>OZ038501.1:5043726-5076226 GCA_964036315.1 Acanthosepion esculentum | reverse complement strand
AAAAGAAAGAAAGAAAGAAATCATACGGAAAAGAAAGAAAGAAAGAAATCATACGGAAAAGAAAGAAAGAAAGAAATCATACGGAAAAGAAAGAAAGAAAGAAATCATACGGAAAAGAAAGAAAGAAAGAAATCATACGGAAAAGAAAGAAAGAAAGAAAGAAATCATACTGAAAAGAAAGAAAGAAATCATACGGAAAAGAAAGAAAGAAATCATACGGAAAAGAAAGAAAGAAATCATACTGAAAAGAAAGAAAGAAATCATACTGAAAAGAAAGAAAGAAAGAAAGAAAGAAATCATACGGAAAAGAAAGAAAGAAAGAAAGAAAGAAATCATACGGAAAAGAAAGAAAGAAAGAAAGAAAGAAATCATACGGAAAAGAAAGAAAGAAAGAAAGAAAGAAATCATACGGAAAAGAAAGAAAGAAAGAAAGAAAGAAATCATACGGAAAAGAAAGAAAGAAAGAAAGAAATCATACGGAAAAGAAAGAAAGAAAGAAAGAAAGAAATCATACGGAAAAGAAAGAAAGAAAGAAAGAAATCATACGGAAAAGAAAGAAAGAAAGAAAGAAAGAAATCATACGGAAAAGAAAGAAAGAAAGAAAGAAAGAAATCATACGGAAAAGAAAGAAAGAAAGAAAGAAAGAAATCATACGGAAAAGAAAGAAAGAAAGAAAGAAATCATACGAGAAAGAAAGAAAGAAAGAAAGAAATCATACGGAAAAGAAAGAAAGAAAGAAAGAAAGAAATCATACGGAAAAGAAAGAAAGAAAGAAAGAAAGAAATCATACGGAAAAGAAAGAAAGAAAGAAAGAAAGAAATCATACGGAAAAGAAAGAAAGAAAGAAAGAAATCATACGGAAAAGAAAGAAAGAAAGAAAGAAAGAAATCATACGGAAAAGAAAGAAAGGAAGAAAGAAATCATACGGAAAAGAAAGAAAGAAAGAAAGAAATCATACGGAAAAGAAAGAAAGAAAGAAAGAAATCATACGGAAAAGAAAGAAAGAAAGAAATCATACGGAAAAGAAAGAAAGAAAGAAAGAAATCATACGGAAAAGAAAGAAAGAAAGAAAGAAATCATACGGAAAAGAAAGAAAGAAAGAAATCATACGGAAAAGAAAGAAAGAAAGAAATCATACGGAAAAGAAAGAAAGAAAGAAATCATACGGAAAAGAAAGAAAGAAAGAAATCATACGGAAATGAAAGAAAGAAAGAAATCATACGGAAAAGAAAGAAAGAAAGAAATCATACGGAAAAGAAAGAAAAAAAGAAAGAAATCATACGGAAAAGAAAGAAAAAAAGAAAGAAATCATACGGAAAAGAAAGAAAAAAAGAAAGAAATCATACGGAAAAGAAAGAAAGAAAGAAAGAATGAAATCATACGGAAAAGAAAGAAAGAAAGAAAGAATGAAATCATACGGAAAAGAAAGAAAGAAAGAAAGACAGAAAAAAATCATACGGAAAAGAAAGAAAGAAAGAAAGAAATCATACGGAAAAGAAAGAAAGAAAGAAAGAAATCATACGGAAAAGAAAGAAAGAAAGAAAGAAATCATACGGAAAAGAAAGAAAGAAAGAAATCATACGGAAAAAAAAGAAAGACAGAAAGAAATCATACGGAAAAGAAAGACAGAAAGAAATCATACGGAAAAGAAAGAAAGAAAGAAATCATACGGAAAAGAAAGAAAGAAAGAAATCATACGGAAAAGAAAGAAAGAAAGAAATCATACGGAAAAGAAAGAAAGAAATCACCCGTTAAAGAACTAGAGAAAGAAAGTGCGTGGAAAAGAAAAAGAAAAAAGTAAAATCGAAAGAAAACGTGAAAAAGAATGAAAGAAGGCTCAGGTTAAGGAAAAGAAAGAAACAAAGAAAGCACGAAAGCAAGAGGCAAACTGAAAGCACGAAAGAAAGAAACAGACAGAAAGCACGAAAGAAAAAATGGAAATAGGTGAAAAAGAAAGGAAGAGAAATAAAGAAAGAAAAACTCCAATTGGACCCTCATTCAAGAAAACTTCCGTTAAATAATTCATTGTATTGAAAATCAAACAAGTGCGGATATTTAAATATCCCGGAAGTGTTTTAACAGAGTACTGAAAGTGTGACACAGAAATCCAAAGGCGTATTGAGATTGCCAAGGAAGCATTCCAAAAGCTAAGCAGAATATTATTATATAGAAAATTTTCAATAGAAACAAGGAAAAGAGTACTAAATTCTGACGAGATATCTGTCCTCCTGTATGGCAGTGAGTGCTGGACAATGTCCTCAAAGATGAAGAAGAGATATGGAGCATCAGAAATGTGGTTCTACAGGTAGACGCTTAGGATACCGTGGACCGAACATGTGAGCAACGACGAAGTTTTGGAGAAAATGGAACCAAAAAGGAAACTTGTACTTAAGATCAGCTGAGGTTTCTGGGCCACATAATGAGAAAGGACAGCTTGGAAAATTTGATACTCATATGACAGGGGCAAGAGGGACATAGGAAAACAATGCATACCATACTTAGTGAGCTTGAGTAAATGGATGGCGGAACAGGGTTTAGGAGAAATAAAAGAAAGACAAAATTTATTAAGAGCTTCAAGAGACAGGAAGAAGATCGCCTACGTCCTGAAGGGACACGACACACGAAGAAGATGAGTTGATAAAACCGCTATTATCAGTTCGAGCGTTTAAATATTGTATTCAGTGAAAAGGTGTAATATTTGATCAGTCGCAAAGCATGTGTGACAATGCATGACCCGAGACAGCAAAGGTCACATCTGAAAACTCTTTGTGTGCGTTGATATTACTCTAGCTGATTTTGTTAGGCGAGTCAGTGTTGTCATGATGAAATTGGCGTTAACCGACCAATGCTGATAACATTTTCAGGATATATTTATATTTGAGCAATATACCTTGTGAGTTTCAACTTATCTATTCTTATTAAAAAAATATATGAACTTCTTTGATGGCTGAAAGATTGCATTAGTACAAATAAAACTTCAATTTGTATTTATGAATACATTCAAAAGATTTTAGCTACATCAACATATATTTGATTAATACAAATAACGAAGAAATTATTATTTTACTTCTTAATATGTACACTTTGACATTCTATAACCTTCATCAATCTTTTATTAATTGATTTTGTTGACTTTTCTACTCTTTCAATGACCTGTGTAAATTATCATTTTACAACTGAATATTGTCTACTTGGCATTCTATAACCTTCATCAGTCTTTTAATAATTTTGTCAACCTTTCTACTTTTTCAGTGATTCGAATAAATTATTATATAACATGTTAATATCTCCTTGACATTCTATAATCTTCATCAGCATTTTATCGTGTATGGCGTGGCGGGTCCGAGTTGCAAAGGCCAGGCCTGGGTGTGGTCACGGAATGTAGTGCATCAGAACACCTGCCAATGAAATAGCGATAGAATAGCAATGGGCTCACGACGTTTCGTCTGTGAGAAGAGGTCGTGAGATGGAAAATAATCCATCATTCACAAGGCCGCGTAAACGCTTTTGTTACTATCACGACAGGCAAGTGAGGAGTGGGCAGCTCCAACACAGATACAGTAGAAATACTCTTTTTTTTTTTTTTAGTTTAGTCTGGCTCTTGTAAAGATAGAGTATAGCGTTTGGGGGAGGGAGGTTTCAGATACTTACTGGAGCAGTACAATGTACCAATTATTTTGACAGTATCTTTCGTAATAGATCGTATATATGAGTTTCACTTGAGGTCTGTGGAGAGCTTGAGTCCCAGTAGGCGTTCAAGTCAAGTGGCTTCATTGAGAGAAAGCTATCAATCATGATAGGTGAAGGTTCAAGTTCTGCGTGGTGGTAGTGTGTGGAACGTTTTGGCCGTATTGAATTTTACAAGACACTCCTTACCCCATTTAGCCACCTGGTGTGGGTCAGAGGAGAAATGAGCTGCTAGGTTCTTGTCATCCAAATCTATGGAGGTGCACCTATAAACTGTTGTATCATCTGAATAGTCATCTTTGCCGAAGGAGTATTCTTACATGAACATACTCTTTACCATAAAATTTATTGTTTGCTCCTTGCAATCCTTCAACAAAACGTCCTGTTCAAGAACTTATAGTAATTATCGTGAAACCATCAAATTTGTAAAGACCTATAGTTTTATGGCCTACAACACAAACTTAAAATATTTTCATCTCTCATGCGACATTATCTATAAATTATATTAATAAAAAAACAACCTTGACTCTAGTCATTATGTCCATCCAATGTAGCTCTACATTCATCACTAAAAATGACTGTTTAGAATACAGTTTTTATGTACTTTCCTTTGCAACTTAGTTGTTTTTCTTTGTGATATTTAAATGTGATAGCTTGGTAGTTTTCATGTCTTCAGCTAATGTTTTTTATATTCTGCACCATTTTTTCTCTGTTTATATTTACAACACCAGCTTCTTCAAATATTTTCTTGCTTGTGATTGCACTTTTGTTATTTATTACCTTTTACATTCTATCAGCTCTTTTTCTTAAGGCTATTTTTGCTTGTTCTTATCTTTTCATTTTCAATTTAATTTCTGATTATTAGGTAATCTTTCTTAAAATTTCAGTTTTCACCACTCAATTTTTACAATATTTTGTTTCCCTATTGAGATATGTTTCGTACAACCTATAGAAAACTTTATATATCTTATATATATTACATGAATCATTCATACAAAAAGCAGATAGTGAAGTTAATGATATAAATGGCAAGAATCACTCTCGCATTATATCATTAACTTCACTATCTGCTTTTTGTATGAATGATTCATGTAATGTAAATTGAACTGCACCACATACTTTACACACACACACACACACACACACACACACATATATATATATATATATATATATATATATATATATATATATATATATATATATAGTTTGAAGGTATGCTATATTTATGGAGGAAAGTGCTCAATAACAGGAACAAAGCATATGTAAATGTACAAGTGAATACCGAGGTCAACTCCGAGTGGCAATAGTCTGTTTTTCGCATGGACGCAATCCTCAGTTCACGTGTGTTATATTTCGGTTCGACCATTTATAATCTAGATTAAATTTTTCAATGTCCATGATAGTATATAAAGTGCTCTACTATTTATCAGTAGTTAGATATGATAAAAATATAGTTTATATTTATGGGAAAAATATCCAATTAAAAATAAATAGTAGAGCCAAAACACAACACACATGGCCTGAAGATTGCGTTCACTAATAAAACAGACACGCCGCTCGATTTAGTGTCAGCTTATACATAAAGGGTCAAACTGTGTGTATGTGCTTTTATATTAAACGCATTTCAATATACAATGGAGAAAGTCACATTATTTAATGTTGCTGTTTCTCTTTTATTACAACAGCCTCCATAATTTGGAGCCTTTCCTTGCACTGTGTCCTGTATAAAATTTTAGTGTTATCTACTAAAATTCGTTTAATATAAATATTATTTTATTTACTTGTCAACATTTATTCAGCGTTTTTTGCGCCGTTGTGATCACCACTCCCCTCCATGTCACAAATGTGGTTCATGGTGATAATCAAGGAAGAATAGTGCAATGATTTACCGGTTCCTTTTGTAATCATAATTATATAATTGCAAATATATGTACTTATTTGTTATATGTTCATCTATATGTGCGCGAATTGCACTCAATTTTGACTTGAAATTGGTTCCATCAAACATGAGAACGCCGGAATTAAATACCAGTTGCGAAACTACGCACACAACAGTCCTTGAAAATTTAATCTAGACTATAAATGGTCGAGCCAAAATATAACACACGTGGTCTGAGGATTGCATTCATGCGAGAAACAGACTATTGCCTCTCGGAGTTAGCAATATTCGAAAGTACTTGTGAGAAAAAATATAAAATAAAAGTTAATATGAATCTTTGCAAATTTACCGATAACACAAAACAACTTATTCCAAAATTTGAAAGATTTAATAAAAAAATGATTAAGCAGAACTTGTCCATATTATTTAACAAAACACACACACACGCATATATATATATATGTGTGTGTATATATATGACAGAGTTATCTCTAATACATGTTTTATTAAAACTAACAAGTTGTTTCTGCTCTATTTGTATGCTATTGAGGTAATTTAGACACTATTCATAAGAGCAGAACCAAATTCTTCGAAAATGGTTAATATACTGGCATAGAGCGCTCAGAGTAAACAGTCATTTGAAGAATTTCGACACATACACACACACACCAGGTTCAAAAAAGAAAATTCTTGTTCGCACACAAGTAAAACCTAATAAGAAACTGAAGAAAAATGACAGGTTATTTATAATGATATGTGTCTGTGTAACTTCGGCGTGTCGTAATTGTTAGCAAGATAGATCAATTAAGAACGTGTACTGAGTTAGATCCTCAATGTATATCCGACCCTGTCCAACATCTAGGCTACGCTTAGTAAAGTACTTTATATATGCATACATACACAGTGGGTAAAAAAGAAGGTATATAGCAATGAAACAAACAGACACACACACTATTACTATTTACATTCAGATTAATGTCCTCATATTTTTGTACTCTCTGGGCTTTTTTTAAAAGATGTCTATCGATCTAGGATATCTTGAAGTCATTTCGAACAGAACACTTTATTCAATTTACAGCAGTAATTTGTTCTCGCTCGTGCCTCGTGATATCTAGTCTGGGTTAATTGATGAGCTATTGTTATTTCTAATTCCACTGAGTCTGAGAATATCGTACTGTCAGGTCCAAGGACTGAAGTCATAATTATTATGCCCCAATGGCCTTGAGGTTTAAAGTGTCACTGAATATGGTGACACCAGAGTCTAAACGACAGACGGATCTGATTAACACGAGAGTCAAAAATGTAAAACATCGTCCCGGTCTATACCCGAGTGAGCAAGTATCCAAGCGAGAAGGTAACACCCCCAACTTTTTTTAATGGAGCCTGAAACATCTTCAATGAATATAATCGGCATAATCTCAGGCCCACTGACAGAACAAATGTATATATCATCATTGAACACACACACATACACACACACTATATATATATATATATATATATATATATATATATACACTACACACAATCTATTACCTTTGTTTACAGAATGGTATCTGAGAGATAATCATTGTAATTTAATCTAGATCGGAAACACACGTATGGATCACATTTCAGAAAAATCTCAACACTGAAAGGTTTGCAATGAGTTAATAATAGAAGCGAAACTATCTCTCTCTCTCTCTCTCTATATATATATATATATATATAATGTCGTTATATTTATTGGGGAACATGCTTAATATCAGAGATACTATTTCTGTAGATGTAAACTATGGATATCTGAATAAACACTGCATGGTGCTGACATTATCACGACTGAAATGATATTCAGACCATCTGGTGGTTGCCTAAGATAGTCACCAGATAATCGCTTAAAGCGTGAAACTAGTTATCACTATATTATTTACATTATTCGGACTATTGTCCTCATCTTTGTCGCCATATTTATTACAACGTGTCGGCCGTTGTACGCTCCGGCATTCTTCAGATGGTTGGAAGGTGTTGGTTAGATCCAGTGACAATACACGGTTAAGGCAGTGGAGAACTTTCAGAGGGAAAATTAACAGGAGGTACCTGATAACTGACATCCATTAAACATAGCACGTGGAACTGGAACAGTTTACCCCAGTGAGCGAAATAAACGGTTCAGTTCGACATTCCAACCACCTGAAGAAGATCGGAGCGTACAACAGCCGAAACTTTGTAATAAATATGGCGACAAAGATGAGGACAATAGTCCGAATAATGTACATAGTACCTCATCTCAGAAATATAGACAGATAGTTATCACTATGCATGTTTGATGTCTCCGTTTAAATTTATAACTGTACCTCTATCTATATATATATATAGTGGCTGGCTGAAGTTCTGTAAAATCTGTTAACTTTCCCAGAGTTTCCCACGTCTCTTCGAAAATTTCACATATATCTCCATAAAATGAAGAATCTCAGACTCTATCAATGTTTCTTACAATGAGGACGCTATTCCGCAGTTTAAGTTCTCCGTACGCTACAACCTATATATATATATATATATATATATATATATATATATATATATATATATATATATATATATTGTAATATTTAAAAAAAAAATATGATTCCTTCTCTACATAAGAGTTCTCATGTTTCAAAAGCGAGAGCCAGAAACCCTCAATATAATTATTAAAATTAAGTTGAATTAAGGTATCGAGTCCCGCTTCATCCTCAAGCGAAAATTTAGGATATATATATATATATATATATATATATATATATATATATATATATGAAATGAGAACGGATCGAATATAAATTCCGGCGTTAGTAACATTAATTTAAAAGAGGGCTCTGTACAATAGTAGAGCAATATTCTTTATTATAAGATATTACATTAAAAGGTGAATAATGCTACACAAATGTCATAATGCACATCAAAACATGATTGCATTTGTGTAGCGTTATTCAAATGCTTTAATGTAATAATCTATAATAAAGTGTGTGTGTGTGTGTGTGTGTGTATATATATATATATTGGGTGACCCAAAAAAACGGGAACTTTTTAACAATCCAATAAAACGAAGAGTGATGGAAGAAAAATATTTAATTCATAGTAAATGAAACCTTAAAACATGTCATTTAAGAAACAATGATGGAATTTTCATTTTTTTAAATTACGTCCTGTAGATGGCGTCCTCCTGTACGAATGCATTCTTGAAATCTGCTGTTGAGATTCCTCATTGACTGCTGCAACATCTCAGCTGGGATACTGTGAATTTCATTCTCGTTGCTGAAATGGCGAAATATATATATATATATATATATATATATATATATATATAGTTTTCCAGAAAGTCCTGACTCACTTCGGAAGCTGAAAGAACACAACAAACTTTTATGGAGCAACACCAACATTTATTCTTCAAAATGAAGTCCATTATTCTCGACGATCTTCTACCAGCGATCAGTCTGCATCCCAATCTGTCCCAGATACCAGTCCGCTGGCTTTGAATAAAAAAAACTGTAAACAAGCTTCCTTCACTTCATCAAAAGTGTTGAATCGCTCGTCGCGGAGAAAGTGTGCCATTGAGCGGAATAGGCCATAGTCACTCGGAACAGCATTGGAACTGAACGGTGGATGTGGAAGATTCTCAACACCGTCCATATGTTTAAACTTCTCCTTAGTCAACATGGCGGTGTGTGGCTTTGCATTGCTTTGCTGAAACAAAGCCCGACCTCGATTGACCAAAGCAGGATGCTCCTCCATTAGTTTATCATACACACGGTCTAACTGGTGGCAATATAGTTTAACGTTGATTGCGCGACCGTGTGGAACAAGCTCGAAATGCAGTACTCCTTGATGTTTCACCAGACAGAGATCAATATTTGTTGTTTTCTTTCCGCTTCCTAAATGAGTTAAGACTTTCTGGCCAACCTAGTATATATATATATATATATATATATATATATATATATATATATATATATATATATATACATACATACACACATATACATACATACATACATATATATATATACATACATGCACACACATATATATATAAACGTTATTTGTACTGGATACGTTTAAGTAATAAAACCTGTCAGATTAATAAATAAAAATCCATCACTTCTTTGGAAATATATAACCTGTGTGTTTTGTTTTGCTAATGATAACAAAATTCACAAAACTGAAGAAAGTAAAAACGATAGAAATCTTTAATTTGCCTGTGAAAGTGAACATCTTTTTCGACGCTGACAGGATAATAGGTTTATTATTGTGAAATTACAGCAAATATCTAAAACCTCATCAAGACAGTGGACTTGAACGTTTTCATATCTTTTGCCGTGTCTAAAGCGGGTTACAACTAAACACTTGCGGCAAAATATATTTATGTGTTAAAATCTGACTGTGCGTTTTGTTGTCGTCCATGTTTTTGTCAGTACAGTCATGCACATTCCTACCTCGACACTTATCAGAAAATACAGTTTTGACTGCTGGCCCTGATCGTAATCAACATACTGTGAAAATTAGTCACTACTAAGTATGTACATACAAACAATGCACACTCACACACACACACACACACACACACACACACACACACACACACACACACACACACACACAATAATCTAGTTTCCAATGTTGTTTTTAAGAATGAGATTTAAAAGAGATGTTAAATTAAACATATCCATATATACGCACTTTAGGTTGATTCATACATATACATACACGGTTTGACTAGGACACACACACACACACACATATATATATATATATATATATATATATATATATATATATTACATTAACTGCAAAACTCCGAGTTTCATGCTGAAGAAATTATCAAGCGCTGGAATTATATTTATTTTTATTTATATTTTGGGTTGACACCTTTTTTTTTCTCGTTCACGCGAGATATAATATTGTTGGGGTGAAATATTATTGGAGTTAATATATTTAAATGAATTGTAATTTATTTTGAATTTGAATTTAAGCCCAGATTAAAATTTAAGATTGAATTTCACTGCCCAGTACAAAACTGTATTTCTTGTCATAAATCAGTTACCTATATCGGATATCCTACCACCTCCTCGAGCAGACAAAAACATCTAGCCACCCACGATTTACAAGATCCCTGAAGGAAAATTCTGATCAGAAACATAAACATTCTGCATCAGTCAAATTACTGGAGATAATCTCGCTGTGAGAGAGTCTCTGTATATAAAACATCTCCCGCCCGCTATCAACCTCACCTTGTTCAACATTAGTAATGGAGGGCTGAAAGTTTTTTTTTTGTTTTTTTTTAATAGACGCTCACTTGAATTCCAACGACTCTCAACGCGTGAAGCTTGGAATAAACGCTTCTGCTACCATTGAAAACAATGCAAATCATATCTTATGCAGTCAAACATGAAAAGAGATTAACAACGCCCAAAATCAAACTCTTTCTTTAAAAAATGGCTAAATAAGTAGCCGAAAACGCTTTGGACAATGGATAGTCGGGTAATTTTTGCACTCCCTTACTGCCACCGAGCGGAAAAATGTAAGAATGCTGGAACAATAAAAAAATTAAGTTTTCCTTGTCGATCATATTCAACGAAACATGTTTAAAATAAAGGTTACTACCCAAATAAACATTATATAATATATATATATATATATATATATATATATATATATATATATATATATATATATATGATAATAAATTTTCCGATGTTTTCAGAATTAAATTTGAAAAAGCTAAAATCGCGTACGCGCTCACGCAGGCACACATACACAAGGGCTACTGAAAAGTTCTAGGGCCGACCCACTTCCCCAAACCTGATAAAATAACCAAATATAAGATTATTTTTGAAAGGATTCTTCTTCGGGTTGAGAACTTTTCAACACCTTTTGTAAAAGGAATTTTTTATGAAGATATTTATTTCGAGTGGATTCTGTTCGTGATTTATAAGACAAATCGTTACTGAAAAAAATAATCAAAGCAAAAAATCTTAGAATATTTAACAAGAGAAAATTTCTTTCTTAAATTGTACTCTATATTCACAGCTAATACTTTCCCAAAAGTTTATCTTAAATGAAAGTTAGTATTTATAAAAAAAAATGAAACTAGAAAATATCATTCGACTGCGTTATCTAAATATTCGCGTTTACAGTTGCTTTTCATCATTTTTAGTAGTTTATTTTTCGTTATTGTAATGCATTTTCTTACTTATCTTTCATTTTTGGCGGTTTTCTTGCACAGAAGGCCCATTATTTGATTAGCTTCTAGCTATCATAATACCCTAATGTTTGTAATGCTCTTTCTTTCTCATACATACGTGTGTGGTACGCAGTAGGCGTTGACAAAACACTTTCCAAATGACCAAACCAGAAATATTTGAAGAAGGAATTCTTGATCGATCTGTGAACATTTAGGCCATCCTTATATATATATATATATATATATATATATAATGTGTGTGTGTGCATGTTTGATTAAAAACGACAGACAAGGAACTACGATTGAGCTTTTTATTTAATTTTTCTCGTGTTCGAACAAGAGCTTTCTTTACAGGACAAAGGGTGTATAGGAACTGTCCAAATGTTTTATGTTTCCGAGCGCTTTCGGCTATACCTTTAGCCATTATCAAGGATGATTCCATTTTTCAGCTTAATTGAGTGTGTACATTATGTGTATGTCTTAGAGTGTAGTAGGATGTTTTTAATTTCCGAATACGGTTAGCACATTGTGGTTTTGTTCGTAGTTAATATTGTTAAGAGTTGGCTTTTTCTTTTTTTTATTATTAAAGCCTCCATTATTTTTAATCTTAAATATATTAACTGCATCCACCTGCAAAAAAAGATCTTTAGACAGTGACGCATACTTTTTTTTTTTTTAAGCTTATCACCCCAAGCAAGGCTGGAAGCCACTAGCACGCAAGGGGTTACAGAAGGTTTGGAGGAAGTGCAGATAGGAGTGGTAAAGGAGGGGATGTGGAGAAAGATAGTGGATCGATCAAGGCAAGGGGGTTACAGAAGATTTGGATCGAGAGCAGATAGGAATGAAAGGGGAAAGGATGTGGAGAAGGGAAGTGGATAGATCAAGGCAATTGGAGATGTCGATTGACGTTACACTTAAATAGTTGGAGATTATATTTGTCAGGGAAACAGGAATAAGGAAGGGAGTTCCACAGGCGATATGTGCGAGACATGAAGCTATTGGAGTAGAAGAGACGTCTACATCTAACAGTTTCAACGGTGAAGGGGTGGGAACGGGATGCCAGCCTCGTAAGACGCTTAAATTCATGAGGCCTGGGAACCAGCGAAAGCAGCTCATCGGAGCAATTACTTGTTCACTGTAATAAAAAGATCCTATACACACAGGTGTTATGCCACGGAGACGGACAATTGTTACTTTTGTTCAATCAAAGTCATTTGAATGGCAGGATAGACATTTTGGTGAATAGTAGCTCATATCGGAAATACTGTGTTGGTATTGTTAGTATTAATAGTCAAATGAACACTCTTAAACTTTTAGAACTTGTTCTGGACGACCACGTAATAAAGACACTCGCCAAGCAGTGCCAAACTCTGACGCATCCATATTGCTGATCAGAGTAAACGTGTCAACAACGGCCGTTGAGGACAGTTCGCATTCGACCGGTACATGTAACTCTAGCCTGTCTTCCACTTTCACCGACGCACCCGTCTCTACTGGAAGGAAGTGCTTTTGCCCCCCAACACGTAGGGTCGGCCCATGGGGTATCATTTTGGGTTTATTCATGAATTGCTCTTGTTGCTACCCTTTGATGCTTGTGGACGTGAATACTTTGTTGCTTTGAATACATTGTTCAACGACTTCTGTCATTCTTTCAACGTAAAGGCGATATATTGTTTCTAGCAGGATAATGCCTACTTAGGTGATGTGCTTGCTACTGCACATGCTCCGTAAGATGTTCGACAACTTCCCTGGTCGGCGCAGTCATCAGATCATTAATTTGGGCATAAAGAACAAACTCAGACTCGTTCAGTTATCCCGTCGGCAAAACTTGCCTTTTTGCTTCAACAAGTGCAAGTAGCATGGAATAATGTGTCGCGGAATAATATTCACCATCGTATGCATGCAAGTGTACAAGCTTGTGTTAACTCCCAATGAGGATATATAGTGCATTAATATGTAGTCTGTGTATTTTCATATACGCCTTATTTTACTCCCAGGGCATGTGTTGCTCTTGGTATGACATGATTGACTATAATATAGGTATGTTAGCTGTACGTAATCTTGAGTAAATTGACATACATATTCAAGGTATTTTGGCACTTTGGCGTGGTGTAATAGTTAACAAGCTTGATCGCTAGATCAAATACGACTGAATGGTGAGTTTGATCCTCACGTGGTGCTCCAGACTTTCGACCTTGTGCTAAGCTACGCTTAGAAAATCACCATATTCAAGGTATTGGAATGTTATTATTTGTCAGAGTTTTCACACACACACGCACACATATATATAAGGGCACCTCGAGGCGGTGTAATGGTTAGCAAGCTTGTCTTGCTAGAACAATTACGACTGAATAGTGAGTTCAATTCTCACTTTCGGCCTTGTGCCACATCTAAGGTACGCTTGTAAAATCTCTCTCTCTCCCTATATATATATATATATATATACACACACACACACACAAGAGGAAAAACTATTTTTGACCGTCGCATCTCAACCTCTGAGGGACTTTACCTGACTTTTTATTCATTTTTTTCCTTTACTCATACACATTATGTGAAAATAATTTACACACACACTCTCTCTCTCTCTCTCACACACACACACACACACACACACACACACACACACATATATATATATATATATATATATATATATATATTGTCAAGAGAAATGCATATATTCACCTCTACCTACTTTACTCTGCAAGTACATTTCAACGCTTCTATTCAAACCGGAATTTTTTTTTTAAACTTCTTTACATTTGTTAGCGCACCTGAAGCTACGATTAAGTGAAGAACTTTGATTAAATTTGACGTTTTATTTTTATCAGCTCGTTAAGAACAAGAGATGTTTTATTAAATCTCTCTGATTAGTAGCAATCTGTTTTCTCACACACGTCACCTCTTCCCATTACTCCATTGCTTACCATCAACAATTTTAAACAAATGTTGCCAAAGGATAAAGCAAAACCAATGCGAACAACAAAAGAGACTAAAATCAAAAACCGGGAAGGAAAGAAAAATTAAAAATATGACTTCAGAATTTCAAATATTTGTCTCCAGTAGTATGCAGTCGCCAAATACTAACCTGAATATAGTCTATATGTCATAGATAATAAAGACTGCATACAGGTAGTGAGGTTCATCAAAGGTATTTTATTTGTTTTACTTTTTTACCTTTCTGGAATCCTCGTCCGTTTTTGGAAAGGCCATGCATTTCCTGTCTTTCGATAATTCGAGCTCTTGTAAAAATTTCGAAGGTCGCTTGTCTGCCTTCGGTTTTAAAGCATCAGGCAAAAATATATGTAATCTACCCTAATATAAAATATTTATAATAATATAGTAGTCATAGAAGTTCTTTAGATGTGCACATGAAGTAATCTTTAGATTAAAAGTCTATAACAATAGTTTGGTCCACCCATAATAATAATAATAATAATAATATTGTAGTCATAGATATTTTTTAGATGTGTATATGAAATAAGCTTTGGATTAAATGTCTATAACATTAGTTCGGTCCACCCTAATAATAATAAAAATAATAATAATATTGTAGTCATAGATATTTTTTAGATGTGTATATGAAATAAGCTTTGGATTAAATGTCTATAACATTAGTTCGGTCCACCCTAATAATAATAAAAATAATAATAATATTGTAGTCATAGTTATTTTTTAGATGTGTATATGAAATAAGCTTTGGATTAAAGATCTATAACAATAGTTCGTTCCACCCTAATAATAATAATATAGTACAGTCATATATTGTCTTCAGATGTGCACATGAAATACGCTTTAGAGTAATGGTCTATGAAAATACATTTGATCTACTCTAATATAACAATAATATTCATTACTTCATGTATGTTATATTAATAATATAGTAATCATAGATTGTCATAAGATGTGTACATGAAATGAGCTTTGGAGTAACGGTCTACGAAAATACTTTTGATCCACTCTAATATATAGTACTAATATAGTTGAGTCATAGTTGGTCTTTAGATGTGTACATGAAACTATGAGAATATGGAAAACTACCTGTTACACAGTCTGGGAATTTTGAATCACGAACTATAATTAGCACATCCATGTATTCAACAATAGATTATGGCCCTCACCACTTTCATGTTGCTCTTGTTGAGCAACATGAAAGTGGTGAGGGCCAGAGACGGAAAACCTATGAACAGAACCAACATCAGCAACCATTTATGTAATGCTAGTTGTACTTAGAAAAAATAATTATTGCTATAAGAACAGATATTCATTAAAATAAAAGGAAAATGGACAAAAAGGAAAAAGTGGCAACTGGAAACAAGATAGAAAAAACTGACCGGTTGTCGTTCCTTTCTCTTCAGAGCTCGTTGGCCCATGACTAAAGAGTCGAGTGTCGCCAGATGAAAATTTATACATTGTCGATAAGAAATACACATATTAATAATGATTTTCCAAGCGTAGCTTAGATGTGGCACAAGGCCGAATGTAGGGGGCACCCAGTGAGGATCGAACTCACTACTCAGTCGTAATCGTTTTAGCGAGGCAAGCTTGCTAACCATTACACCGCCTCGAGGTGCCCTCAATTATTTTCTAAGCGTAGCTTAGATGCGGCACAATGGCGAAAGTATGGGGCACCCAGTGAGAATTGAACTCACTACTCAGTTGCAACAGTTCTAGCGAGACAAGCTTGCTAACCATTCCACCACACCGAGGTGCCCAATACACGTATTAATAATATACAAACGTATCTATATTATAAGCTGATCATATTGAGACAACCATTTTTGTTTACGCAAAGAACGCTGCACAGATTCGATAAAAATGGTCTTCAAAAGTTTCAGTTTAGAGTCTCGATGCGAATGGCTCAACACAGAAAACACCCTCTTGATAGGCCAAAGCGCATTGCCGATTATTAATAGAGGTTCTAAGATCGCAGAATCTGTGAAGTAAAACAGCTGTACACCGCAACTAAGAAGCAGGGAAACAAATTTCCACGCTGAAGTTAAGAAATAAATTAATGCAATTTATGTAATCCTTGAGTAACACTTACAAGTTCATTAACGTTTTTCAACATCAATCTAATCGTGAAAGAAAAACTGTCTTTAAAACTCTGACTTGTACAAACGGGGATATTCACATAAAAGATGATTTTTTAAAAACTTATAGAACATCCATTGCTGCTATATCTCTTGTTAGTTATGACAGATTGGTATCAACCTGTTATTATCAACATGGTGACATTATGCAAAATAGTGACGATGATAATTAAAGAGTCTGTTTTACGCAATTCAATATTTAATTTTGATTAACTGAAAAGTTTTAAAATTTATTTACTCTCTCATTTTTGTCCCGAGGAAAAATTCTTATTCTCAATAAAACCCACTACGATAGCCAGAATTCTTCATGGCAGACATATTTAATTATGGGAAGAATATATATATATATATATATATATATATATATATATATATATATATATACCCAAGTATAGGATTGGTGTATACGGAATAAATTCCAATAACCAAAGAGGGCTCAATA
The DNA here is from genome assembly GCA_964036315.1 of Acanthosepion esculentum. NCBI lineage: Eukaryota > Metazoa > Mollusca > Cephalopoda > Sepiida > Sepiidae > Acanthosepion > Acanthosepion esculentum. The sequence continues at coordinate 5,058,920 of OZ038501.1, read as the reverse complement.
CAGAGTAGAGTAAATATAATTTATTCGAAATAATAACATGTTATAAAATCACTACAAAAATAGCCATTTTGTTTCAACACTTCTGGTGTCTTATCAAGTGATTGTGTTAAATGTAAAATAAAGAGTTTTAAAAGGTTCAAAATGAACAAACACCCCTCGACAGGGGAAACATTGTTACATAAGCTGCAATGACCTATCAAAATACAAGTATATGAGAATTCCAAAAACTTAACAACGCACCTTGATTATAATTATTAATGCCTTAAAGTTGGGGTTAGACTAAAATAGAAATCATTCTAACTAATTAATATTAAATTTTACGATAAAATTGAAATTTATTGATTTTTATTTTAAGTGTTGCATTTTGGCTGGACATTTGAATTTGGTGTTTTATGTGTGTATTTATTTCTTCTATCCATTTCTATATATTTTATTGTTTTTTCTTTGCATTGTTCATTGCCGAATATTTGTTTTCCTATTCTACCCCTCTTAAATTTTATCTACTGAACCCTCTTTTTATCTATATATCTTTGCCCATGTAAGTAATAATTTAATAGTTTGTTTGCATTCGTTTACTAACACTTTCAAACTTGAATCTTTGTAAGTGTATATATGTGTGTGTCTTTATTAATGTGTGTGTGTATGATTGCTTATATATGCCTTTCGTTGTATGTATATGTTGCCTGTTTTTTTTTTTTTTTGTCGGAGGGGGTCGTGGATATCTATTTCTTGTTTCATTCTTGTCTTTGCGTTTTTATATATCTAAATATGTCTACGTGTTTGTGTATTATAATCTGATTGTGTATGTATTATCTTTTGCAAAATTTCGTCATCCCCATTGTAACGAAGATTAACGTTTATTGAGATTTTGGCCTTTCAATTAAAACAAAATAAATAATAAAATATATGTACTTTTTCTTCAGTTTCTTTAAATAATTTTATAATTTTTTAAGTTTAATACAGATTAAATTTAAAATTTAAAATTGGTAATTTTCAATTTTATCGTAAAATTTAATATTAATTAGTTAGAATGATTTCTATTTTAGTCTAACCCCAACTTTAAGGCATTAATAATTATAATCAAGGTGCGTTGTTAAGTTTTTGGAATTCTCATATACTTGTATTTTGATAGGTCATTGCAGCTTATGTAACGGCGTTTCCCCTAGCGACGTGTGTTTGGTCGTTTTGAACCTCTTAAAACGCTTTATTCTACATTCAACACAATAACTTGATAAGACGCCAGAAGTGTTGAAACAAAATGGCTATTTTTGTAGTGATTTTATAGCATATTTATGTTATAATTTTCGAATAAATTATATACGAATGTATTGAGGACGAAAATAATATATAAATTCTAACGTTCACAGCATTAATTCAAAAGAGGGCTCAATAGCGATAGTAGAGCAATTATTATTATTATTATTGTTGTTGTTGTTATTATTATTTATAAATGCACCGAAACGAAGTTGCATCTTTTTATTGAATAAATTGGTTTTGTCTATATGAAAAAAATTATAATATATATATACGTACTCTAATGAGTCGATGGATTTCTTTTTTAATCCGATGTTTCTATTACCTTAAACGTTTTAATGGACAATTCGTATTTGAAATAGATTCCCCATTTTTTTTATTTATTTAACAGTGTGTTTTGCGTCTATCGATCTGTGGCAGAGCGGTAAAGCATGCCGAATCGAACTGTACATTCTCTTACAAACGATCGCTAGTTCGATTCCTGCTGAACACATTTTTTTGAATGCGCTGGTCGATTGTCGTCATACAAATGAAACTGACTTATCAAAATAGTTTTAAAATATTGAGATGCTTACTAATGATAATTGTTATTATTTTTTTATTTTTAATTATTTCTGTTTTTAATATATATTTTCCCTTCATTGTTCATGTGTTAGTAAATGCTAATATTATCGCATCTTTTGGTTTCTTGGAGAATGTCTTTGCACACTCCATGAATAATACAAAGATTTCGTTCTATTTTCACTTGACCTTTTCTCATTTTCATTCTGTTTTTATTATTTTTTCATTTTCTTTTCCAGACATTTTCTTTCATTCTCTCATCCCACTTTTTCTTCGCTATTTTCATTCAAAATTTTTCCACACATTTTTTTTATTCTCATCCCACTCCTTCTTCGCTATTTTCATTCAATTTCTTTTCCAGACATTTTCTTTCTTTCCCTCTATACGCCATTTTCTTTCTTTCCCTCTATACGTCATTTTCTGTTCTCTTACTAAGCTATTTTCCTTTATTTTTTCACATGCTATTTTTCATTCCCTTTTTCACTATTTTCCTTCATTTTTTTCACTTTCATTCTTACTGTACGCCATTTTCTTTGATTTTTTCACTTGCCATTTACATTCATTATCTCAACTACCATTTTGTTTTACTCCCTTATTCTGACATTTCCTTCGCCATCTTCTTTCATTTACATTGCTCGTCATTTTCTTATCTGTCCTATCTATACTATTTTCTTTCATTCTCTCTTCTTGTCGTTTTCTTTCATTCTCTGTACGTTTTCTTTCATTCTCTGTACGTTTTCTTTTTTACCTTTTATTTCTTCCGCCAGTTTGAAACAAATAATCTGCCATCATTTCACTTGAGTGCTTTTTGGTGGTTTCCGACAGACTTTCATTACCTTCATAAACCTACCAAAAAATGATTTCAAAATATAAAAATAAAGGACAAAAACAAAATTAAATTATTTCATCTAAATTCCTTATTTCAGTGATTACCATACGAATATTGAAAGTCTATCTCCTTAAGAAAATATAATAGATATCTTGGGAAAATATTTTTTATTGCTATGTATGAATCAGCACTTTTTGGTTCTGATTCAAAAGAACGAAAAATTTCATTGGCACCATACTGCGACAGTTTTTTCGTAAATCATATATATATATATAAACTCGTTAAAAAAATTTAAACGGTATTCCAATAACCTCAACCATTATTTAGAAATACTTTCCATACTAATATATTGAGCAGTGAACTTTGATTTTGCTGACATAAATTTTGTTTGAATGTATACAATGTGTAAGATTTTATTATACAAATCATTGTTTTCACAATAACTTTAATAATAATTAACCGTTGTTGGTAAAGTTTTCAGAATATATTTCTGTTTATATGCGTAATATGTCATGTGAATTTCAGTTTAAACGTTTTTGCTTTTTGAGAAATATTTGCAACAACTTACTTGATTGTGTAAGATTATATTATGCAACTAGTGTTGTTCATTATATAGACATATATTTGTGATGTGAGATGCTCACTAGTTGTAACTTCCGTTAGGTCAACGAATGCTCGTTTTCCCTTCCGAAATGCTCGTTGTAGACGAGACTTTGCAAACGCAGATACTGGTAGTAGTAACGCCTTCAAATAATACTCGCACAAATAGTAATCGCCGAATAGTAATTCATATAATAATCGGTATAGAGAAATAGTATAGTGGATAGCCATCATTTAGACGTCACGCTAATTCCCATTTATACGTTTCCTTTACGATCACGTGATCTACTTATTTAATAATGGAATAGTCCGGGCTTGGTCACTGGTGATCTGTGTTCAAACTACAGTGTCGGCAACGAAACTTTATTCCTATAAAACACACACACACACACACACACATATATATATATATATATATATATATATATATATATGAGAGAGAGATGGTTTACCCCCCCCCCAAAAAAAATTGACATTTAAAATGTGAATAAGTATCTGAGTAACTCCGTGTCTCAGTAAAACGAAATTAAATAGGCTTTATGTTGAACAATAAAAGATTTATTTAACAAAATTCGAACAAGATATTCAAAGGGATGTAGATTTTATAACCATTTTCACAAAGCTTCACCAATGTTCAATATGCACACCACCTGTGACACAACGCACCTCAAGTCGGTAGTCCAGCTCCTGTCAAACACGCTGTAGCATGTCTTGCGTAACGTTCTCCAGCGCCTCGGTGATTCTCTGCTTAAGTTCCAGTAGGCTTTTAAGAAGAGTAGCGATATACACCTGTCCTTTCACATAGCCCCATAGAAAAAAAATCACAAGGTGTCAAGTCAGGTGAACGTGGTGGACTTTTCAATCGTCACTTCCTTGAATACACCCTATATATATATATATATATAGTTTTAGAATTATTTACGGATTTTTTAAAAGGTGTGGTCTGAAGTTTGTTATAGGTCATAGGAACAAAATATAGTCTCAAAAGAGACACAAGCCATAATAAAGTTATTCATTGGGGTCAACTAAGAAAACAATATAAAATAATGAACTGGAAACATTGGCAAGATAAGAAGAGGAAAATAATAATTCTGTCTTAATCTCTGTGACGAGGACTTATCATCATATCCATTATTAACATTCATTGATGCCTTCATCTTTGTTGCTGTTATCACAAAGTTTTGTTCGTTGTGCCCTCAGACTTTTTTTTCAGGTCGCTCTGGGTAACGTTCAAGGAATTCTGAACTTAGACTGATAGGGAAGGGAAACAGAGCGAGCAATACTTAAAAATAATAACGAAACAAGAACAATCTCGCTCTTGTTCAATAGAATGTTCAGTTCAAAATTCCCTGAATGCTACTCGTGTCGATAGACACCGGAAGAAGGAGGCCGGACTGTTCAACCACCGAAATGTGATAACAGAACTAAATAATGGAAATAAGAAAAAATAGCTTTCGGAGTGTCGCATTTGAACAAATTTTAAATGGTAAGAAGTGAAAAAAAATGAATTGCCCAGTAAGAAAATATTTCGACCAATAAATACTGCTGCAAGTATTATTAAAGTAGAAACAGCAGAACAGTTAAAATTAACCAAGGATTAAACAACTACTGATAGAATGTCAAATTAACATGTAAAATAATAATTCATTCATGTCATTGAAAGGCCAGAAAAATAAAATCAATTGATAAAAGCCTGATGATGGTCATAGAATGTCAATGAGTTCATATCAATATGTAAAATAATAATAATAATTTATTCATATACATGGGACATATGAGATATCAGTATATATAGTGTGACCTAAAAGGCACATTTACCCTGAAAACTTTACCAACGTTGGTTGGTTACTATCAATTTTATTCTTAAAACATTGACTTGTGTAATAAAACCTGATATCGTATAAGCTGGAAATAAATGGTTGTTCTTGTTAAGTTTGAATATGTCTTCTAATTTCCTGTTTTCGTTATACACAGTCGACAGCACGACTGATATTATCAACTTGATTCAACGACACATCACACTGCCATTGACTATCATTATTGGAGTGCCGTTGTATTTGATGCTTGCATCATGTTTCGTATCTCCCTGTGATAAAACATCACCCAGTCGTACATGCTTTAGTGATATAATATTTTAAAATTAACTGAAATAAATAAATAAAAATGTGTGTGAAAGAGAATTTTATCATTCATATTCATATTTGTCTTTCTGGTTTTACGTCATTCATGGAGAGATTCAACATTATCTATTCAACGTTTCACTGTGTGTATAGATTCAGCCATTTTGTTTTTCTTTTGTATTTAGCTTTTTGTCGATTAAAAAAAAGTAAAATTTTAACTTTTCTGTCTGTGCATGTTTCTTTTTTATTTTATTTCTTTTTCCTTTAATTTTATCATTTATGGATTATTTTCCCGTGTTTCCATTCCTTTTTATCGTGTTATTTTCAAGGCGATTAAAATTCGCAGGAATTGAAAAAAGCATTTTGTTATTCTCTTTTCCAGCTATTATTTATTTATTTAATTCTTCTATGTTATTGAGGAGTTCAAAAGTAATAGACTGACCGTAAAACTAAGGTCTTTAAAACAAAAAAAAAAAAAAAAGAAGAATTCATTCTTGTCTTACATCAAAGGCCGGCAACCAGCAGTCCTCGGGTCACTTCCGGTACACCAAGGATTTTTGTCCGGCCTGCCATCTTAACACCTGGAGACTAAATATCTGATTCGTTTGTGGAGCAAGTGACAGAAAAATATCAGTTGGAGTTAATCGACTAACAATGCATTTTTGAAATCAAAGTGTAATTCCGAATCCAGTGCTGACTTCTACAAGGAATACGTTTTGCCAAACGGAATTAATGTCTGTTGAATAAGGCAAAAATGATGGTAACATTATTTGGAAGTACATATGCTTGGGAACAACTTATTTCGAAAATGAGGCATACCAAGAGTCGTTTAAGTACAACATGGATGATATTTTGCTCCTGTCGTCGACAAATATTTCATCGGATGTGGAGAAGTTATCGAACAATAAGCAGAAACAAGTGTCTCATTAACCTTCGAACAGTAACCATCAATTAAAGTTACACCACTACTAACCATGGGTATATCATACCCGATTTTGAAAATATCAATATATATATATATATATATATATATATATATATAAATCTTTATTTGAAATATTTTACATGCAGGCACTTCTAACTTTGTACTTTGAGTTAACATTCACTTATACTTTAATCCTCGTCAGAAGTGCCATTCCATATGTAAATAACCTCTACATTTTTGACGGGTACTATGTTAGATAATAATTTCCCTCAAGTTACTTTTTCAAGATTGCTTTTATTACATAGAAGCGAACCACCCACACTTCTTTTGTATCGGTGAGAGAAGAAAGTTCTACTCGAACAGCTTCTTCTCGAGAACCACTGCTCTCCTTGGGACCGACTCCCAACAGGATGCTTCCCCGATCACTACAACCTTAGCTTGTTCAAGGCTAGGGTTAACCAGTGACTCATACTCCTGTATACACAAATAATCAAACGTAACTCTCTACCTCGAGTGGACCCGGGCCTTGCAAAGACTGAACATCGCTGTAAAAATAAAAATCCTTCATGTTTTCAAGTTGTTTATCAAACAAAGTTTTCTTCACAAAATTATAATCATCAAAATAATATAAGGAACATCTCAGTTTTTTAAGCGGAAGTTATTGTCTAGAGCCATTCAGTCTTTCCATATTAAAATTGTGTTATGGACGAGATTTTCTTTGTTTTCCTTACAATGTGATTAGTAAAATAAACTATTTTTATTTCCCATTTTACTACCTACTTTTTTTTTTCTTCTTTATCGAGATATTTTCTTTTGAAAAAAAATAATAATTTGATAGAAAATATTTTTTTCTTTGCTTAACTTGTTCCCGTGCCCATTGTTGTTGCTGGGGGTCGGGGACCATAGAGAATTGTTACGGTTTTGAATTCAGAGCTGTCTTTCTCGGAGACAAGAGTTTGCCTTGTTATTTAACCCATAGCTGGTGGGAGAGAAAAGTTAGATTCATATCTTTCCCAAGAGTATCTCCGATTTCCCATTCCCAGCCGCTAACGTTATATCACGATAAAAAAAAAACAGTTCTCGTACAATCACCAAAATTAACCAATGTCGAACCTGGCCAGTACCTAGACGGATGACTGCTTGGGAATAGCAGGTGCTGTAAGCTTGGATGTGCGGGTGGTGTAATGGATAGCGGCTAGGAATTGAAAATCGTAGAGCCGGGTTCCAATTCCAGTAAAGTTCGTTATATCCACTTACGCGCAAATATCATTGAGAAAAGTATGAATTCACCTCTTCTCCCCAAATATGGATTAATTAGTAGGACTTGTATCAGTAATTCATTATTATGTTAAAAAACTTGTTAAAATTTAACGATATTTTATGGCTTTAAATAATCTGCAAAAGTTTGATAAACCGTAAAAAAAAAACCAAATCAAACCCAGCCGCACATTCTTAAAACAGCACAGGTTGGTGAGAAACCGTAATTCTAAAAACGAAATATGGAAGCAGTTGTTTCCAAATAATATTTTGTACAATGTTAATGGAATTTAGAAACGATTTGGAATTTTTCGCAACTCTTTTTTGTTTGCGAAAAACCGTCATCTGTAGTAGATTCTTAATCTTCAATAAGTTAGAAATTATGATGCACACAATGTTGTAGAAACGAATGTTAGTCAGCATTGAATCACTTGTCTTTCTTTTCTCAGTCGACAGAGAAGATGCCAACACGGACATAATCTTCACTGGTGATGAAAAGTTGTTTTATTCTGAGAATCCAAAATGTATAAACTTGCAGCATAATCTTGAATAGCCTTCAACATACCAGCTTAACCTTTAGCTGAATGCATTGTTATTTTTCAATGCCTCTCAATTGCAGTATCCTTATTGTTAATTTCACTCAAAGTTGTTTTCTGTTGCCATAGCAGGATAAGACAACGCAGCAATGAAATTAAAATTCCGGTATCAAAGTCACCTTCAGTGTCAGGGTAAATTTTTGTACAGCAAATGAAGGCTCATACAGAGTGATAAAGGTTAAATGGAATCTAAAGGCGTGGGGAAATCTTGTCTGTGTTTAAGGTGATTCGAAATAAATTTACAATAATAGATTTGTTTGAACGACCCATTGAAGCCGTTGGGTTGGTGGGTTTTGCGATATATCAACCACTCTTCTGTTATTTAATGTTGAATTCATACCTGAATCGATAGGTGATCGTTTGTCATGTTTATGATAATATTGATTGAGACAGAAAGGACTGGCTAACAATCTTAGCCGTTTCCTTATGAGGAAACATTCGACATTCATTGACCGAGCAGCCAGTGCTACTTTCGTTTAAAATTTACAAAATGTTTCTATTAAAATATTATTTAGGAAAAAGGTTCCTCAAGTCCAGTAGTTGTTATCGCTCTTTCCAGTAGTGATGGGTATTTCTTTCCTAACTTTTTATTTGAAGTTGTGTCAACGTCCTGATTATGTTATTGTTTTCTCTTAGTTATATGTGATATCCATTTTGCTTGGTGCTGTTGTTAACTGTTCTCAGATGTGAGTTCTGTTATTGTTATTTATTTATTTGAGATTCCATAGTGCCAATCCAACAGGTCCTAAGAAAGATCGTCGTCGCTAAGCTCCACATGTTTCACTCGCTCGGAGCTCTTTTTAATCATTGATCTGAGAAAGCGGTTGTGTACTGTTGTGATGTGGGTTCCGGCAAGACACAACACTTAACCCTACAAAATCACTCGTGATAGTAGTATTCAGTACTGTTGTAACCTAGAAAGGATTACTGAATGAGGAATAACCAAAACGGAGGTTGGAAATGTAATGGTAATCTTTATAAAATCAACAAAATACAATACTCGCCAGCGGCGTGAAGTAGGTAAACCACTGCTAGTGGTCGACTACTTAGACAGTATATTCCCCCCCACACACACACTTACAATAATGTCTAACGTATTTATGAGGATTGGGACATGCCCATTTATGTTCATAGGTGCAGTATATAACAAATACTCAGCTAGACAAGTCACTGCAATAGTAATATCTTCTTCCCCTTTTAAACAATTACCCAGGACTATTTATCATGAATGGACCAGTCCATTAATGATAGTAAGGAGGGTAACAGGCTTTTACCACAACATATACAATTGGCAGTTTAGATATTTCTGAATGGTTTTGGCGCCATGCATAACATCTATATGAAAATGTCGATCTGATGAGCCAATTTAAATACATGACCTGAGTTTTTAGGTTAATCTTTTCGCTTTGTAGTAATATTGTGGGATTGGGCGAAACTACATCTAGCACAACCTATGATAATATCAATGTATATGACTAAAACAATTTATCAATAATGTTTGGATATGCGAGCTGCATAACGGTTATTGGTGCAAAAAAAAAAAAGGGATCGGCGAAACGAGTTCAAATTCTGGCATAGACTGTTGCGTTCACTTTCGCACAAATACCTTTGGGAAAGCATGAATCTCTTCTCCATTCAGCTATGAGTTAAATAACAGGTTAGACTGGGCTCTGTAACCTTGGGTAGCAGCCAGGCTAACAGAAGAAAAACAGGAAACTACTCCATTATCTTTCTCAAGAAATAATGACAATTAACAAATAATAAAGAAAAAGGAAACTGAGGAGAGTCACAACTGCCTATATTCTCAGGAGACATGGCATAAAAAATAACAATGTACAAAATGATGAAAATAAGATTCTTGCATATGTATGTTTTTTTTTCATTCACTATTTAAACTTGTAAATTTCAATTAAACATTAATTATTGTTCCTGCCTATAAGTGTTTTCCTTTGTCTTTGAATGTAAGGAACCTCACCTACTAGGCATACACCGAATAATTATTGATGTTAAATCTGATAAATAATAATAAAATCATGAAAGTAAAAAAACAAAGAAAATGATTAAATAAAAGTGAATTGAAAAAGAGTAAATGAAATGTATTTTGGATTTAAGAAATTTTGTGTTGTTTGTTTTTTCATGTCACATTCTATTTTTATGCATTTTTGCTTGTTTATTTTCATTCCTAACAAACTATTTTAAGAATGGTCGCTGCCTCTTTTCTAAAAGAGCCGATCATGCCAAATTCTTCAAGAGAAATGTCCAATTTGCAGTCACCAATTCTACTTATGAATAAAGATCTGGAATTAGACATTCTTTTTCCAGCGCAATTAAAAGACTTAATTGCATTTTAGAAATACGATTACAAAATAGAATTTCTGACTGGTCATAGTTTAACAACTTTGCAACTCTTTTGTGTTTCGGTAAAAAAGAAACTTTAAAATTTTCACTCTAACTTCTAAAAACGAAAAAGAAAAAGGAACATTTAATATTGTAACGATACAATTTTTTTCTTCTTCTTTTTTTAATCATTAAATAAAGAAGAAACAAAATAATCTGGATGCGAATCTGAAAATGCAGCAGGCGTTGCAGGAAAGGAAATATTCCTGAAAATCCATTTTTCTACGCAGAAAGAGTGTAGAGAAAGTTAAAGCTTTCTGTTAAGTAGAAAGACTTAGATTAGGACAGGAATAAAAAATATCATCACGGTATTATAATTTTGCTTATTCCTTCAATTAATTAGGGTGTACGTTACACCCTGTCAATACCTAATAAATAATGGACTATTCCGTTTCGAGTTCAAGGGGAAAAAATAAATCTGAGACGCTGTTTGGTTTCAGAGAGAGAGAAGCAAATAAACAAACACCTTCGTGTTTAACGTCAGCTTCAATGAAATGGAAAAAAACTTGTTAATTCCATTTGTACCCTCTTACTTCTTTAAATAATTACCTGCATTCGTATTTCTGATTGTTATTGCAATATTTGGTTATTTTTTAAGCTCAAATATTTAACGATGCCATAGAGCAATTTCCATGTGTATTTTATAGTCGGTGAACTTGCAATGAGCTTATTTACTTATTAAATATTATGATACGTCAGAAAATTCAAATAGAAAAACTGTGAAATTTACACCAGTATTTATTATTATTATTATTATTGACTGAGAAAGAATCATGCCAAGAATTTGATCTTGGGGTAGAAATATTCGAAGCCCAATATGCACATCACTCGGTTTGATAAAAGTATACCTGCATATACATTTTTGTGATGTCAGCAAACACTCGTTGTCACTTTCGTAATGCTCGTTGTAGTAGAGACTTTGTAATCACAGATACAACTATAGTAACGCCGTTGAACAATACTGGTGTCAGACGCCTTCGAATATCACTCGCACTTATAGTACTTGCTCGATAATACTCGCTCGAACAGTAATCCTGAATAGAGAAATAGTAAAGTGTAGAAAATAGCGGTCTGTAGAGTAATAGAGGATAGAGTAGAAATAGCGATCCGAATAGTAATAGAGGACAGACTAGGAATAACGATCCGTATAGACATCACGCGACTTCCTACTGATACGTTTTCTTTATGGTCACGTGTTCTACTTAATTCAATAATGGGATCGACTGTGTTCGTTCTCAGGCGATCTACGTTCAAGCTCAGGTGTCGACAGCGGCACTTTATTCCTATATAACATACATCAAAACCAAATGTACACGATTAGTTTTGATGAAAGCTTTACAGGTGGGGTCCAGTTAGAAATACTTTCAGGTCAGTTAACCTCGTTCGCTCAGACAATTTTCGATTGAAAGTCTTTCCAAGAATCTAGATGTGACTTCCAACTCATCTTGGCTAACTTATTCTTCACTCTTAAACAAAAATCTTCTCAACACAAAGTCATGACGATCCCCCACTATACGCACTAAAGGAATAAATGTGTGGTACTGAATAGGATATTTACTGTAACCCATCGTAGTTCACTAACACAAAACATGTACATGTTAAGAACTCGTTGTACATTCTTGCCTTCTTGATGTGTCTGTCGATATGGTAACATTCAGGAAATGTCGAACTAACCACTTTATTAATCTACGGAGGGAGATGAGTTAAAACTTTTTGATCGGTGCACCTGCGAGACTTTTTCAGAAGTTACTCGCATGAGAGTATCACGAAATTAACACTCTATTAAACCTACAGGGTCCATTATTTTGTTGCCTTTGCTTTGACACACTTCGTATCAGTTATTTATTTTCTATAGTGATACCACGCTTGAATTTTCCAATGAGAAAACGAAATTTTGGAGCTTCAAACTTGATGTTTTTTTCTCTTTCCTATTCAAAACGGTCTGGGGTGGGGGGAACTGTGGCCGAAACGTTGTAGCTATATAACAACCCAGAAGCAGACATTAGTTATTAATATATAACTTTCTGTGTCATGCAAAAAACGGCACATATTTTAAAATCTTCACGTATACACGGAACATTTCAGCAAAACAATTTTTTCTGCTCATTAAGGTCCTAAATATATTTACTAAGCTTTACATTATTTGCAACAAAGCTTCAGATTTTGGGCACTCCGTAACGGTAGAACTCCTTATAAGAGAAAAAGAATAAACGAAACTATTTTAAATATTTTTTCTTTATTAATTACTTTATATAAATAAAAATAATAAGCATAGATCACCAACAAATTGATAAAATGGAATAAAAGAATTCTGCCGTTTGACTTCAGAAAGGAAAATGTATTTCTGAAAATATTTATATTTTGCTTTGTTTTTCAAAATGGCGGACGCCGAAGATGATTGTTTTTTTTCTTTTCGTCTTTTCAATAAAAGCATTAACTTTCTTTTATTTTCACTTGTTTTCCTTATTTTTCAAAGATTTATACTTTTTCCTTCAAAATTTAGTCCAGCTAGGCTCTTCTCGTCTCACAACATATCATACAAATATCTCTATTGCATTTACTGTAATAATACAATTTCAAACATGGCTACCATTATTACAAAATGATAGAAAAGTCCACTTTGTATTCAAACTCGGTCAACAATTATTGAAATGCCTTTTATGTGGACACTAAACAATGCTTCAGATTAAAAAATTACTGAAATATGTTGCCGTTAGCACTTGCAGAAGACAACAAATGACCTTCGTTGTTCATTGTATTGGACATTTTCATATTGAGGTTTTTTTTCTTGTTTTTTTCTTTTGCTTTTACCTTCATTCCTCTTTTGTTTTAATTTTTCACCACGTTTGAGGAATTTATCATAAATTCTTCTTTAGTCCATTTCGTGGTTTATTTTTATTATTTATTTTTTTAGTTTTATTCTTGTCAATGAATTCCGTTTTCAAATTCAAATATGGTCGGTGTCTTGGAATAATGATGTTGAAAGTAAGAAATAGTTTAGGTTTCTTGTTAATTCTCTACGTTCAATAGAAATTAATGGATACACGCTTTCGAAAAACAAAGAGTTTTTAATCATTAATTCATGAAAAATAAAGCATTTTGTGGCTTATAGAATATAATGTACCGCTACTGAAATTCCTTTTGAATTATCTTTCTTCTTTCTCAAGGCTAAAGGGATGAATTAGTTTTTACACGTCTCGTGTTAACGTCTTTGCAAGTTTGATCGTGTTTAAATTAACAGATATTTACTTCAGTTTATCACCTGTTCTTACTAAACTGGTGTTGAAACAATGTGAGATACAAAGATATTTTAACAAATAAAAACTAATTTAAAAAAAAAACAACAAAAACGATGCAGTTAAACTAAAACAATCAAGCGTTCATATTTTTTACGTAAATCACGTGATAATGCACAGTTAATTGAAATAAAATCAGTTTTCAGCTGACGATGTTTGATCAGGGAGACATGTCAACATAAAAGTTTTTTTTTCCATGTTGTCATTTAGTTAGCATATTTGTTTAACACAACGCCACAAATATGGCGCATCTATTGAGGATTTCTTCTTCTACGTTCTGAAAGAACATGGGACAACATGGCTCTTCCCATATTGCTATCTTATGTTGCATAAGTTACACCTATCACTTCAGTACCCACTCTTTTCTTAATCAATTCTCCCCAAGCAAGGCGATAATGCCACTAAGACGCAAGGGGTTACTGGGAGTGAAAGAGAATGGAAAAAAAACTTTATAAGAAACGGGAAACCCAATCCTGAACAAGAAACAAGGAATAAACCTGTACTCTTGTTCAAAAGACCATGGAGGAGTGTAAACTGGACGGATCAAGGAAATGATCCTAAGAGAACTAAAAGACATACCAGGATTTCTTATTGACGCATATAATTTTAACAATATAGGATATACAGATGACACTGTGTTTGTGGCAAACTTGGAAAGAAACTGAACAAACGATTAGACAAGGTCGTAAAGAAAAACAAGATGAAATGATTAACCATAAACTGTACGAAATCAGAATGTATGGTTGTCAGCAAAAGAGACAATCCAAAGTGTGAGTGACATATAGGGTATGTCAAAATCAAGCATATTCAGAAATCTATCCGTCCTGGGTAAGACGTTAAACTCCGTCCAGCAGCAAGGCCTTTGATCAGGAGGTTTTGAGGAGCGTGGAACCACTTCTTAATTGCTGGTGTTCCCAGGTCCATCCTGACCCGGGGTGGTAGCACCTGTTAGGGTCCCAGTTATGGGCAAATAGTTAACTATTACCCGCAATACTTTTTGAAAAAAATTATTACCATCAATACAATTTTGAAGGAAAGATATTGCCAGAAACAGATTTTTGATAAAACAAAATATTACCAGCAATAAAAAATGTTGTCAGCCTTAAATAACCCATTGAGGTTGATATGCCGTAAAACAAAATAAACCAAACCAATCAAAACCAAAGAATACATATTCTATTCATACGAATCTATCCTAAAAATGTTGTCGGCATTAAATAACCCACTGAAGTTGATATGCCGTAAAACAAAATAAACCAAACCAATCTAAACCAAAGAAAAAATATTCTGTTCATACGAATCTATCCTAAAAATGTTGTCGGCATTAAATAACCCATTGAGGTTGATATGCCGTAAAAC
>OZ038501.1:5026226-5038726 GCA_964036315.1 Acanthosepion esculentum | reverse complement strand
ACTTACAACACAATGGATGAGTTGAGGAAGGAATAAGTAAGACTGTATTGCGCCAGTTTTTCAAGAATTTTCTCAAATTGATGGGGAGATAGATTGGGTTTTACCAATTTACGAATTGAGGGAATCTATCTATCTGCGTCTTCGTCTTCTATCTGCCGTATTCTTTCAGGATGTAGGTCATTGCTCTCCACAACTTCCTATCCCCTGTAGCTCTTAATAACGTTTTTTTTTTACCTTTTACCATCCACCCCACTCTCCGTTCCGCCATCAGTACACACTGGCTGTTCAAGTGGGTGGTTCTGTCTTGAATTGTTAGTTTCAGGGGCCAATTAGTGAGTGGGGCATAGATTTACATATTCAAATTGAATATTGATTTTTTTAGAAACAGTAATTCCTCAATTCATCTTATTAAGGGACAATTAAGGGAGACTGACATTTTGAAATAGGGAGAAATGGGCATAGGACAAAAAGGATTTAGAAACACTATTGCATGGCCAAATAGATTGTAAGGGGGCGAGAAAATTGTGTTGCGTCAATTTACAAGTAGGGGAGGGTCAGCCTCGTGCCTCTTGGGATTTACTTAGTATATCTTAATCCAGTGCATGGTCAAATGGAAGATAGGGAGACAGAAAGATTGTGTTGTTACATTTTTCCAATTTGGAAGGAGTAGCTAGTCCTTAAAAAAAACTCAATATGCGAAAATCATTGATTTACTTCTCGAAAACCGATCATCGATGCTGATTGTAAATACGCAGTTCAATCACAAATCTCGCCTCTTCCAGCTTCTTTTATCGATATATTTATCTTTTTTTTTTTTAAATGCTATGTTTTTTCAGGACATAGGTGATCATGGCTCGCCACAGATTCATTTTCCTTTGTTATCTATAAATTGCCATGACATATTTAGAAAGATAGTGTATGGGCGTTCCGATACCTTCCCGGTTTGGAATTCTGAGTTTTCCTTTCCTTCAGGACATAGGTGATCATGGCTCTCCACAGATTCTTTTTTTTATTATCGACTCTCGTTGCTTTTAGTAAGGTGCTCGTAACTGATTTGGCGTAATGAATTTTACCTACGAGTCTTTAAATATATTATTATATTAATAATAAAATCAAACCCCCATTTTATGTTAAGTAGTATTTTTTTAATGCGAATTTATTAAAGTAATAAAAAATGAAGGTACATTTAGTTAAATCCTTACAATTAGGTTTATGCATATATTTTTAAGTCTTTAATATTAATAGGTATTTGTTTATAGATACCCGCGTGCATATGCATAAAGCCCATATCTTTTGATCTCATTTCTTTTCAGAGTCTGTTTTGCATAAAGCTATCAATTCAGGACGTAGGTGATCACGGCTCTCCCCAGATTTATTTATTAGAATTACTATGACATCTTTGGAAACAATTTTGAGTGGCTAACCGTTACTCTCTCCACAGTTCAAGCTAGCCCTTCTCCTAGGCTCTTTGCTATCCAAGAGTAAATTGCCTCAGTCTATTCCCATGTTTAAACCCTCGCTATTAAAGAAGACATTGATTACCAAAGAATTTGTGCAAAAGTAAACACATCTGACTAGGAAGGGCTTGAACCACTTGAATGTACGGGTTGTGTATTGGACAACAGCTCGGTTTTGTTAATCGGAGAGCCGAGTTCCAATTCCATTTGGGTTCATTATATTCACTTACGCGCAAATACCCTTGGGAAAGGTATGAATGCATCTCTTCTCTCCCTAAGCTATGGCTTAATTAATAAGACTTGTTTCACTAAATCATTATTAACTCCCACACTCCAAAAAAAAAATTCACTCTAAAAATCTGCCTTTAAATAACCAGCAAAGAGTTGATAAACTGTAAAAAACGAATTTATTCCACTTTCTGAGCACATAACTGTTAGGCTATCCTCACATCTGTATCTATATTTACGCAGTTGCAAACGGCACCATACTACAATTGTTTGTCAGAGAGCATCGAACTGTTTATCACAGGAGTAATGATCTGAAAAACTGGTTTACCAATAATTGCTCCACGGTGATGTCTTATTCCTGTATGACTTATACAGGGTCAGTAAGTAATTATTTCTGAAATTCCGCTATGACTTTTTCTTTTTATGATTTCTATCCTCTATCCGCCCTGTGAGTATCAAATTTTCCAAGCCCTCCTTTCTCATTACGTGTCCCAGAAATTTCAGCTGCCTCTTCCTGATGTTAAGTATAAGCTTCCTCCTTGTTTGCATTCTCTTCAAAACCTCATCTTTGCTCACACGCTCGGTCCATGATATCCTTAGCATCCTTCTGTAGAACCATACCTATGCCGCCTTGAGTCTCTTCTTCAGCTTTTAGGAGACCGTCCAATATTCGCTAACGTAAAGGAGGACAGATGTCACGTAGCAGCTCAGTACTCTTTTCTTTGTTACTAAAGAAATCCTCCTGTCTCGTAACACTCTGCCTAGCTTTTGGAATGTATCTTTAGCTATCTCATTGAGTCTACGGATCTCAGCGTCGCACTTGCCGTCCTCTGTCAAAACACTTCCCAGATATTTAAATTTCCGCACCTGCTTGATTTTAGTGTCCCCGACCTGTAAATCGCATTTTGGGCTGATCCTTTTAATGATGTCCGTTCAGATCTACTTTGCGAAACTTGTTGACCATTGTCCTACTGAGAGGCACTTTGTCATGAGGACATATATCAATTCAATGTATTTATGAAATTTAGTTAGGAGATTCAAACTAAAATGTCCCCGTATTAATGACATGCAAAACCAGCTTGCTAACTATTGCACTACGGAGAACCTTGTTTATTTTAGTAGTATTACTTTTTTTTCTCTCTGTCATACTTAGGCTTTTTTTCTTCTTTCTACTATTTTTTTATCAACAGTTTTTTGTTTCAATATTTACGTGTGCGTTATCTGCTTTCTTTTGTATTTTCACTTAAGTAATTTTTTTTTCTTATTAACTTTTCCCGCTCTTTTCACCTCCATCTTATTCTTTTCTTTTTGTTTACGATGTTAGGAGGCTTTTGCTTTCATTTTCTTATTTATTATTAAACTCTTTCCCCCACCTGGCTTTTGCTCTAAACGGATTTATTTATCAATTTATTTATCAATTTATTTATCATTCTTATTAATTGACGTCTATTTATTAAATTTTTTAAATAATTTCTTCACTCGAACTTTTATCCTGGTTCAATTTCAGTTTATTAATTAAATAAATTACAAATTCAAGGGAGGTATTTTTAAGTGAGAAATGGTTTCCTTTTAAACTGATGAAAAATGCACATACAAGGATTGTTATTTACATAAAAATGCTATAAAGATCACGCGAGCACAGAGATAAATAAATTATATAAACAACAAATGTATAAGAAATGCACAAAAATGTTTTGCGAGTTTCAATAAGACAGTACGATTGTCTCCCTTCATTTCTCTTGCTTTTTATTCCTAACCTCTCGGCTCCCATGCTTAAGAAAGAATGTCTGTTGTATCCCTTCGTAAGAAGAATTCGTTGGCTAGTTCCTACTCATTTTCTTTCTACTTTTCGTTTTTACAATTGGAACGTCAACGGAACAGGTTGGCTGGCGTAAAGATGGCTGAACAAGCTATTTCTGTGCGAATCCGTTCAATATTACAGCGTCCTCGATCCTCGCAGGGTGCATGCATCAGCTTTAGTTAATAATTGACTGTTTTAGGGCGCCCACTACAACGCAGTGGTTAACAGGCTCTTTGCTTGGATCTTTGCGGGTGTCTCACTCTCGTCGCCTTGTGCCAGACTATTTCCCTACACTCAAGCCACCAATCTGCCACTGGCGTTTACTGCTGGTGGTCCGCTGTCGGACCGACGGCGTGTTTCTCTCGGTAATGTTACCACTGGCGGTGCACTAGCGGCTTGCGTGTAGGGTTGCTAACAGTCAGGCATAATTGTGTGATGGGTGTGAATTTTTATTAGTTTGTTTATAAGAAAACGTGAATATAAAAATAAATATAAAACATGCGAATATTTGGTAACGAGTCCCATCGCCAGTCAACTTGATAAATTATTATCACTCGGATATGATGAAATATGATAAAAGAGACAAATTGAGAGAGAGTTTACTGTGCCTCAAAATTTGTAAAAAAAAAAACAAAAACAAAAAAAAAACAGACCCTGGTAGGTTACAGTACTCGTGATGGTCAATGAGCATTGGAGGATAAAATTAGTCAACGGGAAGACGTAACATCGTATTAAAGCAAAAATGCGATTTTTAAGACCATATTTTGGCGGTGGGGGGGGGGGTGTCTTACACGCTATGAATTAGAGTAACTGTAATCAAGCCAAATTTCATTTAATCCTGTTTTTCAGTCTGAAGAACAAATTATATTCATTGTTGTTTTGCAATAATGTTCAGCCTGTAGAAGAACGAAGAGCCACTCGAGGTAGAGGGTTACAGAGTAAGCGGCACAGTTTATGTGGATATGTGAAGAAAATAACAGTTGACCCTAGACTTGAACAGCATAAAATTGTAGTGATCGGAGAAACATGCTCTTGGGAGTTGGCTCCGCAAAGTAGCGATCTGTGGGAGGAAGCTGCTCGATTAGAACTTAGATCTTAGCAAAAGAATACGAAGGGAATGTGAAGGTGTTTTGCTACAATGGGCGTGGCATGGCGGTTCTTACCCTTGAAGGTTAGAACTAGTGGAGCCAAAGAATGTAGTTCGTCTGGAAATTTTCTATGAAAATAACAATAGAGTAGCAAGATGCTTGCAAGTTTCGCCTGTGGGAAAAGGGTTTGTAAGGTGGGAAATTAAAGAAATGGTGATACCACGAGTCCTCTGATGCACAGCTTTAGGTGAAATTATTGAAATAAACCATAATACTAAAATTTATAACGATTTCCGTTTCCACCATACTCCCCTGTGCGTTATCATTTCATCACAATCAAGGCGATAATGCCCCTAGCAGTTACTGAGAATGAATTTAAGTAAATGCTATGTTTGTGATAAACAGTATTAACGACATTTACCGGCCATAACAGAGCATTTATTTGTATCTATAAAAAGAACGTATAAACATAAAAAATGTCTTCAAATAATTGTCAGACTTTGTCCATTTCATAATATATATATATATATAAATATATATGTATATACATATGTATGTATGTATGTATGTATGTATATACATATGTATGTATGTATGTATGTATATACATATGTATGTATGTATGTATGTATATACATATGTATGTATGTATGTATGTATGTATATACATATGTATGTATGTATGTATGTATGTATATACATATGTATGTATGTATGTATGTATATACATATGTATGTATGTATGTATGTATATACATATGTATGTATGTATGTATGTATATACATATGTATATACATATGTATGTATGTATGTATGTATATACATATGTATGTATGTATGTATGTATATACATATGTATGTATGTATGTATGTATGTATATACATATGTATGTATGTATATACATATGTATGTATGTATATACATATGTATGTATGTATATACATATGTATGTATGTATATACATATGTATGTATGTATGTATGTATGTATGTATGTATATACATACATATGTATGTATGTATGTATGTATGTATATACATACATATGTATGTATGTATGTATGTATGTATATACATACATATGTATGTATGTATGTATGTATGTATATACATATGTATGTATGTATGTATATACATATGTATGTATGTATGTATGTATGTATGTATGTATATACATATGTATGTATGTATGTATGTATGTATGTATATACATATGTATGTATGTATGTATGTATGTATATACATATGTATGTATGTATGTATATACATATGTATGTATGTATGTATATACATATGTATGTATGTATGTATGTATATACATACGTATGTATGTATGTATGTATATACATACGTATGTATGTATGTATGTATATACATATGTATGTATGTATGTATATACATACGTATGTATGTATGTATGTATATACATATGTATGTATGTATGTATGTATATACATATGTATGTATGTATGTATGTATATACATATGTATGTATGTATGTATGTATATACATATGTATGTATGTATGTATGTATATACATATGTATGTATGTATGTATGTATATACATATGTATGTATGTATGTATATACATATGTATGTATGTATGTATATACATATGTATGTATGTATGTATGTATATACATATGTATGTATGTATGTATATACATATGTATGTATGTATGTATGTATATACATATGTATGTATGTATGTATATACATATGTATGTATGTATATACATATGTATGTATGTATGTATGTATATACATATGTATGTATGTATGTATGTATATACATATGTATGTATGTATGTATGTATATACATATGTATGTATGTATGTATGTATATACATATGTATGTATGTATGTATGTATGTATGTATGTATATACATATGTATGTATGTATGTATGTATGTATGTATGTATGTATGTATATACATATGTATGTATGTATGTATATACATATGTATGTATGTATGTATGTATATACATATGTATGTATGTATGTATATACATATGTATGTATGTATGTATATACATATGTATGTATGTATGTATATACATATGTATGTATGTATGTATATACATATGTATGTATGTATGTATATACATATGTATGTATGTATGTATATACATATGTATGTATGTATGTATATACATATGTATGTATGTATGTATATACATATGTATGTATGTATGTATATACATATGTATGTATGTATGTATGTATATACATATGTATGTATGTATGTATATACATATGTATGTATGTATGTATATACATATGTATGTATGTATGTATATACATATGTATGTATGTATGTATATACATATGTATGTATATATGTATATACATATGTATGTATGTATATACATATGTATGTATGTATGTATGTATATACATATGTATGTATGTATGTATATACATATGTATGTATGTATGTATGTATGTATATACATATGTATGTATGTATGTATATACATATGTATGTATGTATGTATATACATATGTATGTATATACATATGTATGTATATACATATGTATGTATGTATATACATATGTATGTATGTATATACATATGTATGTATGTATATACATATGTATGTATGTATATACATATGTATGTATGTACATATGTATGTATGTATATACATATGTATGTATGTACATATGTATGTATGTATATACATATGTATGTATGTATGTATATACATATGTATGTATATACATATGTATGTATGTATGTATATACATATGTATGTATGTATGTATGTATATACATATGTATGTATGTATATACATATGTATGTATGTATGTATGTATATACATATGTATGTATGTATATACGTATGTATGTACGTATATACGTATGTATGTATGTACGTATGTATGTATGTATATACGTATGTATGTATGTATGTATATACATATGTATGTATGTATGTATATACATATGTATGTATGTATGTATATACGTATGTATGTATGTATATACGTATGTATATACGTATGTATGTATGTATGTATATACGTATGTATGTATATACGTATGTATGTATGTATATACGTATGTATGTATGTATGTATATACGTATGTATGTATGTATGTATATACATATGTATGTATGTATGTATATACATATGTATGTATGTATGTATATACATATATACATATGTATGTATGTATGTATGTATGTATATACATACATACATATGTATGTATGTATATACATACATATGTATGTATGTATATACATACATATGTATGTATGTATGTATATACATATGTATATACATATGTATGTATGTATGTATATACATATGTATGTATGTATGTATATACATATGTATGTATGTATGTATATACATATGTATGTATGTATGTATATACATATGTATGTATGTATGTATGTATATACATATGTATGTATGTATGTATATACATATGTATGTATGTATGTATATACATATGTATGTATGTATGTATATACATATGTATGTATGTATGTATATACATATGTATGTATGTATATACATATGTATGTATGTATGTATATACATATGTATGTATGTATGTATATACATATGTATGTATGTATGTATATACATATGTATGTATGTATGTATATACATACATATGTATGTATGTATATACATATGTATGTATGTATGTATATACATACATATGTATGTATGTATGTATATACATACATATGTATGTATGTATGTATATACATATGTATGTATGTATGTATATACATACATATGTATGTATGTATGTATATACATATGTATGTATGTATGTATATACATACATACATATGTATGTATGTATGTATATACATATGTATGTATGTATATACCTATGTATGTATGTATGTATATACATATGTATGTATGTATGTATGTATATACATATGTATGTATGTATGTATGTATATACATATGTATGTATGTATGTATGTATATACATATGTATGTATGTATGTATGTATATACATATGTATGTATGTATGTATGTATATACATATGTATGTATGTATGTATGTATATACATATGTATGTATGTATGTATGTATATACATATGTATGTATGTATGTATATACATATGTATGTATGTATGTATGTATGTATATACATATGTATGTATGTATGTATATACATATGTATGTATGTATGTATATACATATGTATGTATGTATGTATATACATATGTATGTATGTATGTATATACATATGTATGTATGTATGTATATACATATGTATGTATGTATGTATATACATATGTATGTATGTATGTATATACATATGTATGTATGTATGTATATACATATGTATGTATGTATGTATATACATATGTATGTATGTATGTATATACATATGTATGTATGTATGTATATACATATGTATGTATGTATGTATATACATATGTATGTATGTATGTATGTATATACATATGTATGTATGTATATACATATGTATGTATGTATGTCTATACATATGTATGTATGTATGTATATATATACATATGTATGTATGTATGTATATATATACATATGTATGTATGTATGTATATACATATGTATGTATGTATGTATGTATATACATATGTATGTATGTATGTATATACATATGTATGTATGTATGTATATACATATGTATGTATGTATGTATATACATATGTATGTATGTATGTATATACATATGTATGTATGTATGTATATACATATGTATGTATGTATGTATATACATATGTATGTATGTATGTATGTATATACATACATATGTATGTATGTATGTATATACATATGTATGTATATACATATGTATGTATGTATGTATATACATATGTATGTATGTATGTATGTATATACATACATATGTATGTATGTATGTATATACATATGTATGTATGTATGTATATACATATGTATGTATGTATGTATGTATATACATATGTATGTATGTATGTATATACATATGTATGTATGTATGTATATACATATGTATGTATGTATGTATATACATATGTATGTATGTATGTATATACATATGTATGTATGTATGTATATACATATGTATGTATGTATGTATATACATATGTATGTATGTATGTATATACATATGTATGTATGTATGTATATACATATGTATGTATGTATGTATATACATATGTATGTATGTATGTATATACATATGTATGTATGTATGTATATACATATGTATGTATGTATGTATATACATATGTATGTATGTATGTATATACATATGTATGTATGTATGTATATACATATGTATGTATGTATGTATATACATATGTATGTATGTATGTATATACATATGTATGTATGTATGTATATACATATGTATGTATGTATGTATATACATATGTATGTATGTATGTATATACATATGTATGTATGTATATACATATGTATGTATGTATGTATGTATATACATATGTATGTATGTATATACATATGTATGTATGTATGTATATATGTATATACATATGTATGTATGTATGTATATACATATGTATGTATGTATGTATGTATATACATATGTATGTATGTATGTATGTATATACATATGTATGTATGTATGTATGTATATACATATGTATGTATGTATGTATGTATATACATATGTATGTATGTATGTATGTATATACATATGTATGTATGTATGTATGTATATACATATGTATGTATGTATGTATGTATATACATATGTATGTATGTATGTATGTATATACATATGTATGTATGTATGTATATACATATGTATGTATATACATATGTATGTATATACATATGTATGTATGTATATACATATGTATGTATGTATATACATATGTATGTATGTACATATGTATGTATGTATATACATATTATGTATGTACATATGTATGTATGTATATACATATGTATGTATGTATGTATATACATATGTATGTATATACATATGTATGTATGTATGTATATACATATGTATGTATGTATGTATGTATATACATATGTATGTATGTATATACATATGTATGTATGTATGTATGTATATACATATGTATGTATGTATATACGTATGTATGTACGTATATACGTATGTATGTATGTACGTATGTATGTATGTATATACGTATGTATGTATGTATGTATATACATATGTATTTATGTATGTATATACATATGTATGTATGTATGTATATACGTATGTATGTATGTATATACGTATGTATATACGTATGTATGTATGTATGTATATACGTATGTATGTATATACGTATGTATGTATGTATATACGTATGTATGTATGTATGTATATACATATGTATGTATGTATATACATATGTATGTATGTATGTATATACATATATATGTATGTATGTATGTATATACATACATACATATGTATGTATGTATATACATACATATGTATGTATGTATATACATACATATGTATGTATGTATGTATATACATATGTATATACATATGTATGTATGTATGTATATACATATGTATGTATGTATGTATATACATATGTATGTATGTATGTATATACATATGTATGTATGTATGTATGTATGTATATACATATGTATGTATGTATGTATATACATATGTATGTATGTATGTATATACATATGTATGTATGTATGTATATACATATGTATGTATGTATGTATATACATATGTATGTATGTATATACATATGTATGTATGTATGTATATACATATGTATGTATGTATGTATATACATATGTATGTATGTATATACATATGTATGTATGTATGTATATACATACATATGTATGTATGTATGTATATACATACATATGTATGTATGTATGTATATACATATGTATGTATGTATGTATATACATACATATGTATGTATGTATGTATATACATATGTATGTATGTATGTATATACATACATACATATGTATGTATGTATGTATATACATATGTATGTATGTATATACCTATGTATGTATGTATGTATATACATATGTATGTATGTATGTATGTATATACATATGTATGTATGTATGTATGTATATACATATGTATGTATGTATGTATATACATATGTATGTATGTATGTATATACATATGTATGTATGTATGTATATACATATGTATGTATGTATGTATATACATATGTATGTATGTATGTATATACATATGTATGTATGTATGTATATACATATGTATGTATGTATGTATATACATATGTATGTATGTATGTATATACATATGTATGTATGTATGTATATACATATGTATGTATGTATGTATATACATATGTATGTATGTATGTATATACATATGTATGTATGTATGTATATACATATGTATGTATGTATGTATATACATATGTATGTATGTATGTATATACATATGTATGTATGTATGTATGTATATACATATGTATGTATGTATGTATATACATATGTATGTATGTATGTATATACATATGTATGTATGTATGTATATACATATGTATGTATGTATGTATATACATATGTATGTATGTATGTATGTATATACATATGTATGTATGTATATACATATGTATGTATGTATGTCTATACATATGTATGTATGTATGTATATATATACATATGTATGTATGTATATATATACATATGTATGTATGTATGTATATACATATGTATGTATGTATGTATATACATATGTATGTATGTATGTATGTATATACATATGTATGTATGTATGTATATACATATGTATGTATGTATGTATATACATATGTATGTATGTATGTATATACATATGTATGTATGTATGTATATACATATGTATGTATGTATGTATATACATATGTATGTATGTATGTATATACATATGTATGTATGTATGTATGTATATACATACATATGTATGTATGTA
>OZ038501.1:4998097-5015597 GCA_964036315.1 Acanthosepion esculentum | reverse complement strand
GCCTTGATATGACTGATCCTGTACCATGACCACCAGCCTTGATATGACTGATCGTGTACCATGACCACCAGCCTTGATATGACTGATCGTGTACCATGACCACCAGCCTTGATATGACTGATCCTGTACCATGACCACCAGCCTTGATATGACTGATCCTGTACCATGACCACCAGCCTTGATATGACTGATCGTGTACCATGACCACCAGCCTTGATATGACTGATCGTGTACCATGACCACCAGCCTTGATATGACTGATCGTGTACCATGACCACCAGCCTTGATATGACTGATCGTGTACCATGACCACCAGCCTTGATATGACTGATCGTGTACCATGACCACCAGCCTTGATATGACTGATCGTGTACCATGACCACCAGCCTTGATATGACTGATCGTGTACCATGACCACCAGCCTTGATATGACTGATCGTGTACCATGACCACCAGCCTTGATATGACTGATCGTGTACCATGACCACCAGCCTTGATATGACTGATCGTGTACCATGACCACCAGCCTTGATATGACTGATCCTGTACCATGACCACCAGCCTTGATATGACTGATCCTGTACCATGACCACCAGCCTTGATATGACTGATCGTGTACCATGACCACCAGCCTTGATATGACTGATCGTGTACCATGACCACCAGCCTTGATATGACTGATCGTGTACCATGACCACCAGCCTTGATATGACTGATCGTGTACCATGACCACCAGCCTTGATATGACTGATCGTGTACCATGACCACCAGCCTTGATATGACTGATCGTGTACCATGACCACCAGCCTTGATATGACTGATCGTGTACCATGACCACCAGCCTTGATATGACTGATCGTGTACCATGACCACCAGCCTTGATATGACTGATCGTGTACCATGACCACCAGCCTTGATATGACTGATCGTGTACCATGACCACCAGCCTTGATATGACTGATCGTGTACCATGACCACCAGCCTTGATATGACTGATCGTGTACCATGACCACCAGCCTTGATATGACTGATCGTGTACCATGACCACCAGCCTTGATATGACTGATCGTGTACCATGACCACCAGCCTTGATATGACTGATCGTGTACCATGACCACCAGCCTTGATATGACTGATCGTGTACCATGACCACCAGCCTTGATATGACTGATCGTGTACCATGACCACCAGCCTTGATATGACTGATCGTGTACCATGACCACCAGCCTTGATATGACTGATCGTGTACCATGACCACCAGCCTTGATATGACTGATCGTGTACCATGACCACCAGCCTTGATATGACTGATCGTGTACCATGACCACCAGCCTTGATATGACTGATCGTGTACCATGACCACCAGCCTTGATATGACTGATCGTGTACCATGACCACCAGCCTTGATATGACTGATCGTGTACCATGACCACCAGCCTTGATATGACTGATCGTGTACCATGACCACCAGCCTTGATATGACTGATCGTGTACCATG
Source organism: Acanthosepion esculentum (assembly GCA_964036315.1). Classification (NCBI taxonomy): domain Eukaryota; kingdom Metazoa; phylum Mollusca; class Cephalopoda; order Sepiida; family Sepiidae; genus Acanthosepion; species Acanthosepion esculentum. The sequence goes on along the minus strand of OZ038501.1, from coordinate 5,014,099 downwards.
ACCACCAGCCTTGATATGACTGATCGTGTACCATGACCACCAGCCTTGATATGACTGATCGTGTACCATGACCACCAGCCTTGATATGACTGATCGTGTACCATGACCACCAGCCTTGATATGACTGATCCTGTACCATGACCACCAGCCTTGATATGACTGATCCTGTACCATGACCACCAGCCTGATTATGCAGCTATTTCATCCACGACATGCATCAACAACATGAAGAGAAAAGCAGAAGAAACAGAAGATCAACCGAGCCAGATTTATAGCAATAACCTGGGTTTTCTTTTTTAATTTACTAAATTGATAACGTGCGCATTTCATTTATTATAATTTATTATAAACGATAATCTTGAATATTTTTTTAAACAACTGGGAAGCTATCATCTAGGATCATGCGGCGATATGGTGCTTTATTAAAGTAGCGAAAAGTCTGAAGATGTTTAATCGAAAATATTTGTTTGCTAAAATTTGCGCACAAAGTTTTATCGTCAAAACATTTGTGTCTTTATTAAGATGAGGGAGTCGAAGGAGTTTTTTTTTTAATATAAAATCTATTTTTATCTCTTTCAGAATATTGGAAATGTTGGTTAAGTCTTATTTTTCTAGCGTCAGCAAGAAATTATAAATTTGTACGGGGAACTTGAGCGTTTTTTTATTTTCTTATGAAAACCACGTTGATTTGTAAATTCTTGCAAAAATCAGAGAATTGTCTGATTATAATGAAAATTTCTTTATCAAAAGAATTAATTAAAATAATTTATAAATTATTTAACCTTTTAAAATTATGTATTAATTTGTATCGGTCAATTGATATTGTTAAAACTATAAAGCTAAAGTGATTAAAATTCAATAAAACATTAGAATGCTTAAAATATTTTAAATTTTTAAGTTTACTGGGTAGTTAAAAATTATATAAAAAAGACGTTTACGTTGTATTCGTCATATAGCTTTATTTAAATTATATCCTTCTTACTTAATTTTCTCCCACATTAAGCTCTCAATACATCACTCAACACGTAAAACAACACCCACCTCCATGTTAAAAATGGTTTTCTGCGATCTTTTAAACTAAAAGTAATATTTGTTTCAATTCAGATTATTTGAACTCGAAATCAACTATTTTTCTCAAATAACGTTTCAGAAAAATATGTTTTATTTTTGAAGAATTTTTGATAAAGAGAATTATATTGTGTTGACAGATTTGTCAATATGGACGAATTTATATATTTTATTAATAAGAAGAAAAAATTATTTCTATAAATAAAGTTTCAAATATATCTAAGTATTTTGCTAATTGGGAATGTTAAGTTTAATTTAGAATTAAAACTAAAATTAAAGCTTCATGAAAGATTTTTCATTATTTGTCTATATTTCTGAGATGAGGTATTATGTACACTATTTACGTTATTCGGACTAATGTCTTCATTTTTGTCGCCATATTTATTACAACGTTTCGGCCGTTGTACGCTCCGGCCTTCTTCAGGTGGTTGGAATGTCGAACTGAACCTTTTATTTCGTTCAGTGGGGTAGACTGTTCTAGTTCCACGTGCCATGTCTAATGAATGTCAGTTTCTCAGTTATCTCATGTTAATTCCCCTCTCCAAGTTCTCCACTGCCTTAACCGGGTATTGAACTCACACTCTTTGGGTCCTGTCACTGGATCTAACCAACACCTTTATCCACTGTGTCATGTGTCCTCAAGGACAGTGGAGAACTTGGAGAGGGGAATTAACAGGAGATAACTGATAACTGATATCCATTAAACATGGCACGTAGAACTAGAACAGTCTACCCCAGTGAGCGTAATAAAGGGTTCAGTTCGACATACCAACAACCTGAAGAACGCCGGAGCGTACAACGGCCGAAACGTTGTAATAGATATGGCGACAAAGATGAGGACAATAGTCCGAATAATGTAATGATTTTTCATTTTTTTGTAAATGTTTTAAACCATAGGTATCTTTTTTTTCTTTTGACTAACCTACTAAAATTAGTGTTTAATCGTGCGGCAAGTAAAACGTACTTTGAAATTATGCGTACCTTCTCGCCATTTACTAAGCTCTGTTTAGCGCAAGTCTAAATCGGTAGATTGTGTTGCCTCAATCTTCGAGAAGTAATCAAGGAATCATAGATACCATTGAATGCCTCTAAAAATATAAAGGGAACAGATTAATTAAACGCTTCATTGGACTCTATTTTAGGAGGGAAATTCTTTATTTCCGCTTTATTGAATCTCTACATTGTTTCAAGACATCTCACTATTAAAACTTTCTAACAATGGCGATTAATTTTGACGGCACGTCTATTAAGTATATGCATAATCATGATAAGAACAATACCTCGAATAAATCAAGTCGGTCAAAGTTATTACTGACAATTTCTCGTCTCCGAAATAAAAACAAACAAAAGTAGCATCGGCTCGTTAACATGTAAAATCAACCAACCTAACTTAAAAAGAAAAAATGAAAGAAAAAGACGACGCGTTATATCTGAAAGAAATGTAATCTATTTTGTTCTGGCATTTTTCCACATAAAGCATAACCGGATTAAAGACATTCTGACACCACTTCTAAGAGGAAATCGTTGAAGTTCCTTGGACTTTCAAAGAGATGTGACGGGACGACTACTACTATTTTAAAATTTATTGTTTTAATTCTGAGAAAAAAAATCTACCCGGGAGATCATTATTCCAACTACCCCTCTTATTAAATATTCAAGAAATTTTCTCTCACATCCGTGATATTTCTATGACAAAGCATTTCATTTGAATATTTTATATAACAGGTGGTTGGAATAATGATGTCCTGGGTGAATTATTTTCCCCAAAAGAAGAAACATCCTGAATTTAGGACAAGAAACCGGTTGCAAACTTGGATCTTCGTGCCCTGAAAAAGGACGATTTTTCTATTGACACCGATAGTATTTTAACTACCTTCACTTCTCGGCAATGGTGATTATTTTAAAAAGCGATGATTAGAATTGGAATAAAGCCTAAATTTATGATGAAAGTGAATTTATATATATATATATATATATATATATATATATATATATATATATATATATAGTTTTTGAGAATTTACAAGAACAGTATTAAAGACTATTTTTTTATTTATTAGAATGTTTATTTACTAGAATAATTTTATTTATAACACTTTAAAAACTAATACAATTAGATCTAATGCAATATTTATCATTTACCAATTTATAAATAAGGAAGTATTAAAAAAATTTTATTCATAAATTTATAAACATTTATTAAATTATTAAAATATGTGAACCAACTGTAAGGAAAGCCTTATTATTTACTATTTTATAAAGTACGAATCAATTGGCAATTAGCAGATGATTTCAATAAACAATCTAATAAATAGCTAGTGTAAATAAACAAACTTTTGTGATGTCAACGAACACTCGTTGTCACTTTCGTAATGCTCGTTGTAGTAGACTTTGTAATCGCAGATACAACTATAGTAACGCCGTTGAACAATATTGGTGTCGGACGCCTTCGAATATCACTCGCACTCATAAGTACTTACTCGATAATACTCGCTTGAAAAGTAACCACCGTATAATGATCCGAATAGGGAAATAGTATAGTAGATAGAGTAGAGAGAATAGTGCTCCGTATAGTAATCAGTAAAGACTAGTATGACGATCGTTAGTCGTCACGAGACTTTCTACTTATACGTTTCCTCTATGGTCACTTAATTTAATAATGGGATCGCCTGTGTTTGCTCACTGGCGATCTGTGTTCAAACTCAAGTGTCGGCATCGACACTTTATTCATATATAACACAATCTAATAAATAAATAGTGTTTATTATTTTTGGTGTCAATTCTCAAGAACAAAGAAAATGTATAAATTCATTTTTATGCTTAGATTTTATTACAATTCTAATCATCGTTTTTTAAAACAATAAACGTTGCCCGAGGAGTGAAGGTAGTTAAAATAATAGCGGTGTCAATGGAAAAGCCGTCCTATTTTTTTTTTTTTTTTGCGAGCATGAAATTTCAAGATTGTCAAGACAGTTTTATATGTTAACTATCTATTTACATCTGGCCGTCTCCTAATGATGTAATAGTAAGAAAGAGGAGCTTGCAGATCACTTGTAAATGAGTTCGATTCTCACTGGGTGCCTTATACATATGGCTCTTATAATTCTAAATCAAAACTGTATATAAATTCATGTCTATATCAGTAATGCTGAAAAAGACTATAAAAGATCTGTTAAAATCTTTGCATTGATTTTAAGAAAAAATTCGAAGTTATTTGAAAATCAGCGCATAAAGAAAAAAACGGGTTTCAAAGTATCATTTCCTTTGTGTGTGTCGAAGTCATCAAACATTTAGACAGATTCCACCTTTCGGGTATCTAAAAATAACAAACAAAAGATTTTAAGAAACTATTTTATTGTGGGATCTTCACGGGATGATAGAAAGTGGATGATAGAAGAAGTGTCGGGTTATTTGCTCCTAATTTCCGAAACCGTTACTAGGGGACGCTTTCCAACATTATAAGTACTCGGCGGTATCTTTTCTCGCTCTCTTCTTACTTTTCAGCTTATACGGTAACAATGTAAATCTCTCGCAGAAGATTGCGTTTTTCTCACCATGGGAAACGCATTGAACACTACATACACATATATACGCACATTCACTCAGTACATATACTTTGGACCACAAAATTTCCACATAAGCTTCCTCTTAATCTGTCTTTCTCTTATGAATTGTTGATCAGATCTTCGTTGAGGAATAAACTACCCCAACTCAGCATAGTGGTGTCGATGGACAACGGTGAGAATAAACACGTGTAAGAGGGGGAGACAAAGAATGTGGACTTTAGTCGGTTATGATGCCGGATAAAGAGAAAGGGTGTGAAATGGAGAAGAAAAAAAATAACTTTAAAGAGATAGCAAGATACCACGGAGGTATTGTCTTTGAACCAAAATATTAAGCTGATCTTAAAAAAAAAAAACTACAAAAAAACAACTCTCCATTCGTTGGTGCAAGTATTTTTTCTTCTCTCTGTTCTCACATGCAACAATCAAAAATGCGTAACAGGAAACTATTTTACAAGACCCAGATTAGGCCAAAATTAAAAGACTGCAGCCATATATAGGCTGGAGCGTCACAATCTTCCTTTCTAGGCTTGATAGACTTAGAAAGTGCCTAGGCAGCTTTATGGGTGATTAATTATTTTCCATTCTACAACCCCTTTCCCATATACGAAATGTCTCCTGCTACTATATCGCTATTTCCATGGCAAATGTTCCGACGAACTACATTCATTAGTCCCCACAAGTTCAGAACTTTACAGCTAAGATCCGGAACACTATGTACACATCGTTGAATAATTCCAATTTCCTTCGTATTCTATGATTAAGAAGAAAGCTCCTCTCGGAAGAGCTTCTTTGTAGAACCGACCCCCGAGAGGATGCTTCCCTAATCGCTATAATCTTATCTCATCAAGTCTAGAGTCAACCATTATCTATCCTACATAGCCTTATAATTTGCACTTCTTATTTCCGCCTCTTACATTCATCCAACAATGTCATTCAGTGACCCTCTACCTTGAGTGGCTCTTGGGTTTTGTATTGGTTGAACGTTTAGTAAAAAAAACAGTTGGGATCTCATAAAAACGAATAATTTTTTTCTGTACCGTATTCCTTTAGGGTGTGGGTGATTATGGCTCTCTACAACTTCCTATTCTTTGTAGGTCTTTGTGCTTGTCTCCTAACTATCCTTCCACTTCCTGTTCTGTCATCCATTTACGAAAGGTAGATTATTCGCTGCTTCGCTCTCTCCCTCATGTCTTCAGTATGTACTGTGAGTATCAAATTTTCTAAACCTCCTTTCCTTATTATGCGCCCTAGAAATTTAAGTTGTCTTTTTGTCTGATTCTAAGTATAAGTGTCCTTTTTATTAAAACTTTTGTGTTGCTCTATGTCCCGTCCATGACATTCTCAGCATCCTTCTGTAGAACCACATTTCTATTGCCTCCTCATCTCTGAGGAAATTGTCGATTGCGATATGGGGGCCGGGTGATATACATAGCAGTTCAGCACGCTTTTTAAATTATTAAATGCGTAAAATAATAAGACAAAATAAAAAGTTTAGAGAGTAATTGAATATAATGTATCAAGGGAGTAAGGTGGTATAATTTAGGACATATTTATCACATCGTAGACAGACAAAGAAAAATAACAAAGAATAGGATAGAAAGAAAGCTGGCTTTAAGTGCAGGACACACATAAACACAAGTAAATGAATGGGTAAGAAAAATAGACAAAAAAATGTTAAAGCTAAAAAAATGACATAGACTGCCCCCTAGACGGTATGTTCACTACCCCCCTTCGAACAAAATGAATGAACTGTGATCAATAAAGTAAAGAGGCGTTAAGAACATGAATTCTTAAGGTCAATTTTTACCTTCAGCAGACAACAGCTTAAGTGTGTTCTGTGACACTGGTTACTTAATAATTATGATTGAAGTAGACAAGTTTGTCTTGCCCCAGAAAGGGACAATTGACAAATCTGTTATTATTCATTAAATACAAAGTTTTATACTTTTCCATCTATATGCGCTCGAGGAAATTTTATGTTGTAAGGTGTAGAGGTTGTTTCGTTTCCAAAATGTCTAAAAAGTGATTTCAAATACTTCCTGGATGACCTTTGCATTGTTTAAATGACCCGAAAATAAGTGGTTTGCAGGAAGACAGAGTTCGTATTCTTAAAAATAAAAGGGAGTGAGTAGCAAAGGGGAGTCAACAACTATTTAGATTTAAAGCAACCTAAAGGACAATGATGTTGGTCGGTAGATCTCAAGTTCATACGATCAGTGGCTGGGTGCATTATTTAGAAACTGCTCTCTCAACAGGGTCTAGAATACGCCAACTGTGTCTTCTGCAGGGGTGGGGGTAAGTCCCCACCACCAAAAAGCAGCCCACCTCCTGAGTAAATACTTACAGATTCAGATATATAAACAAAAGGCCAGTATCTGTCTATATTTCTGGGATGAGGTATTGTAACTATTTACAATATTTACATTGTTTGGACTGTTGTCCTCATCTTTGTTGTCATATTCTCGACTAGAACAATCCATGGATGAAATAAACAGTTCGGTGCGAAATTTGAGTCACCCGAAGAAGGCCGGTGCGTACAATGGTCGAAATGTCGTGAATATAGCAACAAAGATGAGGACAACAGTCCAAACAATGTAAATAGTCTAAACGGCCAGTATTTACCTATTCCCGAACCAAGAAAATGGTTATAATCTCAAGTACAAACGCCTAATAGAAAGTGACTAGGCTCAAGTATAAACGTTCAATATTATCCCCGAATTAAATAAATGCTTGTAGACTCAAATACTCACATATACACACACGCACTGCCAACAAGAGTTCATTTAAACGAGTTGTATTAAATTCAATCGGCAAGATCTTTTTTTTAATTATTTTTTCATTGTATTTTCTCCAATTTTCGATAAACTACATCCGGCACCAAGGCCTCTAATCATGAGATTGGAGGTTCTATGGAGCATGGAACCACCTCTTAATTGCTGTTGTTCCCAGATTGACCCTGACATGAGTCGTAGCACCTGTTAGGGTCCAAGCTATGGGCAAATAGGGAACACCAAGCAAAATACTATGAAGTAAATATACAGGGTGTCCATTAAGTTCGTGTGCACTTTAGAAAATTTATAACTTTATTTGTATTTGCGATAGAAATAATCTGTAAAAAATGTTATAAAGTTTAATGTACTTAGTCTTAAGTATAGCTAAAATAACTAATGGGATTTCAGGCATAACTGTAAATCAGTTGGCAAATGTTTTCCATGAACTGCAAAATCGTATTACCCTTTGTATTGCTAATGATGGAGGACATGTGGAAACTTAAATAAAATTTCAATAAAACCTTAAAAAATATAGATTTACTTCTTTCTAATCCTTTTTACAAATTATTTCTATCGCAAATACAAATAAAGTTACAATTTTTTTAAAGTGCATACGAACTTTATGGACACCCTATCTATCTATCTATCTATCTATCTATGTATATATATATATATATATATATGTATATGTATGTATATATATATATATATATATATATGTGTATGTATGTATGTATGTATGTATGTATATATATATATATATATATATATAACAAATACCAGCAATACATTACTTATATTAAAATTACTGACAATACATTTTATCTGTAGTTGAAGGCATAAAATTCTTTAAATTATTTAGATTTTAAAATAACCCATAGAGGTTGATATGCCGCTAAACAAAATCAATCCAATTTTCGAAAACATTATTACGCATCCAGATGAAAATTGTGGATAAATTGTCCAAAGCTTGTTAAATTGTTTGTGTACTTTCGACCGTCACAATTATTATCGAGAAATTAATGTTGTTAGTATTGGAGACAACAAGTGGTTGTTGGCTACAATCCGCCATTTTTGACCGTTATATTTCAAATTCAAATATACGTTGAGTAACGCTGATGATGAAATGAATATCCTATGGTAGACTTTTACACTTTTTGACATTAAAGTTACTTTAGAAATTTTACAGAATAGACACAGGTGCACAAACAGGGAGGAACATAGTATTCGAATGAATATGGTTGAGATAGTAGGCCAGGGTGAGTTGGGAGTCGCATCAAAATACTTGACAACAACCTCAATTGGAGACCGTCTGAGCGGACTTTGTTATCCGACCTGAAGGTATTTCTAACTGGGTCCCATCTGCAAGGTCATGCACTGCTTTTTAATCAAAACCTGTCACCATATCGCTCACATTTAACTGTGATGCATGTGCCTGGTTTTGCCTTGTCAGAATGGATGTCATGATGGCTTCGTGTATTTCTACCCGAGCGTTACTTTGTGGGCTTATAACTCTCTCAATAATAATAATAATAATAATGAAGAAAAATTTGGTCTTCGAACTATTATTCCGATAGCACTTTTTCATTGCAATAAGAACGGGGGCGCATCCTGGATGTTTGTAGCATTAATCAAGGAAATGGGTTAATTTTAGTAAAACCCGTTACTAAAACTGGTACCCGATGCGAAAAAGATCGTATTGTTATGGGTGATGAATGAAACCGGCGGGGGTAAGAAAGAGGAGGAGAGGAAGAACACATCAAAAGAAAAGGATTGTCAGGTGAGAAATTAAACAATGTAATAGATATGATGAGGGAAGAAGAAAAACAAGCAACAAAAAAGAGTGAAAGGAAAATGAAAGATAATTGAAGAAATAAAAGGAGAGAAATAGAGAATGAATGAGTAAAAAGAAAGAAAGAAATGGAAGAGGATAGAGAAAAGAAAAAAATTAAAAGAGAAAGTTATAAGCAAAATTTTAAATAAATCTAAAGACAGACAACAGCGTGGGAGAGAAATGGTTTAAAGGCCCACGGAGCGGGGAGTGAAAAAAAATTGTGATGGCGGGGAGGAGAACAAATTTGAAAAAGACAAGTTGAACTTTGGTTGTTCTAAGAGATGATCGTTTTGGAATGGATAAGATTATAGGGTCTTCAACGAGGGTAGAGAAGTCCGAGACCCGGGAGTGTGTGTGTGTGGGGGGGAGCGATGAAGGAAGAGGGAAGCTAGTTTATTATTTATTTATTTTATCGGCGGAGGAAGTGTGGCGAGCACCTGTCTCTCTTGAACCACAATCCGGACAAGCGGCAGCGATAAACTTGTTCCCCTATCACCAACGCGTTGATGACGGGTGATGGCCTTTTGACGTGATGGTTGATGACAGGACAGGGCCTGGGGTTGGAAATAGGGGTCGGGCTGGGAAGCTTTGGTACGCGCGTCTCTGAGGCGAACCACTACGACAGTGGGGGTTAGGGGTTTGTGTCATGTGTACGGAGTTGGAAATGTGTGGTCTCGAACTGCACGTTGGCAGGTAAAGATTGAAAGACAGGGGTGTTGTAAGGAATTGCCGATAGCCGGTGATAGCAGGGGAGGTGAAGGGAAGGGACCAGATTATGAAAAAATAAAAAATAAATAAAAGAAGGAAAGGCGAAAAGAAAATGGCTATTGGCTACTATGTAGCAAAGGAGAGAAAACAGGATCTCAGGTAGTAAGAGTGATATAGAAAAGGGAATACCGTGACAGAGAGTGAACAGAAGTGTTGAAAGAAAGAAAAAGACGAACATGTGTAGAGAGAGAAAGAATTTAAAAAAAGAAAACCCCGGAGTGAAGGGTGGGGGAAGGAGGAGAAAATATATTCAATGTTGATTCAATAAATCATGCCTAACATGAAATTATCACTTAAATTTTTATCTGAAATTTTCGCTTTATAATGTTCGATCTGATGGTTTATTACTGTAGTAAGTGCATTGACAAGAAAGGAGATTATATTGAAAAATATGTTTCGTTGTCTGTAAAATGAATGATTATATATCTACAGGGTGCGATGGGTAAATTGTCGCCATTTTATATTTTTAATTTCGCGCATGCGCGTTGTTTCTTTTTTATTTTGTATACTGCACAGTATAGTAGGGTCAGTTGAGCACCGTCTTTGAGTAAAAGACACATTTCACTCCTATGAAAATTTGGAAACGGCGTGCTGTACTGCTTGGCATTCGCACGGACTGTTTGGTTGTCAATCTGAGGACAGTCCAGAGAATTCGGAAAGAGTTGGATGACTCCAATGGAGGTTACGAAGGTACGGCGGCTCGGAAAACTCACTCTGATCGTTGTGATAAAAGAACTCCCGAATTTATTGGCTAGGGCCTCAGATTCAACACTGGAGTCTTACATCAAGTGGCATGAGGCGGTAGTGCTGCTCTGGGTCAAGAAGGTGGCTGATAGAAGACCCTATGTCTGACAACAGGACTTTGCACCATGCCACACAAGCAGGAGAACCCCAGTCAGCTGCCAGACAATTTCTGCAACCACATTATCCCTTACATCTGGCCATCTAACTCCCCAAACTGAAACCTTCTTGATTATCATGTGTGGGGTGCATTTGAGCAAGAGGCCAACAAAACTCCTTTTAACATCAAAAATGAACAGAAGGCAAGGATTATTGAAGCATTCACCAATTTAAACAAGGCAAACATCCAGAAGTTTCTTAAGTCGTCTTGAGACTGTGGTTGAAGCCAATGGTGATTTTATTGAATAAATTTGATTTGCTCTAAACTTTTATGCAATTTTAGTAAATATATCTGTTGAAATGAGATGTCAGTGTTATTTACATCTTTGCATAATTTAGATGACAATTTATCAATTACACCCTGTGTGTATGTGTGTGTGCGCGCGCGCGGATAGAAAGAGAGAGACAGCAGTGTTTTTCAATTTTTTTAAGGAACGGCACACCTTGGCGCAAATGAAAATATTGCAGCACACTTGCCAAAATTTGTAAAGGGTATACATTTAAATGTTATGAAATAAAACCATAGATTTTTTTAAATACACACATAAATATGTACTTATTTTATTTCAGCGTACTGGGTATGACGATAAACTACATCCGCGTCCTGGGTATGACGATAAACTACGTCCAACCAAAAGGCCGTCGATCCGATCAATCGGCTGGTCATGTCATGCCCCATCACATCTAACCCATCCCAAAACAACTACAACTTACAATTAACTTTCCCTCCCAAAACCCTACACTAAATATACTAACACCTTGCCCCTAAAATGTGATGGGAAACAATGATGTTGCCAGCTATACGTTTTTGAAACGATGATGTTGCCAGCTATACGTTTTTGAAACGATGATGTTGCCAGCTATACGTTTTTGAAACGATGATGTTGCCAGCTATACGTTTTTGAAACGATGATGTTGCCAACTATACGTTTTTGAAACGATGATGTTGCCAACTATACGTTTTTGAAACAATGATGTTGCCAGCTATACGTTTTTGAAACAATTATGTTGCCAGCTGTACGTTTTTGGAACGGTGATGTTGCCAGCTATACGTTTTTGAAACAGTTTCCAGCTATACGTTTTTGAAACAATGATGTTGCCAGGGATACATTTTTTTGAAACAATGATGTTGCCAGCTATACATTTTTGAAACAATGATGTTGCCAGCTGTACGTTTTTGAAACAGTTGCCCGGGATACATTTTTTTGAAACAATGATGTTGCCAGCTATACGATTTTGAAACGGTTGCCAGCTATACGTTTTTGAAACAATGATGTTGCCAGGGATACATTTTTTGAAACAATGATGTTGCCAGGGATACATTTTTTGAAACAATGATGTTGCCAACTATACGTTTTTGAAACAATGATGTTGCCAGGGAATTATTTTTTTTATGAAACAATGATGTTGCCAGCTATACGTTTTTGAAACAATGATGTTGCCAGGGATACATTTTTTTATGAAACAATGATGTTGCCAGCTATACGTTTTTGAAACAGTTGACAGCTATACGTTTTTGAAACAATGATGTTGCAAGCTATACGTTTTTGAAGCAGTGATGTTGCCAGCTGTACGTTTTTGGAACGGTGATGTTGCCAGCTATACGTTTTTGAAACAGTTTCCAGCTATACGTTTTTGAAACAATGATGTTGCCAGCTATACATTTTTGAAACAATGATGTTGCCGGGGATACATTTTTTTGAAACAATGATGTTGCCAGCTATACGTTTTTGAAGCAGTGATGTTGCCAGCTGTACGTTTTGGGAATGGTGATGTTGCCAGCTATACGTTTTTGAAACAGTTGCCAGTTATACGTTTTTGAAACAATGATGTTGCCAGGGATACATTTTTTTGAAACAATGATGTTGCCAACTATACGTTTTTGATATATCTAGTAAATACTGGATCTGGCATTAAATAACCCATAGTGGTTGATATGCCATAAAACCCCAAACAAACAAAATTATTTTATTTCAGTGTTTCTATTCAACTATTTGTGCAGCTTATTTAGTGTGAAACCTCTGCCTGTTTTTTTTTCACAATTTTGTTACAATATTTCAACCTCTTGACTACAGAGTGCATATCTATCTATCTCTTTTATATATATATATATATATATATATATATATATATATATAGAGAGAGAGAGAGTGAGTTAGGATCAAATATAGATCAGAATCCAACATCTTTTTTTATTAACAACTGTTATTTTTATTTTTTTAACAAACTTTTTGCATTGACAAGCCCCATGGAGAATACCCCAGGGGTGACATGGCCATCTGAATGGGGTAATAGTTTCATTTTTATGTAATTCATTTATATGCTCTATAATAAATATATTAAGCTCTCTTTTCTGTTTTGAGTTTTAATATTTTATATTATTAGGATCTACTTGGATTATTTACCCACGGATTTTTACACACATATATATATAAAAGAAAGGAGAAAGATTTTTTATATATATTGTATATTGACTGGCTATATAGCTATGGATGCAGCTAGTGCATTCATTCCTATGCTTGGCCTACTGAGGGAGTTGTCTGTATCTAACATTTGCACTCATTCTTTCAATCGTTTTATCCTCTCATTGTCTGTTATCTTGACTTCATTCCACGAGTGTCAATGGCTACCCTTTTTTTTTACATATGTGATCAACCATTCCTCACTTCAGAGCAACAGCTTTTTAATATTTCTCCACCCATGCATTTTTTTAAAATCATTTCACCCCAGACAAAGTGATAATGCCACTAAGATGCAAGAGGTTACTGGGAGTGAAAGAGAATGAGAAAACTTTCTCTTTATTAAAATCTTCTCATTCTCTTAATTTAAAATTTAACTTAAGGGCAATAGAAAAGCAGGATTCAAGAAGACAGAAGATGCTGATTACCAATTTAAATTTTTGAAGATCCTAGGTGGTTGGGAAGCAAGAAACCAGGAGAGAGTTCCACAGATGAGAAGTGTGAGAGAATAAACTATTAGAAAGAACAGATGGTTATATGTAACTATTTCAACAGTAAAATGATGAGATATAGTAGGACACTTCAATCCATGTCAGAAAGTTCATCAGAATACTTGCCATGAAAATATTTATAGAGATGCCAGGTCAGGATCGATAACATTACAGAACCTTCTTTGGATATTGTCAAGGATCTTGATACATATATATGTATATGATATGTTAAGAAGCGTCCGGTTAGCAAGGTCGATTTTACTATCTTTAAACTTAAATCTTCCATGAATCTCTTCTATTCATATCTGCTCTAGCGTGTCAAATGTAAACATTCAGGCCGGTAAATGTTATTTAGTACTGTTTATTATAAAACAGAGCATTTGCTTAAATACTTGTATCTATAAAAAGAACGTTAAACATATCATAAATGTCTTTAAATAAATTGCCAGACTATGTCCAATTTTAAAATATATGACGTCATTTGTTTACATTTGATACGCTAGAGCAGATATGAATAGAAGAGATTCATGGAAGATTTAAGTTTAAAGATAGTAAAATCAACCTTGCTAACCGGACGCTTCTTCGTGGCTGAACGGTTAAGGCACGTCATGCAAAATGACGGTTCCGTATAGGATACAGGTTCGATTCCTGTCGGAGAAGGAAAATTTTCTATGAAAATTTCTCGGACATTCAGGCCGGTAAATGTTATTTAATACTGTTTATTATAAAACAGTGCATTTGCTTAAATACTTGTATCTATGAAAAGAACGTTAAACATATCATAAATGTCTTTAAAATAAATTGTCGGACATTGTCCAATTCAAATATATATATATATATATATATATATATATATATATATATATATAGTAGGAATAACAGAGCAGATATGGTAGCAATATTCAATGCAGAGTTCATAAACTTATAAGCATGCAAGATAGATTCTTGTGAGAAAAATTATCTAGCCCGGTGAACCAACTAGCAATTGATTCACTATAATCATTCCACTTCATGCTAATGGAAAACATGGGACTGAGAAGGTGCAATGAGTTGCTCTCTTTGATGTTAACATCAGCCATGTTGAAAAAATGATTCTCCATGATGATTAAAATACAGTAGTCTTGTTTTGGAAGCGTTAAAATGTACAAGCCATTTCTTGCTGACATTAATACAATGATGAGGACTAGTGCTGAAAAGTTCTCAGTTTGAGCCACTATCCAAATCGGATGTATTTTTTTTTTATGAAGAGGTCTTGGTCAGGCTGTGAACTTTTTAGCAGCTATTTGTATATTTCACCACAGCTTGAAAAGTTGGTAAAAGAGAAATGTAAAAATACAAAACAAAGTAGGGCGAAAGAAGAAGTGAGAGAAAGAAGAAGTGTGAGAAAGAAGTGTGAGAAATAAAGGAGAATAAGAAAGAAAAGAGAGGAGAAATGAGGATTGAAAGATGGAGGAAGAGCAAGAATTGAAAGAAGGTGGAGGGAAGAGAATTGAAACATGGAATTGAGGGGAAGGAGAGTATGGATAATGGAGGTGGGGAAGATATAAGGACAAAATGAAATGAAGGAGAACTATCTTGAGAAAGACAGGACATTTCGATAGATGGATCAGAATTTACGAAAGGGGAAAAGAGGAAACAGAAAACCTCCAACACTATTATTCAGTCATTGCATCCACAACCTTGGGCAAAAAGAATGCAAATCCCACAGCGTTCACTGAGGGACAAACAAGAAAAAAATAGCGTTTTATTTATTTGTTTTATTTTTGTTTGTTTGTTTTTTTTTTAGTTTGTTCTCCCGACTGTTGAAAAGAACAAGCAATTGCCCTGGGGTGTCCTCCAGCCAAGATGGCAGGAATGATAGGGGAAAAAGAGTGAAAACAACTTTTATTTTAGCTCCCCTTATTTATTAAGCAGGGGCAGAAAAAAAAGACAGAAATTGATAGCAGTTGTGCGTCCATTGGAGAAGAGTCATGAGGGCAGCGACCCCTGACAGCGTTTTTTTTTGTTTACTTTTTTATTCTCTTTCTCTCTTCTTTTTTTGTTTGTTCTCTTGTTTCTCTCTCTTTCTCTCTCTGCCTTTTCACTTACCTTTCATTTCTTTTTCTCATTCAGTTGTTTCCTTAAGTGTTATTTTCCTGTACTTTT
>OZ038501.1:4920597-4995597 GCA_964036315.1 Acanthosepion esculentum | reverse complement strand
TATATATATATGAATATATATATATATGAATATATATATATATGAATATATATATATATGAATATATATATATATGAATATATATATATATGAATATATATATATATGAATATATATATATATGAATATATATATATATATGAATATATATATATATATATATATGAATATATATATATATATATATATATGAATATATATATATATATATATATATATGAATATATATATATATATATATATATATATATGAATATATATATATATATATGAATATATATATATATATATATGAATATATATATATATATATATATGAATATATATATATATATATATATGAATATATATATATATATATATATATATATGAATATATATATATATATATATATATGAATATATATATATATATATATATGAATATATATATATATATATATATGAATATATATATATATATATATATATATATATGAATATATATATATATATATGAATATATATATATATATATATATATATATATATATATATATATATATATATATATATATATATATATGAATATATATGTATATATATATATATATATTCATTATATATGTCAAATAGGCTGGAAAAGTACTGTGCCAAGAAAGTGATCAATACACAGTTCAGAAAGCTGAACATGCATATCACACATTAATATTATAAAATGAAAAACACTTTACCCTTCTGCACTGTCTTGGTTTCCACTGTGGGGTCTCATCAGGTCATCAGGTAAAAATTATTGGGGCTGTTTAGTCTTCACTTCCCATTCTCACCAGAGCCCAAAAGTGTCTCATCAGCCTTGTGGATGATGATCCATTTGCTACCCTACAACCCCTTTCCCAAAGATGAAACATTGTGAGCCAAGCTTCTCACTACTCTATCGCTTTTTACATGGAAAGTTTTCAGACAGCCTACATTCCTTAGTTCTATCAACTCCCTTGAGTGTGTAGTTGATCCAATACTGAGTAGCCTTCTTACCCCCACCCCTTCTTTTAACATATAACCTGTTGACATTGTCATTTGTGCCTAGCTATTTATACTTGACCGTCATTGTCATTATTATTATCATCATCATCCTGTTCATCCTGTTACATTATTTACATTTGGACAATTTTCCTTATCTTTGTTGTTGTTACTAATCACAATGTTTTGGCTAATGTGCCCTCCTGCTTTCATTAGGTGTATGTCGATTGGGGCAAGGTACAGGGAATTCCAAACTGAATTCTTTATTTTAGTGGGTAGGAAGTTCTCATTTACTGCTCATGTCTAGTACTACTCAGTTACTGCTCAGCCTGTTTCGGTGGAAACTCAGTAACTGAGCAATACTAAAAATAAGAACTAGACTAGATATCCATAGACATGCGCAATGGAATGAGAAGAGTCTACTTAGAAATCCCTGTAGGTTATGCTGATCAGCATACACTTGAGGAAGGTCAAAGGGCGCAACAGCTGAAACATTATAACACCAACAAGGATGAGGTTAATAGTCCTTATGTAAATAGTGTAAATAATGACAATTCCTCATCCTATCAATTATTTTCATTATTATTATTATATTTTTCATTATTACCATCATTTTTATCACTGCTGTTATCAGTATTATTGTAATTACTATTATTATCATTAGTATCATCGTTATACTTACTATTAATATTATAAACATAGAAGCTGGTCAGCTTGGGAAATTTGTCTGAAATTTATTTCAGATTTGACAAGCATAATTAAATTGTGATCAGGACGATATTCCAGAAGAGATGGTGTGTGTAAATAAATATTTTAATCTTGAAGTAAACCAAATGCAAAGGATGAGTTTTTTTTCCTGAAAAGCAAACTTTTGAACTTTCGGTTTGATCCAATTTCTCTCAGATCTAACAGTTTTTTTTTCTTGCAACAAAGCCATCTGGCCTGTGACTTCTATTGTGTCCAAAAACATTGCAGCTTGTGAGAGATTGTTCAAACTAATGCAGACATGCCCAGAGATGAATATTCTGTTGTGAAACAATGAAATTCAAAGGTTTATTCTTGGAAGTAAGCAATGGGTAGAAAATAGCCAGTCAGTGAAAAGTGTCAAACCAGTTGAATAAAGAATGTTTGTAGGAAGTTCCTTTTTGTTTTCTGATGCAATGTGTCAAATGTTGTTTCCTGTAAATGCAAATTGGTACAATTTGATGAGTCATAAAATATGAATGAACTTAATTCAGTAATAGGTTGCTTGTTTATTTCAAAATCAATCAACTGTTACTTTTTTTTGGTAGTTCAGTGTCAAAAAATAAAAACAAGATATTAATATTGACGTGAATAGAATAAATATATATAGTTAGTTACAAATCTTCAGCTATAATGTGTCCATTTTATAGTAGGTCTTCTGTCCAGTGTGCTTATTACCATGCTCAGTTAGCCAATTTTTAAATTCAAGGTATTAATTTAAATTTCCATCTGTAGAACTCCCAATCATTATCTTGCAAACTCCAAAGGAACAATCAACCAGTTTCAAATGTACCTGAGAACCTTGATACTGGACATTTTTTGATTTTAAATGTGCCTGAAATATATAAGAGCGATCAATGAGGAGAGGAAAAAAAGCAAGAATACCAAGGAAGATTTAAAGACTGTTGATCAAAAAATGGTTCTTAAAATGCAGAATCTCTGAAGAAGTAATGCCAGTTCAATGTTTCGGTTGCTTTTTTTTTTAATAAACAGTCTCCCTGTGACTTTCCTGTCACTTACTATTAATATTATAAACATAGAAACTGATCAGCTTGGGAAATTTGTCTGAAATTTATTTCAGGTTTGACAAGCACAATTAAATCCCATATTACAAAAGTAATTAGTTTATTACTTAAATAGGCAATAAGATCCCATATTACAAAAATAATTCCCTATTTTCTTGGGGGGGGGGGCGCAGAGAGTAGGTTCCTCCAGAAGTGTAGGTCCCATTTCACCAAACACCAGTTCTCATTTCACCTGTCAAATGGTTGCTTGCATAATATCACATCCTATTGGCTATTTAAATAATAAATTAATTTACTAGTTTTGTAACATGGGATCTTATTGGTTATTTAAGCAATTAATTTATCATTGTTGTAACATGAGCTCTTATTGGTTATTTAAATAATAAACTAATTTGTTACATATTATTTGGACTATTATCTTGATCTTTGTAATTTATGACAGCATTTCAGCTCACATCGGTATTGGTGCCCGGTGAAACTATCCGCTAACAAGTGTTAAAACAACAATGAAAACAATGTTCAGAATAATGAAAACACTTCGTTTCAGAACTCCAGGAAATAACTAATTTCCCTTTAAAGTACCTCCAAGAATTACTGTGAAAAGTAATTATCAATTTATTTAATTAAATTGAAGTTTTAATTAAAGGAAAATCATTAAGTACAAATTAAGAAGATCGATTCATCAATAGAAATGAATAAGCAGATAGGTTATAATAGAGAAAGGTAGACAGGTAAATTAATAAGGAATAAAGGCAGGTAAATAAGAGAGAAAGGCAGATCGGATAATGAGAAATAAAGGCAGATAAAGCAATGAGACAGAAAGACAAGGAGATAAAGGAGAAGGGGAGATAAATTAATAAGAAAAGCAGGCAGATCAGATAATGAGAAAGAAAGACAGGTAAAATAATAGGAGATAAAAGCAGTCAGATAAAGGTGAAAGGCAGATAAATAAAAAAGAAAGGCAGAGAGATAAGAGAGAAAAGTAGATGAAGCAATAAGTGAGAAAGACAGGCAGATGAAATAATGAGAAAGAAAGGCAGATAACGCAATAAGAAAAAAAACAGATAAGAGAGAAAGGCAGATGAAGTAATAAGGAAGGCAGATAGATAAGGGTGAAAGACAGCTAAATAAAAGAGAAAGGCAGAGAGCTAAGAGAGAAAGGCAGATGAAGTAATAAGAAAGGCAGGCAGATAAGGGTGAAAGACAGCTAAATAAAAGAGAAAGGCAGAGAGCTAAGAGAGAAAGGCAGATGAAGTAATAAGGAAGGCAGGCAGATAAGGGTGAAAGACAGCTAAATAAAAGAGAAAGGCAGAGAGCTAAGAGAGAAAGGCAGATGAAGTAATAAGGAAGGCAGGCAGATAAGGGTGAAAGAGAGCTAAATAAAAGAGAAAGGCAGAGAGCTAAGAGAGAAAGGCAGATGAAGTAATAAGAAAGGCAGGCAGATAAGGATGAAAGACAGCTAAATAAAAGAGAAAGGCAGAGAGCTAAGAGAGAAAGGCAGATGAAGTAATAAGAAAGGCAGGCAGATAAGGATGAAAGACAGCTAAATAAAAGAGAAAGGCAGAGAGCTAAGAGAGAAAGGCAGATGAAGTAATAAGAAAGGCAGATAGATAAGGGTGAAAGACAGCTAAATAAAAGAGAAAGGCAGAGAGCTAAGAGAGAAAGGCAGATGAAGTAATAAGAAAGGCAGGCAGATATGGGTGAAAGACAGCTAAATAAAAGAGAAAGGCAGAGAGCTAAGAGAGAAAGGCAGATGAAGTAATAAGGAAGGCAGATACATAAGGGTGAAAGACAGCTAAATAAAAGAGAAAGGCAGAGAGCTAAGAGAGAAAGGCAGATGAAGTAATAAGGAAGGCAGGCAGATAAGGGTGAAAGAGAGCTAAATAAAAGAGAAAGGCAGAGAGCTAAGAGAGAAAGGCAGATGAAGTAATAAGAAAGGCAGGCAGATAAGGATGAAAGACAGCTAAATAAAAGAGAAAGGCAGAGAGCTAAGAGAGAAAGGCAGATGAAGTAATAAGAAAGGCAGGCAGATAAGGATGAAAGACAGCTAAATAAAAGAGAAAGGCAGAGAGCTAAGAGAGAAAGGCAGATGAAGTAATAAGAAAGGCAGATAGATAAGGGTGAAAGACAGCTAAATAAAAGAGAAAGGCAGAGAGCTAAGAGAGAAAGGCAGATGAAGTAATAAGAAAGGCAGGCAGATATGGGTGAAAGACAGCTAAATAAAAGAGAAAGGCAGAGAGCTAAGAGAGAAAGGCAGATGAAGTAATAAGGAAGGCAGATACATAAGGGTGAAAGACAGCTAAATAAAAGAGAAAGGCAGAGAGCTAAGAGAGAAAGGCAGATGAAGTAATAAGAAAGGCAGATAAATAAAAGAGAAAGATGAAGCAATAAGAGAGAAAGGCATTTAGATGAAATAATGAGAAAGGCTGATGAAGTAATAAGGCAGGCAGACAGATAAGAGAAAGGCAAATAAAGTAATAAGAACAACAAGCAAATAAGAGAGAAAGGCAGAAAAAAATAACAAGAAAGGCAATTTAATAAGAGCAATGGAGACAAGGTAATAAAGAAGGTAATAGCAGAATTGCAGGTAGATAAGAAAGAATAGCAAATGAGGTAACATGCAAGAAAGGCAAATTAGATAACAAGTGATAAAGGCAGGTAGATAAAATAAGAAAGGTAGACAAATATGTTAAGGGATATACACTTACAGATTAATCATTAAGAGATTTTGCTTCCCATTATTATGTTTTTTTTTTGTTTCTTTAAAAATTTATTTCTATTTTCTTTGAGATAAGTCAAACAGTTAAAAACAATAGCTGTGTAATGGTTGGATTGATTTGCCCGACAAAGACAGATTAATACATCATTTGTAAATATGGGAAAGTCGTTCTTGAACTTGTTCATTGTGCTACTTTTATTTGTTAACACTACATTTCAGCCAATTCATTCTACAGCTTTCTTCAGGTGTACAATGCACACAGAAGAGAAGGACCTCTTGAGCAATAAGTGGTGAACAGGATAGGCAATGAAATTAAAAATGTGGGAACATTTTAATTGAACGTGTTTACATCTCTTAAAGGACAGTAGTTCCAATTCAGTCAGAAAAATGGTAAATAGAAGTTTATTTTTGTAATACTGGCAATATGAGGAAAGGTAAAAAAAAAAATTATAAAAAATGGAAATGGGTTTTTGCATTCTTCAAAGACAAACTGATTTATTCTTTGGAAGCATATGATTGCTTCCATTCATTATCTCTGCAAAGATAAAGAAGTGAAAACACTTGCTGCTCGTCATTTTAATTTCATCTAAGAAGGACATGTATGCCGTTTCCTTTTGACTCTTTATTCTGGGAGCTGCTTGCAACTTGAAAGTGGTAGGGGGTTCCTTTCAAACCTGTTTATTTTTTTTTTTAACATTTCCCCATTTCTGTCTTTTGAGAGAGATATTAAAGAAGAGAAAATCGAGGAAGGTGAGAATTTGAACAAAAACAAAAAAAAAAAATTAAAAAAAAAAAAAATGAAAGACAGAAAAATAGCAAATAAGTTAAATCCTGTAAAGGATTTGGAAAAAAAAAAACTTTCAATTGCACATGTTTAAATAGATTATCCGAAAATAATATCTTCCGTGTGGTTGTTCCAGAGATTAAGTCGAGAAATAGTTTTCGATCATCATTTGATCATTGACTGCTTAAGCGAATAATTAATTTATTTGCTATTCGTTACATAACTTATTTATGCAAATTAACACTCTCATCACCATAGAAACCATTTTTTAAAATTCCATTTTCCCCAGATTAATAGACACATTTTATTTATTCCCCTCTTTATTTTAGTTTTCAGAAGGTAAGATACTCTAAAATTTATTAGAATCTTAATTAGATTATTGATAGCATTTTGTTTTTGTTTTTTGCTTTAAGTTCTTTTGAAGTCAGTGGATATTATATTATCAGGTGCTGCAGATTTATCATTTCTATCAAGGAACACTTTTCCATCTTAAGGATTTTTTGTTTTTAGAATTTACAGGTCTATTTTTAATGGCAAAATCTAGTTGCTCAAAACAATACTGTGTTGACTAACGCTGCCTGATTATTTATATATATGGCCCTTTTCTGTTAGTAGTGTTTGCTTTAATTCCTGATCACTGACAATCCCTTTCTTCTGTGTTTACAATCTATTTCTATAAAGAGTTCTGGATATAATGATAAAGTAAATTCAGCAGCATGACCTCTGATCAGGATGTTTGAGGAGCATGGAACTACCTCTTATGAGCCTATTACTCTCAGGTTCACTATGACCTGGGGTGGTAGCATCTATTAGGGTCCCAGCTAAAAAAAAAAAAAAATAAATAAAACAGAACATTATGAAAGTATAAAAATAATTTTTATAGTAAAATGACCAACAATACATTTTTTAGAAGAATTACCAAGAATATATTTTAGAGCAAAATGACTAACAATACATTTTATCTGTAGATGAAGCCATAAAATTGTCCAAAATATTTAGATTTTGGTATTAAATAAACCATAGAGGTTGACATGATGCTAAACAGAATGAACAAAACAACCAATAAAAAATCACTGTTTCATCGCGTCCATATAATGTCCTACAATTTCTTAAAGGAATCAAACTGTATTCCAAAATATGATGCTAAGTACCAGATAAAACACACATATCACCACCTCTAGTAATTATGCCCAGACAAATATCAAATGACACATTAGGAGTTGATATGCCATTAAACAAACATTTTTTATAATTAAATCATTAGCAATGCATTTACATTATAGATATAATACGTCTTTTTTATCAGTAATGTTTGCTTTAATTCCTGACCACTGACAATCCCTTTCTTCTGCATTTACAATATAAATCTATAATGAAACTATTAGCAATGCATTCACATTATAGATATAATAGGTCTATTTTATCAGTAATGTTTGCTTTAATTCCTGACCACTGACAATCCCTTTCTTCTGCATTTACAATATAAATCTATAATGAAACTATTAGCAATGCATTCACATTATAGATATAATAGGTCTATTTTATCAGTAATGTTTGCTTTAATTCCTGACCACTGACAATCCCTTTCTTCTGCATTTACAATATAAATCTATAATGAAACTATTAGCAATGCATTCACATTATAGATATAATAGGTCTATTTTATCAGTAATGTTTGCTTTAATTCCTGACCACTGACAATCCCTTTCTTCTGCATTTACAATATAAATCTATAATGAAACTATTAGCAATGCATTCACATTATAGATATAATAGGTCTTTTTTATCAGTAATGTTTGCTTTAATTCCTGACCACTGACAATCCCTTTCTTACTAAGTTTCAATGCATATCTATTGTAAAATCATTAGCAGTGCATTTACACTATATATATATATATATATATAATAGCCCTATCCCATAATTAATACTTGCCTTAATTCTTGACCACTGAAATATCTTTCTTACTGATTTTCAATGTATTCACATTGTAAATATAATAGTCCTGTTCTCTCAGTAACAGTTGCATAAATATTTGACCATTGACTTCTTCCTCATTTATCATTTATTTCTGTAGTAAAACTATTAGCAATGTATTTACATTATACGCATAATAGCCTCGTCCTGACTTTAACACTTGACTTAATTCTTGATCACTGACAAACCTTTCTTCCTCGTTTACAGTGAAACAATAACAGATCTTTTTATAGCTGAAATATATCTGGAATTATGTTTTCAAAATAAAAATAAACTCCTCCAGTTTACTTCTCTGGAAATAACACAAAAGCAATGCATGCTATTTTGGATTTCAATACAAATCCCTACCCTTTCTTGCCATCAACAGTGAGAAGAAAAACAAAGAA
Source organism: Acanthosepion esculentum (assembly GCA_964036315.1). Classification (NCBI taxonomy): domain Eukaryota; kingdom Metazoa; phylum Mollusca; class Cephalopoda; order Sepiida; family Sepiidae; genus Acanthosepion; species Acanthosepion esculentum. Next base: position 4,986,968 of record OZ038501.1, on the reverse strand, counting down.
CATTCTTGACCCTGTGACACTTTTACAAAATTTGGTGATGTCCACCTATATAATCAGTGAGGCACTGTATTTCCTATAACATTTTCAAGCTAAAGATATACACAATGGCTGACAAATACTGTCTTATCAAATAAATAACAAGGAGAAAGTAAGAAAGAAGTAAAAAAAAACACCTTTGAAATTAGTGAGGTGGAGACTTCAAAAATCAAATTATTAAATATAGAAGAATAAAGATTTACACTGAGTTAATTTTTGTGAAAAATAAAGTAAAATATAAGAGGTAGACCTCATAAAAACCTGGTGAAAAGGTTTCAGTTGTTCCTGCTGATTTGGTTGTCATCGTCGCCTATTACCCAGTTCACACTCCTCCCTTCTTTATCCCTTGTTTCCTGCTGAGGATTGCATTTCCAGTTCCTTCTAACTTCCAATGCCTCTGTCTAAACTCTGAAATTTTATTTATTTATTTTATTTATTTTTTATCTCAACTGGAGTAGCTAGATTCACCTATGATTCAGGTCACATGCCTCCCCAGTCTCTTGAACAGGACTAGTGGGGATTTGTTTAATAAATCCTATCCAGAATAGGTTGTATAAAGAGTTAGTATTAAAATTATTTCCAATGAATTTCTATAGATGCTTTTAGTATTTGCTTTGTCTCTCTACATGTAATCATTAGAGGGAATGAAAGTTTGGATGGATTTGTTTAATAAATCCTATCCAGAATAGGTTGTATAAAGAGTTAGTATTAAAATCATTTCCAATGAATTCTATACATGCTTTTAGTATTTGCTTTGTCTCTCTACATGTAATCATTAGAGGGAATGAATGTTTGGATGGATTTGTTTAATAAATCCTATCCAGAATAGGTTGTATAAAGAGTTAGTATTAAAATTATTTCCAATGAATTTCTATAGATGCTTTTAGTATTTGCTTTGTCTCTCTACATGTAATCATTAGAGGGAATGAAAGTTTGGATGGATTTGTTTAATAAATCCTATCCAGAATAGGTTGTATAAAGAGTTAGTATTAAAATCATTTCCAATGAATTCTATACATGCTTTTAGTATTTGCTTTGTCTCTCTACATGTAATCATTAGAGGGAATGAATGTTTGGATGGATTTGTTTAATAAATCCTATCCAGAATAGGTTGTATAAAGAGTTAGTATTAAAATCATTTCCAATGAATTTCTATAGATGCTTTTAGTATTTGCTTTGTCTCTCTACATGTAATCATTAGAGGGAATGAAAGTTTGGATGGATTTGTTTAATAAATCCTATCCAGAATAGGTTGTATAAAGAGTTAGTATTAAAATCATTTCCAATGAATTTCTATAGATGCTTTTAGTATTTGCTTTGTCTCTCTACATGTAATCATTAGAGGGAATGAAAGTTTGGATGGATTTGTTTAATAAATCCTATCCAGAATAGGTTGTATAAAGAGTTAGTATTAAAATCATTTCCAATGAATTTCTATAGATGCTTTTAGTATTTGCTTGGTCTCTCTACATGTAATCATTAGAGAGAATGAAAGTTTGGATGGATTTGTTTAATAAAATCCTATCCAGAATAGGTTGTATAAAGAGTTAGTATTAAAATCATTTCCAATGAATTCTATACATGCTTTTAGTATTTGCTTTGTCTCTCTACATGTAATCATTAGAGGGAATGAATGTTTGGATGGATTTGTTTAATAAATCCTATCCAGAATAGGTTGTATAAAGAGTTAGTATTAAAATCATTTCCAATGAATTTCTATAGATGCTTTTAGTATTTGCTTTGTCTCTCTACATGTAATCATTAGAGGGAATGAAAGTTTGGATGGATTTGTTTAATAAATCCTATCCAGAATAGGTTGTATAAAGAGTTAGTATTAAAATCATTTCCAATGAATTTCTATAGATGCTTTTAGTATTTGCTTGGTCTCTCTACATGTAATCATTAGAGAGAATGAAAGTTTGGATGGATTTGTTTAATAAAATCCTATCCAGAATAGGTTGTATAAAGAGTTAGTATTAAAATCATTTCCAATGAATTCTATACATGCTTTTAGTATTTGCTTTGTCTCTCTACATTTAATCATTAGAGGGAATGAATGTTTGGATGGATTTGTTTAATAAATCCTATCCAGAATAGGTTGTATAAAGAGTTAGTATTAAAATCATTTCCAATGAATTTCTATAGATACTTTTAGTATTTGCTTTGTCTCTCTACATGTAATCATTAGAGAAAATGAACATTTTGATTTACAACTGGATGCTGGAAAAATTCTCAGCTCAACTCTCATCCCAAAATTGATATTCTTAGATTTGGTCATTGAAATGCTGATTTTGAGAAGTGTGCCAGCCTAAGAACTTTTTGGCACTTTCATATACTGACTGAATAAATCCTACCAATTTTATCCCAGGCTTTAGCTCGCATATGATATTTTTGTAACAACCTGTGATTTATTTTGTACAGATATATTAATCTTAACTTTAATCTTAAATCTGCTTTGGACTTATGGTCTCTTGTGTAATTTTTATAGCGTTTATCAAAAGGACATATTTTTGAAGAGTTCTTTGATTCCAATGATAGAATTGACTTTGGTCAGATATCACAGATACTTAACGCTATTTAAAGCCAAAGATAATGCTTAAAAGGGAAGAAATAGCTGCAACAGCCCTCTTGTGTCTTCTTGGTGTTTTATTTTCAGCACCTGCCATCAGTTATACGCACGCATTCTTTAAAATCCAAAAATGTCATTTGCTCAATCCGAATAAAAGATTAACTTCTTGTCTGCCAAAAGGAGAAGCAGAGGCAAGAAATTTTATGATGGGACACCTTTTGGAAATCTGTGGAATAATCTTTGGAAATTCTGTCAGGAATCATTCACCCAGCTGACTAACTCTCCCCCAACCTTGAAACAATAGAAAGCCTTCAAAATCATGCCTGCTTGACAACCAGCACTACTGCAACCATCATCTAATCGGAGATCATTGGTGAAACACCCTACACAGCCACTATCCTTTGTCATGCACGCAAAATGTGACTGGTACTTGCTTTGGTGACAAAATCCCAGTCCTGATACGAAACAGAGTTTGAAAGACAAGAATACATGAAACAGAATTTCTCCAGTGAAATTGAGCCGTTTTAGCACGCTGCAAAAGTGCTATTCTTTTCTTTCTTCTTCTGTCTCTTGTGTTCTTTCCTTGAATGCAATATCTCACATCGTAACCCCCATCTTGTTTGAAGGGACAACCTTTATCTGCTATCCTGTTCACCTCGAAAACATTTCTCTTCCTGTCCATTTAACTCTCTCTTGCTGTAGTCTTTTACTCTGATAATGCCATGCCTCATATTCTTATTCTTTTATATGATCATGACTCTCCACAACTTCCTATCAATCATAGTAATATTTATCTCCTTACTATCTCTTCCATTCCCTGTTCTGCTATTCATTTACACAAGGTCTTTATGTTTCCCTTTGCCCCTCTTGACTTCAATTTATCCTGTGAGTGTCAAGTTCTCCAAGTCGTCTTTCCTCATTATGTGTCCTAGAAATTTCAACCGTCTCTTATTATAATTCTAAGTACAAGGGTCTCTTCTATTTCTATGTTCTTTAAAACTTCCTCATGCTCCGGCCATTGTATTATTAGTATCCTTCTGTAAAGATTTTTTTCTGTCATCACAAGTCTCCTCTTCATCTGTTAGGCGTTTATCCAGCATTCACTGCCACATAGAAGGATTGATTTTATATAACAGTTACCTAATAATAATAAAAAACACCTTTTGATGCCATAAATACATGTCTTTGTTCTCTTGTAGAAATACAATGGCTTTATTGACAAAGCATTCTGTGAAAAAAAAAAACGTGTGCATAGCTATTCTCTTATTTCGTTGTCCATGGAATTCATTTCTCTTCAGATTAATTTTCAGTCTTGCATGTTTATACTTTTAAATTTATAGACAGAAAAAAATGATTTCCAATCTTAATCTTCTGATGAAGATATAAATATACGTTGAAATACTAAGTCAACAATGATTTTTGTTTATCAAATACTGATGCCTAATTGACTTTATTTTTCAAAATTATTGCTGTTCTTTGTCTTCATAGCCGATGTTCACCCCCACACCACCCAACCATATACCACTCCACTGACACACACATGCAGATGATTTTCAATTTTTTTCCTCCTGGATTGAGCTTATTTTCATCACAAGCTTGTATTTTTCTGTGAACATATCTATACTGTTTTGTCTTAAAAACTGTAAATTTTGTGTTACAAAACATATATATATATATAAAATGAAGAGGTTATAATGGTTCCAACACAGGAAAAGTGTGTATATTAAAAAGAAGAGAGGTACCGCAAACTTTTTTGGTTGTAATGTGGATTTTTAAAAAAAAATATTATCCTTTATTTTTCATAATTTTACCGGAGAATAAGTCTCTTATATCCGGGTTTCTCTTATATCCAGGTTTGGTCTATTTTGTTTTATTAACACAGGCTCTAATTTGGGACCAGAGAAAATCTCTCTTATATCCTGGTTTCTCTTATATCCGGGTCTCTTATATCCGGGTTACATTAATATGTAAACGATATAAGTTCTTAAAATAAGAACTTGTATTGTTGCATATAAAATCAATGCTACCTGGATAAAAAATTGAATAATTGCTAAATTTAGCTGCTACAAATTTTAAATTATCAGTATTAAGTGATGTTTTTTTATTATACATAAAAGATATTTTTTAAATTGTTCGTAAGAATTGTTTTTTATTAAGCATAAGAAATGTTTATCCAGAAATTATATCTGAGAGATGATTTTTTTTGTTATATGTAAGAAATGTTTTTGTTAGAAATTATTATACATAAGAGATGATTTTGTTTTGTTATATATAAAGGATGTTTTTTGTTAGTAATTATTATACGTAGGACATGGTTTTTTTGTTATATGTAAGGGATTTTTTTTTTTTCAGAAATAATTATGCAAAAGAGATGTTTTATTCATAAATTTTGTAGCCCAAAATTAAAGATGCAAATTATACATAAATAATTACCATACCTGGTCTTTCTTTAAATATTACCTAAATTTACTACTGTATTTATATGAATGGGAACATACCCATTATCATCTGTAGGTGTGCTACAACAGTTTTTTAGAGTTAGTGAGGAATATAAATATATTAAGATTTCAGTCTGTTATTGTTATTTGCATTTAATGTTTTAACTCTCAAAACTATAAAAATACTATAGAAAAAGAGCATCAAACACTAAAAACAAAAACAAATGAAGTTATAATGTCTAGACTTCATATTGAACACTCCATGATAACACATTCTTATATTCTAAAACAAGAGCTACCCCTAATCTACAGGGAATGCCAAGAACTGTACACAATAAAACATTTACTAACAAACTTCATCCAAGTCTCTTTAAAATACTACCAAACAGTCAACATGAAAAAACTCATTCATCACATTAATCCATATATGACAATTTACTAAAAAAATCAAACTGTATTCCAAAATGTAACTTCAATAAAACTACAATCTAAAACACACATATCACTACCACTTGTGTCTTAGTGGCTTTACTGTCTTGCATGAGGTGATACTGATTAAAGTAAAAAGAGTAACATTATATTTTTACTACTTCAAAGTCTATCAAGAAAATTAAATTTCAGCATTAAATGACCCATAAGGTGTTGATATGCCACTAAACAAACGAACTCAAAATGCTCATACTTATGCAGTGTCATATTGTCATCAAACGGTCACCCATCTAGGTACTGACCAGATTAGACATTGCTTAACATTTTTGTAAAAGAATTTACTAATGCTCCCAAGAAAATTAAATTTCAGCATTTAATGACCCATAAGGTGTTGATATGCTGCTAAACAAACGAACTCAAAATGCTCATACTTATGCAGTGTCATATTGTCATCAAACGGTCACCCATCTAGGTACTGACCAGATTAGACATTGCTTAACATTTTTGTAAAAGAAATTACTAATGCTCCCAAGAAAATTAAATTTCACCATTAAATGACCCATAAGGAGTTGATATGCCGTTGAACAAACAAACTCAAAATCCTCATTCTTAGGCAGTGTCATATTGTCATCAAGCGGTCACCCATCTAGGTACTGACCAGATTAGACATTGCTTAACATTTTTGTAAAAGAAATTACTAATGCTCCCAAGAAAATTAAATTTCAGCATTAAATGACCCATAAGGAATTGATATGCCGTTAAACAAACAGAACAAAAAAAAAACAAAACAAACTCTCAAATTGCTTTATTCTTATTTCACCTAGGTTTTGTTCTTTTTTTCCTTTTTATGTGTGGGTCGGTTTTTGATTTTTAAGCTCCCTTTTTTATTTCTAGTTATTGATATAATCTAACCCAAAGGGATTCAAAGAGAAACATATTTCAGCCACAATTCTAATTTCTTTTTTTTAGTTATCTCCCTTTTGCCTTACAATCTGTTTATCTTTATATAAAAAATAAATAAATACAAAAAGAACAGAATTGACTCCATTTTTTTTTTTTTACCCAATTTTTTCCCACCCCACAATCAGTTTATTAAACACTTAATAATTTGTGGTCATGTTAATAACAACAATAGGTGCAAAACCCCTGGAGGGAAAAGATGTTTTGCCTCTATTCTCTCCCCTAGCCTCCTTTGTAGCCTTGACATCTGACAAAAGATCTGTAGATAGTCTGGCTTTGCAGAAGGAATCTGGGACAAGAGAATGGGAAAAGGTGTGTTTTATTCAATTGATTTAGATAGACTGGTTTTCCTCTCTGAGTATCATTCTTACTTCATGTACAGCTTTTACACATGATTAAATTTTATTAAATTGATCAATGCATTCACAATCATCCTCAAATTCGTCAAAACTTATCTCCTTGATAATGACCTGAGAATAGTTGAAAACGTTTAAACTGAACAATAGAGACAAGTCTTATTTTCACTTGAATCAGAGATAAAAATTCTTTGGTAAGTCCCACCCTAAATTTAAGTTGGTTATATGACCCTGGAAAGGTCAATATAATACAGCTGTTGAAAAGATTATGTAGCTCACAATTAACTGTGGTGCAGGGCTGTTGAATCCAATTCCAACACAGACTGGCTTCTCTAGGCATAGTTAGAAATCATTCTAGGAAAAGTCCAGCTCTGAATTCCAACCAGTTATGTAAATCTGGTGGGGCATATACTGTTGAGGTATTTAAAAGATTTTAGAGTTCACAATTAACTGTGGCACAGGGTTGGGGAATCCAGTCTCAATCTAGACTGTGTTCTCTAGCTATGGTTGGTAACCTGTTTAGGAGAAATCCAACTGTGAATTCAAATCGTTTATATGACCCTGGTAAGGCACATATTATCGGGAAAAGATTATGAACTCCACAATTAATTGCAATATTGGGTTGTGAACCCTGTGATCTCAAATGAGGTCAGTTAAAAATGTATTGATTAAAACATATCAGGTGACCTGAAATTTGCAAGTTCAATCGCTGGGTGTGCTAATGCTCCAAAATCACATACTTGGTACAGTGAAAAAAAAATGAACAAGTGACACAAAGATATAATTGATGAGACTTATCATAGAAAGCAGAACAAGAACGATATGCACCCATGGGTTGAATAAATGGTTTTGTTCAAAATTCCATAATGGTTCCTGAATACAAAAGTAGACAATTGAAGAAAGGCAAAGAGAACAATAATCAAAATATTGTGAGCCTAACAACAAAGATGAGCATACTGATCAAAATTTATAATCATAATTCCTCATCTCAAAAAAATTCTTATATATAATCAAATCATTTGCACAGTTCTTCCTCTGTTACAGTTTCTACCCAATCAAATATATGTTGGCATTCCCTAATTTTTTTCTTTATGATTTTATCACTTTAGCCTATTCTTACTACCTCTGAGTCATCAGTAATTAATTTTATAATATAATTATGGCAGTTTTCTTTTTTCTCTTTCGTTATTGCTGCTGTAACCATTGTCAGTCTTGTTATCTTTATCATCCATCTTTGTGACTGATTTCATTAGGTGAAATCTCTATCCCAGCCAAATTTGAGATCATTGGCACATGTGAAATGATATGAGTTCTCGTTTACTTTTTCATTAATATTTGTTATTATTTTTGCTTCTGATACAATCATGATTGTTGCTGCAATTATTGCCAAAAATGCTGGGCATTTGTCAAATCTTACATCACCTATTTTCCTAATGGTTGCCATTTTGTTTTCCTTTGCTTAGTCATGGTTGTTCCAAAGGAGACCAGAGGACAATTCCCTTCCCATAATCAATATTAATTCCAAATGGTCATCTGGGCAGCATGTCCCCTTGTTTGTTGATTGCTTATTATTTTCCTATCCTGGAAGACAAAAGGAAAAAATAAAAAAATAAAACAAGCGTTCATTTGTCTTTTGCTTCCCTTTTAAAAATTTTTTTCTCTGTTTGATTTGAATAAAAAAAAAACATAAATAAATGAAAGATTTCTTTTTATTATTTTTGTGTTTGTCTGAGAGAATTGTAACAATTATGATTTTGAATTTTGAAAAGGGATGAGTAAATTTTAATCTTGGATTTGAATAAAGTAAAAGTTAAATAAAAACAGAATCAAGATAACTGTCATAATTGTGAAGAAAAATACTAAATTTCCTATTTGATTTCTGAAAGACTAGTAATTTAAAAAGATATAATTAATCAGCCAAACTAAAAAAAATAAATATGCTGATTATTTCTCAAAATATTTTTATCCTTCTCCATTGTTTCCAGAAATATGATTTTTTTTTCGGAATGATACTATAAAATTATTATAGAAAAAAGAATATCTTTGAATTTGCTCCCTCACAGTTTAAATTGCATTTTTGTATTATTATTTTTAGGATTTATGTATCAAAAGGGGAATGGTCTACATTGCGCTGTATCAGCTACTTAAAAGTAACCTACAGACATTCAAAATTAGACTTAGTACAGTGGGCTATGATAAGTTTTTAGCCACCCTTGATTACAGTAATTTTGACTTGTGTAATAACGTCTCTTCTTTTTTTTCAGACAATACCATGTTACTATCAAGCTACTCTTATCTATTAATGATAGTTGATTTATATTTTGCAATGAAAGTTTGCAAAAATAAGGAAATTGGTGAATTTCCACAAGGGCAAATAATAGGATGACATTAGTGCGGCAAGTCAAATAGAGAAATTGCTAGGTTTTTCCAGGTTAATCATCAAACAGTTAACAATATTTTCAAGAAGTTTAATGAAGGAGGCTGTTGTTGCATGGAACAATGTTCAAGAAAACCAAGAATCGTGTCTGAACAGACGAAAAGGGTACTGAAGAGGGAAGTCATCAGAAATTGTCATCAGAGCATCAAAGATGTCGCCAAAAGCTTGGAAATATTGCCATATGCGGTGAGAAAGACTCTGAAAGAGCTAGGCTATCAAAGAAGAGTTGCAAGAAACAAGCCCTTGATTTCAGAGGTTAACAGGAGCAGGCGTATGGACTGGGCAAGAGAATTTGAGAGCAAAGATTATGAATTCTGGCAGTCTGTAATTCGGTCAGATGAAAGTAAATTCTCCCAGTATTCATATTCGAGACAGGTTTATGTTTGGAGGAATCAGAGTGAGACTTAGAACACTGAATGTCTGTTGGCAACCGTGAAACATGGAGAGATTGGATTAATGGTGTGGGGCACTGTCAGGTTTGGAGAGTAATCTGAGCTGATTCTTATTGACGAGTGGTTGAATGGTCCAAAATACTGTCAAATATTAGAGAAAGGGCTACTCTCACTATTTGAAACCAAACAGATTGACAAGAATGTCTATCTTTATCAAGAAGATGGAGCGCCATGTCATATGAGCAGAGTAGCAAAGGCCTGGAAGGAATCACAAAGAATCAAGTCACTGCCATGAGTAGCCCAAAATTCTGACAAGAATCCAATAGAGCATGTTTGAGAGCACCTTGACCAAAAACCTTGAGAGCATGCCACGTCAGTGGCAACCCTTAAAGAAATATTGCTAAATATGGATCAGACAATTGTTGATAACTTGATCAAATCCATGAAAAATCAAATACAAATACTGAAACTATCAAATGGAGGACCTACTCCATACTAGTTCCAAATACTGTTTATTTATATTAAGTTGGGATTATGTAATTAAATTTTGAAATTGAATGTAGTTTATTTCTCCTGGCTAAAAACTTTTCTTAGGCCACTGTACATTATAATAATATTACTTCCTTTTTCACTGCCTTCTTTTTCAAGGATGCTCAATTGCAGTAACCTTATTGTTAATTTCACTCAAAATTGTTTTTGGTTGCCATAGCAGGATATGACAACACAACTATGAAATTCAAATTCATGAATCAGTGTCACCTTCAGTGGCAGAATAAACTTTTTGCACAGCAAATAAAGCCATATAGAAAGTGATAAAGGTTCATATATTTAGACATTTTTAGAACAAAATGACCTAAACCTTTACCCTGCTCCAAATTTGTTTTCTGTGTCTTTCTCACCCTCACGACTTTCTTCTTTGACCCCTTCTCTAAATCCCTATCTCATTCTGAAATGCCCTTCCCCATCCCTTTTTAATTTTTTATTTGTCTCTTTCCCCATCATTCTCCCTTGCTACTTCACTTTCTATTTCCCTACCTTTCATCCTCTATCTCCTTCCCTGTCACCCTGTCTTTGCCCTTTCCTATTTCCTTTTCTGCTTCCCTTCTTCACTTCCATTTTTCCTATCCCCCTCTTTCCCTTTTTGTTTCCCTTCTTCACTTCCATTTTTCCTATCCCCCTCTTTCCCTTTTTGTTTCCCTCCTTCACTTTCATTTTTCCTATCCCCCTCTTTCCTTAACTACTTTCTTTTTTTTCTGTCTTCCTATTCCTCACTCCCTTTCTGTCTCCCAACTTCCTGCCATCTCTCTCTCCATTACTTATCATCCTACCTCCCTCTTACTTTCTTCCTATCTCCTTTTCTCCCTCCATCCCTTTCTATCTACCTGTCTCTCTTGCTCTCTCTCTCTTCCTGTCTTCCTCCTTTTCTATCTTCCTCTATCTTTTCTCTCTCCCTCTCTGTCGTCTTATCTCCTCCCCTATCTCCCTATCTTTGTCCTTACCTTTTTGCTTTTATGTTCCCTCCCTTCATTTCCTTTTTTCCTATCTCTCTATTTCCTTTTTTGTTTTCCTAACTCACTTTTTTCTTTCTCCCTACTTCCCCTCTCCATTTTTGTCTCCCTACTTCCCTATCTAACCTCTTTCTCTCTTCCTATCTCCTTTTCTCTCTTTGTCCCTTTCTATCAACCTGTCTCTCTTGCTCTCTACCTCCTTTTTTTTTCTTTCTGTCTTCCTTCATCTTTTTTCTCTCCCTTTCTGCCATCCTATCTCCTTCCCTCTTTCTCTATTCTTTATCTTCCTGCCTACCTCTTTCTCTCTTCCTATCTTCTTTTCTCTCTCTATTCCTTTCTATCAACCTGTCTCTCTTCCTATCTATCTCCTTATTTTTTCTTTCTATTTACCTCTATCTTTATCTCTCTCTCTCTAGTGTCCTATCTCATTCCCTTTCTATCCCATCAGTTTCCGGCATAGATTTCTTGTCAGCATTTACTTCTACCTGATCTTTATTTTCCAATCTTTAATTAGTTTTGAGGCATTACAAGGTAATCAGAAATCCAATATATAATTCTAATTATTGGTCATCTCATGTTGTGACTAATAACAAACATTGGTTGAAACACAAAGTCTGGATCTTTTTCTGATTTCCTGCTTTTATTTAAATGCAGTCTTTACTTTGTTTTTTTTGAGCAAAGCAATTTTTTCTGTTGCTGGCAAAGTAGAGAGGATGCTGTGATTCTTAAGCTTACCTCAACTCCAGTATGGATTGTCCTTCAGTATATTTGATCTTCCATCAACAGCCAATAATTTCCCACTCTTCTATTCATGATAACAATGGAGATCAGATGTTGGTAGGCGCTATTATTTTGGTACGTTTAGGGGAAATGAAGGATGCTCTTTTGAGAAAGGGTTTGAAGAGTGAACTGTTATGGTCTGAAGAGAGGATGAAGAACTGAAAAGAAAAAGAAGCAATTAACAGAATAAGTAAAGATGAAGAAAAAAATGCTGAATCATTGTTTCTTTTATTATTGTCTGTGAAAAGAATTGGAAGTGAATGAAGAAACGGATAAAGTGAATGGTTTTGAGAAAGAAAAAAAAATGTGGCCAAGAGAATGATGAAAAAGACAAGGAAAGAAAAAGCCAAGTGAGGTGAACTTTTTTGTGTGAAGAGGAAGAAAGAAAATGAGAGAAAAAAGGTGTGGTCAGATGGAAGAAATGTTTGATATAATGAGAAAATCCATCTGAGAATAGGAATGAAAAGATAAGAGAGAAATGGAAAAGAAAGAGATCAATTGATTGATTTGTTTTGTGGCTTATCAACTCTTTGTGAGTTATTTAAAACCTTTTTTTAATTTTATTTATTTTTTTTTTACGAATGAATACTGTATTAACAATTTTGGAGATAGATATAAATTATATAACAGTGATTTTTTTCAGTTACAACTCGCATTAATTGCAACAAACATTTTCCTTAAAAATAGTTTGTAGGACTTTTCGGAGGATAAAGAGAAAGGGTGTAAGTGTCAGAGAAGATAATCTGGGAAGAGAAAGGATGCAAGTGAGGGGGAAAAAGAAATGAATACAGGAAGATACATGATGTGCATGTAGGTGGAGTGGTGGAGGAATAAACGTAAAGAAAGAATATGTTATAAAGAGAAATTGAGAGGTACGTGATGAAGAGAAGGAGAATAGTTTGATGAGGGAACAGAGAGGAAAAAGACAAGGAAAGAATATGAACGTGGTGGTGGGGGTTATTTTGTGGAGACTGGTAAAATAGTTTGTAAGGAATTTCTGAGTAATAATTTTTTAGGAGAGGTAGCAAAAAAAATACACTGCTAAGAGCTACAAAGAACAAGGAGTTGGGGAGGGCCATGATCGCCTACGTCCTGAAGGGACATGGCACATGGAAGTTTTGCACAACAAATTTTGCACAAGGTTACAAATGAAAAGTCTTTCATAGAAACTATCATACTTTAACCCCCCCCCCAAAAAAAAATTTGCCCCTAGAAGATAGTGAGAAGATGCTGTTTAAGAAGGATATAGAAAATAATGTATCAAAAATGTGATAATGAGAGAACAACTGTGCAAGAATAAAAAGAAGAAAAAAAAAAACAGTCAGAGCCCTAATGAAATTTCTTTCTATGAAGAAAGATGAAATCACAACGAAAGAATTTCTCAAGAAAGTTATATAAAAGACAGGATAAAACAAATATATATATATATATATATATACACAGAGTGTCCATAAAGTTTGGATGCACTTTAAAAAATTTATAACTTTCTTTGTATTTGCAATAGAAATAATTTGTAAAAAGGATTAGAAAGAAGTAAATCTATATTTTTTTAGGTTTTATAGAAATTTTATTTAAGTTTCCACATGTCCTCCATCATTAGCAATACAAAGAGTAATACGATTTTGCAGTTCACGGAAAACATTTGCCAACTGATTTACAGTAATGCCTGAAATCACATTAGTTATTTTAGCTATACTTAAAACTAGGTACATTAAAGTTTATAACATTTTTTACAGATTATTTCTATCGCAAATACAAATATATAGATACCTTGTAACCCGGATATAAGAAACCCGGATATAAAAGAGATTTTCTCTGGTCCTAAATTAGAGCCATACTTACCTAAACAAAATAGACCAAACCCGGATATAAGAGACTTCTTCTCCAGTCCCGACAACTCTCTTATATCCGGGTTACACTGTATCAACAAATTATGAGAGTTGTAAAGAGTGGGGGATAGATTAGAACAGATTAGAAAAGAGAAAGGGGAGGGTTATGAGAAAATGAAAATAATAATAAGGGGCATCTTTAAAAGGGTGGCGGCTAGTCATAGAAATAACAGTAAGTAAAAATGTATTGACAAAGAGAAATATGCTGTGTGCCTATAACTCGAAAGAGAAACTGCAAGAAAAACAAAGAGGAAGTATTATTTCGAAAGAAATCAGTCTGAGAAAAAAATAATGTAACACTCATTAAGAAGGACAGGGTTAGGAGAAATACTGAACGAGAGAGAGAGAGAGAGAGACACGGACTGTAGAAGGGAGATTACCACTGGGCTATTCAGATAGAACCTAATTGTCATCGACTCTCTCAGTCACATCAAGACGGTGCTCCATGAGCCTAATAATATCACGTCTGCAAACTCCTGCGTTTTTAAAGCCATTATCGTCTGCCAAAAACTAGCAATAACAACGAACAATTGAACGAGCGGGCACACATAGCAGTCTAGCGGTTATTATTTTGACATTGGCCATGATCTTCACATTGACTGGTGCTGACGACGTCCTTATAATTGCTAGTAACAATTCATAAACATGAAACAATGGGTTCATTTGACAATATCCGAAATTGGTGTTGCTTCATGTCAGGACAGGAGATCAAAGACTGAACGCCATGTATAATTTATCATTCGAAGCACTGACGACCAAATCCATTACACTGCAACCGACATGGTTATTTCCGCCCAAAAGATGATTAGAATGATAATAGAATATTTCTCTGCATGCTTGTTTCTCTCACTTTTGTTCTTTGAGGGTGTCTGTCAGAGTCTAGAGGCGGTCGGGGTCAGGCGTTGAGAAAAAGGAGAAAAGGCAAAAAAGAAGTAAGTTGTTGTAAATTTGTTTAGCACCAACCATACACGGTATGGGTGGTTCTTTCTTTGGAATTATCTTATTTTTGTTATTGCAGAAAGTGTCTTGGGGCAGCCTAATGACCTCTCTTCCTGACAGAAAGTGACAATAAAAAATATTCTGAACTCGATTGGCTGCTGTTTGAGTAAATTTAATGAAAACAGGCATAAACCTCAAATTTTCAATCATTTCAAGCATAACACGCATGTACTAAGAGGGAAGTTTAAAAAAAAAAACAATAAAAGAATAACCGGGACAATACTGCAGTAAGTTATCCTTGACCCTCATTAGGACTGTTACGTTTATAATTGTATATTTGTATATATACAGTCTACACCATGAGCGATTGTTCCTAAGAATTGGATGACAGAAAATCTTAAATAATTTCCTCAGTATTCTTATTATTCTGTCAGAACACTTTACGAGTGGTACGGGTAACATGAGACCCAGTACAACCTGCCGTATCGTTGGATCAGGACTTCATCAGACTAAATTTGTTATGTTTGTATGATTCCACCTGTGCAAAAAAAAAAAAAAATTCTAAAATTCCCAGCACCCCTTGTTCATAAGCATGTGTAGTCATACCAACATAACAAATGGAGTTCGATGAAGTCTTGAAGGGTGAGATGCATCACAAGTAAACTTTTCTGTTTTGTCATTCAATTTCCCCCCCCCACACACACACACACATATATATATATTTCAATTGAGCACTGTTGAGTGATAAGCTAATTCTATAAACAACAGCCACCTGCACTAATGCAAAGCTCTTCAGTAAAATGAATGCAGCACTTTGGCTGATTGGCATTTGTTTACATTTGTAAAAACAATACGCTAGATTTAGTTGTGTAACTCTACCGAGTGAAGATAGCTTTGGCTGACACCAAGTTAGTTGAGTTTCAATCCTCGCTTGAGGCATTCGGAAGTCTAGTCACACTGAGGAGCTGTGATACAGCGAAACAGTACAGTCTGTGAATGACATAATATATATATATATATATAAGCAAATGCTCTGTTTTATAATAAATGTTATTTAATATATATATATATATATATATGGTGCCTCTAAAGAAACATGATTCCTAAGGTTTAAAATTAATTCTAAAAAAATCTTTAATTTCAAATTTTAATTTCAAGCTAATAGATTAAATTTAATATTTCCAATAAGCAAAATACTTTGTTGTATTTTTTAGTCATCTGTTAGCCAAATATAAATATAAAATATACTTTTCTGAAATTTTGTTTAAGGAATATTAGCTGATTCAAAGTTCAATTAATATGATTGGAAACAAATATTACTTTTAGCTTAAAGTATTGCAGAAATGCATTTTTAAAACAGATGAGTATGTTTTGATTAATTGTTGATAGTGCTATTGACGCATTGACAGCTGAAACTTTATTTTTTTACTATAGTGGACATATCTGTAAAAATTACTTAATTTTTGCTTTTTCTCCTTTTTCTCAATGGCCATGAGCACATTTTTTATATTACTTTTAATTATCCAGTAGTCTTAAAAATTTAGGAAAATATTATCCATAATCCAATGTTTTATTGAATTTTAGATATTTTGGTTTTAAATTTACTATAGTTACAGCTCTTATTTTTTGATAACATCGTGTATGGACCTCCGTATTTACAAAAGTCAGTACATTTATACACATATAAAGAAATTAAATTCTTTTTAAAACACTGGTGGTCGCTAAGTTTTAGTAAGCATTTCCATTTATGATTAGTAAATATAGTTTTTACTTAATAGCAATATTACCTAACCATTACAAATTAATACAGAATTTCCAAACATTTAAGACTTTATAAATTATTCTAATTAAATTTTTAAAAAATGAAAACAATTCTTGTAAAAATTCATTATTCATTGAAAAATTTTTTCTTAACACAATAGTCTACATAATATATCTTGTTCATAAACACAATTGAAAGCTTTTTCTAATTAAATAATGTCTTAGTTTTATTGCATTTTTTATTTTATGATTCAAAGCAGATTTTTTATAACCAGGGGGTCCTGTTTTACAAAAAGAAAATTGATGATTTAAATTCTCCAAGACGTGTGCTTACTAAGATTAATTAAATTATTTTAGAAATGTTTTTGTTTTAGAAAATCTTGATGAAATATTTTTTACATTTATTAAAATATTATGAAATTTCGAGAAATTCATTTTTGTATGGGTTAATGTTTATATTAATTATATAGACATTAACCCATACAAAAATGAATTTCTTGAAATTTCATAATATTTAAATATTATGTTTCACTTGCAAAAGGATATGCTCAAATGGTCATGGTCAGACAACTTACAAGTAAAGCTATCACACAGAAGGGGATATTCACTTTTGCTCACCTTAAATCCCCAAATCAAAACATCTATATGTTAACACCTGCAATTAATTAAGTTAAGAACTATGGCTGGTACAGCATTCGAGCATTCATTATTATCATTATTATTCATTTCTATGTGCACACCAGGTTATTGTTGAGGATTGATTGTGTTATGGTCCAATATCCTTGCACCACGGTTATGGTCCTAGGTTAGAACCAAGGAAGAACAACACGAACACAAGAGTAGTAAATAACAAAGATATATTACAACAGAAATATAATACAATAAGTTGAAGGGTTAGTATTAACTGTCAGTCTGGTTTAGAGTGAACTAATATGTCTTGACTCGTTAGGTCTCAACCCATTCCTCTCTTCTCTCTCTCGGAGAGGCACAGTATTTATAGAGTCAGGAAGAGTCCATTATCATTATAGGTAAGTTCCCATAACAGATTAACAGTAAGTCTCCTCAAATCTTTAGCACTTTCCTCAGTATTATTGCCAACCTCACCATGACCGTGGTATGTACAGTATCAGCCATTCTTCAAATTTTCCATTCTCAATTGCAGTGTTTTTTGGCACTTTCACGTTTCTAACTATTATGGGGATTCTCAGCTTTATATTTCACATCTCAGCTCCCAGGTGAGGTTCTGGTATTTCTTGAATTTTTCATACTCTTCCGTATTTAATCTGTGGCCCACTGTCACAACTACATTCATACACTCCTCCCTGGTTTTTTGAATAGGAGTAGAGGTCTGTCTCTTGTTTTGTGTTTAGGATTAGGTTTTTGGTTCCTTCTAAAGTATTTTCCTTTTCTTTCACTACCAGTATCCCCTCCATTTTAGTGGCATTATTACTTTACTTGGGGGTGAATTGATAAAAAAAATACCTTGCCATAAAAATTCATTTATCCACAAAGCCAATCACAAGGTAAGAGTTCATTTAACAAAATATTTCTCATTTTATTTATGGGTTTTGGTAGTTCTTTGACGTCACCAGATGGGTTATTTATATTCTTTGTAGTGAACTTTTCTGGTAAGGTTTAAAAAAACTGTCTCTCTCTCACACACACACACACACACACACACACACACACACACACATTGATTTGCTTGGGGTGAATTGATTAAAAAAAATGTCCTTTTTTTCTCACAAAATGGCTTCCCTTGTTGGATAAGATGATTAGTCTGGGTGTTGAAATCCAAAATTATTTTGTGATTACGGTTTTCCAGAGCACTCTTATTTTGTATTGATATGATTTGCCTACATGGTTGAACACAAGCTGTTTGCACAGTTCCCAGTATATAATTTTTCCCACCCTGTCATGCTTATTTTTGTATTCTTTTTGAAATAGTTTGACGTGCTCACTAATTCTGTGACTGACTTTTTCATCTTCTCTTTGATGTAGTTTGTCTCGATTCACTTGATCTGTGCTGTGATGATAAAAGAAATATTATTTTTCCTAGCTGGGACCATAGACATTCTGCAGTTGACAAGTTGACACTTGTCATATTGTCTTTACATTTTAAGGGGGAGATAAATTGTAACATTCATTAAATACCCATACAGTCATAATCCTGCATATCACATTATAATTTTTCAAATAGGTTTTTGTCACATCTGTTGCATTTAATCATGTAGAGCGGGATCTGTGAAAATTCCACGTGTTTTGCTAATTTTTATTACTGAAAATCATTATTTAAAGTTGGCATATTTTGTATTACTATATAATTTCACTGAATCAGACATTAAATGCATCAGAGCATTATCCTTTTCTTTCTAGAGACACTTCTATGCGGCTTCAATGCATCCCAGAATGAGGCTTGCTGGACAATTTCAAAAAGTGTTAGTGATTTACACTGTCCACTGGTGCTGTACTGAGAATTTGAGGACAGGGGACAGGAAGGCTATTACAGGGTGTAATGTCCATGATAACTAAGGAAGGAACAAGTAAAATTATAATATTATTATTATTATTATTTATTTTCAATGCTCTAACTGTTGAAGCAAGTGAAATGTTGTCTCAATTGAAAATGCTCATTGATTATAAGAAAAATGTGAGGGCAGCAGAGGAAAGATGAGTGGAAATAAGGAAAAGGGGTTTAAATTGGATTATTCATGAACTTAATAAAACTTATTTTAAATTGAAATTATTGAATAATACCTGTTGGATTCGAAAATCTTGATATTCTTGCATAAGATATGATGAAAATATTTAAAAGATTGTTCTTTTAATCTTATTAAACAGCTATTTTGCCACATTACCACATTTGTATGTAATCATTTTATGGTGAAATATTACAGGTTCTAATGCTTGGCTTTTATCAGTTTCATGGGATTGGCAAAAATAAAAAAAATAATCATAGGTCTTTTTTAATTCAAATTTACAATCCTGTTTTATACTGAGTATGAAGCAACACAAGTGATATTCATTTTTCTGTGTGAAATGTATCAATCACTTGTTAAATGTATACAACATTTCAGTACTTTGATTGAAGATTTTATTTAGTTTACGCTTTGTTGTGTTTTAATAGTTAACAAGTATTATCTGAAAGTCCTTGGATTAACCCACTTCTCAAGATCTGACCAAAAGCCCAAACATCAGATTTTGTTTTTGGAACAGCTTCTTGGTCAGGCCCAGAACATTTTGGCAATCCAGTCATAGTATAAAGTATCAACTTGATGTATTTTAATGTAATGAAAAAAATACCCACGCCCAACAATCTACATTCACCATCATAATAAATATAAATAAGCATGAATTGTGTTTTGATGTAAGATTACTTTTCAGGAAAAGGTGGTGGTTGTATAACCAACATATGATTAAAATGTGTAAACAGATATATATATGTGTGTGTGTGTGTGTAAATATATAGAAAAATAGGAAAGAACCGTTAGGTTAATAATCAGAAGGTCTTTAGTATTTTTGTTTTATTTTTAAAAAACAGTGCTCAATACATAAGTAGAGCCTATATTATAATTATTTTTTTAATGATTGGTTTTCTCCATTTCCATATGAAAGTATATGCTGATAAAGCTCCATAAACTTCAAAATTTGTTATTCCAAAATTCACTTGAGGATGAAACAGAACTAAGTACTTTAGTTTAATTTAATTTCTATAATTAAGAAAGAAACTTTATATATGTAGTGAGGGAGAATCTTGGGAAAAGAAAAGAAAAAGCAAGATGGAAAGAGATAATGTTGATGATGAAAAAGAACAACAAAAACAATTTGGGAAAGAGAAAGACAGTTATTAAAAAAGAAAAGTTTTAAAGAAAACAAAACGTTGAAACTGTTAGATGTAGACGTCTCTTCTACTCCAATAGCTTCATGTCTCGCACATCTTGCCTGTGGAACTCCCTTCCTTATTCCTGCTTCCCTGACAAATACAAGCTCCAACTATTTAAGTGTAACGTCAATTGACATCTCCAGTTGCCTTGATCTATCCACTTCCCTTCTCCACATCCTTTCACCTTTCATTCCTATCTGCTCTCACTCCAAATCTTCTGTAACTCCCTTGCCTTGATCGATCCACTGTCTTTCTCCACATCCTTTCCTCTACCACTCCTATCTGCTCTTCCTCCAAACCTTCTGTAACCCCCTGCGTACACTAGTGGCTTCCAGCCTTGCTTGGGGTGATATGCTTAAACAAAAAACAAAAAACAAAACTGCAATGCATAAAAAGGACAGATGCATGAGCCAAGTAAAGAAAGAAAGAAAGAACTAATTAAAGAAAGGACCAACAAAAAAAAAGAAGGAAAGGAGAAAGAAAGGACCAAGTAAATAAGACAGAATGTAAGAAAGAACCAAGTAAAATGAAAGGTGTCGGTTAAAACAGAAGTGTTGAGTAACAAAGACTAAAAATAAGAAAGAAGGAAAGAAAGAAGGGGAAAAGAACCAAGTGAAAAGAAAGAATTGACTTAAAAATAAGGAAGGATGGAATAAAAATGATTAAAAAAAATGACTAAAAAAATAAAGAAAGAGAGAATAAAGGAATAGGAAAAATGTACCAACTAAAAAGGACTAAAGGATAAGGAAAGAAAGAATGGAAAAAGAACCAAGTAAAAAGAAAGAATTGACTTGAAAAGGAAGGATCGAGTAAAAAAAGAAAGAAAGAAGAGAAAAAAAAGTAAAAAAAAGAAGGGTTGGCTTAAAAAGAAAGGACCAAGTAAAAAAGACTAAAGTAGAAAGAAAGAAGAAAAAACAAATAAAAAGGAAGAATTGACTTGAAAAGGAATGATCGAATAAAAAAAGACTAAAAATGCAAGAAAGAAAGAAGCCAGTAAAAACGGAAGAAGGAAGTATCTTGCTGACTTTAGCAAGATAGATCTGGATAAGCCACAGAAGTAAGGAAAAAGAAATGAAGGGGGAAAAGAAAAAATTATAAAAAGCTAGAGAGAGAGAAGCCAATCGCACATAGGAGGAGGAGGAGGAGGAGGAGGAGGCTGCACAAAAACAATAAAGAAGGCATTAAGTAACCGGGGTCAGAATGAGGGAGCCTTGCGGGGGTATGCCACTTGCAGATGTCTTTGTGTCGCTTCTTTTTCTTTACATTTTTCTTTCTGTCACGCCTAAATTGTAACCATCTCTCACCCAGGAGAAAGTTAGAACCAATGCTTTAGACACTTTGTTATCCTGTTGTGCTAACTCGACAAATTAATCGTTGTCTTCCAACGCTGTGGCTCCACACATCTGCCAAATGTTTTGGACCTCCTGTATTGCTCCGGTTGGGTCGGGCTATGAAGATATGAAGAGTCAAGGGGTTGGAGAGATGCTTCTTTAGGGAACAGACGAAAAAAAGGGCAAAGGAGAAGGAAAGGAGGGCAAGGCGAATAGGAGAGGGAGAGAAAAGTGATTTGAAACACTCAATGAAGAATATTTTTTTGTGGTTTGATTGGTTCTGTTATTTTTTGTCAGGGAAAACATTCTAACACTTTATTTGTCCACTTCTGTGACTCCCCCCCTTCTAAGCCCCTTCCTTATCTGATTGGGAATCTGTAAAAGAGAAAACATCTTTCTCTTTAGTTCAACCAACAATTTGTAAAGGAAAAGAAATTACGGAAATACCAATTTCATGACAGGGTCCCTAAAATTTATGCTGAAATTTACAGCAAGTTCAGACTTTCGCAGCCATGACCTGACATACCACATACACAGGGCTGACCCATCCCCATTCCCATTATATTACATTGATAAGGGGGAAGTTTCATTTTGGCAGTTTCTTCCCCAGAACTGTTACATCATTGAACAAACTTCCGAAAGGATACTTATCCGTCCACCATATCCTTATAATATACGCTCCTTATTTCTTCCCTTTATTACACCCTTATAACGACGTCTTTCAGTAATCCTCTACCATGAGTGGCTCTTGGGTCTTGTAATTGGGTGAAGAGTAGTATAAAAAAAAAAACTTCAGACTTTAATGGAATAAAGAAAAATCAATATTTGCCACCTTACCTAAGCTATGCATCACACTAAAAATATAAATAAATGAAGCTTCACCCACTTGGAAAGATCAAAGGAGTAAAGAAGCAATAAAAAAGGTTGGTAGTTGAGGTTTATATATATGAGAGGGTATTGAAAAGTTCTCAACCCAAACCATTTCCCAAAATTTGACCAAAGACCTTTTTAGCACCCTTTGTATATATTTGTGTGTGTGTGTGTGTGACACTTTTTTTAACCTTACCACAAAAGTCCACTACATAGAATATAATTAACTCATCTGGTAATGCAATAGAACTGCCAAAACTCATTTATGCAGGAAATATTGTGTTAAATGAACTCTTAAATTGTGATTGGTTTTGTGGATTAATTAATTTTTGTGCTAAGATGTTGTTTTTTTCATCAATTCACCCCAAGCAAGACAATAATGCCATTAAAACACAAGGGTCTACTGAGGATGAAAGAGAATGAGAAAACTTTGGAAGTAACTGAAAACCCAATCTGAAAGAGGAAACTAGGGATAAACCTCTACTCCTGTTCAAAAGACCTGGAAGGGGTATGAGCCAGGCTATAGGTGAACCAAACTACTCTTTGAATATGTGTGTATCTTAAAACTAGTTTCATGCATTTTAATTGTTCTCGTTTATAACATGGGACAAGGCAAATTATCAATTGTTATGTTTATGTAATTTAAAACTCAGTGCTGAACCTAAACAAGAAAATACATATCAATAACAAGTTTTTTGTGTACAAGTACAATGCAATTATAAAATAAGTTACATCTGCAGTCATAAAAAGAGAAATAAGAACTGGCATTATCACTTTTGTCTTGTCTAAAGGAACTGGTAAATTATGGGGAAAGAGACTGTACTTTCCATAACCCTTTCGTTCTGGGTATGACGACAAACTACATCTGGCAGCAAGGCCTCTAATCGGGAAGTTTTGAGAAGCATGAAACCATTTCTTAATCACTGCTGTTCCCAGGTTCACCCTGACTTGGGGTGGCAGTACCTGTTAGGGTCTCAGTTATGGGTAAATAGTGAACCCCTAAACTGGGATCAAAACATTATGAAAATATAACAATACATTTTTATATTAAAAAATACCAGTAGCACATTTTTATAGTAAAAAAAATTTTACTAGAAATGTATTTTTGAGAAAAATATTGCCAAAGCTCCCAAGAAGATTAAATTCCAGTATTAAATGATCTATAAGGAGTTGATATGCCGTTAAACAACCAAACCAACACTGTAACCATTACCAAACAGTGGTTACTATATTCATTGGTAGTAATGACAAAGACCATCATACATTTATTTTACTGAATAAAACGTATGTTTCTGGAGTTGTTCACAATTTGTCATCAAATGTGATTTGCCTTCTTTTTTTTTTTTACAAGGATTTATATTTCTTTTCTTTTTACCAGATATTTCCATGTCGAGAAAATTGTTTGAAAACAATTCGAAAAACATTTATTCCAACTGTAACTTGTTTGATTGCAAATTAATTGAAAGGACAATTACACTCAATGGTAATTATTGGAAATACCTATGTTTGAAATACGTATGTGGCCTTGCTTTGAGAGAATCAATGCTGATTTACAAAGAACTAAAAACGCCCTTGAAGGATGGCATAGGGTTTTTTTTCAGCAAGGATCATTCCATCATCCCACAGTATGGAAATTCTTAGATGATCTTAAAAGAGAACAGGACTTGCAAGAAATTCATATTGCAAAAGTAAGAGCAGGTTGCCAAAATATCAAGAGTGCCAAGAAATACCACGACGTAAATGGAAAACTTTAAAAAATTAGTGGCATCCTTTAATGAGTACTCTTTAGTATTTGACTATTTGCGTGCAGTATCATATTACTTAAGGCTATAAGGATTTTTTCTTACTAAATTGTTTTATTAACGATATTTGTATTTCGAATAATTATCACTTGTGTATTTCCTCATTTAATTTTTACATTTTTATTGCAACAAAGAATTTTGCATTTTGAATAATTATCATTTAGTATAATTGTCCTTTCAATTAATTTTCATTCAAACAATTTACAATTCAAATGTTTTTCGAATAATGTTCAGATAATCAATATTTCACTGTTGTTTGTTTTTTTGAAACATGATTTATATTTTAGAAAAGTAGTTTAGGATTTTGACCAATATTTGGTTTGCTTACTTCTTTTGTACAAAAATTAGTAATCAAGCTGCTTAAACAGATTAATTTTTTTACGCCTATTAGAGTTTAATAAATAGAAAAGAAAGACATTTGAGTCAGATTTGAATACCGTTGAGTTGTAAGAAAATATCATTTGTCTTATCAGCTGTTAATGTTCAGTTGCTGTTGACTTATTATACCAAAACATAAACTAGTTGCAACTTTGTAAATCTGGCATAACTTTATTGCGATTTCCATAACAAACGAGCTTCATTCTTTAGGTCTGCAAGTTGAGAGCTTTGCACTTAGGACATGTCAAGCTACTTCCACGGAGGTGAATCACCCTTGTTCCCTCCATATTGCAAATCTAAGAAGAAAGTTCCAGTCAGCTTTTTCCCAAGAACTCTGTCTTGCATGGATACTTCCATAAACACATCACATCACACCACACTTGACTTCTTCAGGTCAAGGGCCGATCTGTATCTATCTTCCTTATCTGCATAATCTTCACTTCCTACCACTTCATCTTTCATTCATATCACACATTTCATTCATTAGAGTTTTAACAGTAACCCTCTAACTTGACTGGCTCTCGAGACTTATATTGAATGAATTTTAATATAAAAACTAAGCCAGATAAATGTTTTTAACATTGCATGTTTTAACTTCCTAAGACATTACAATGGATTTTATTTATTTATTTTCCAGTTCACACTTCTCCGTCTTTTGAACAGGAGTAGAGGTTTATCCCTTGTTTCCTGTTTAGGATTGAATTTCCTTTTCCTTTTCCTGAAGTCTTCTCATTTTCTTTCACCAGTAACCCCTTGCGTCTTAGTGGCATTAAAACCTTACTTGGAGCAGAATGATTAAAAATATATTTTATTTATTAGTTGTTTTATTTATTTATTTTTCTCTTGTAGGATTTCTATTAGTTTTTGTTTTTCAATCAAATTTGTTTGATTACAAAAACAAAAAAAAAGAAAGAAAGAAAAGAAGAGAATGGTCCTTCCATGTACGAACAACCTATCTTCTATGAAAATTCTGGTAACCAGACAAATTCTCAGTGGACATGATTCTAGCCTCTCATCCCAAAAGTGGACAAAATCCCTGTCTTATAAATGAATGTTTCATATATAAAAAGAAACAAATTTCACATTGAAAATTCAAGGAGCTTTTAATTGAAATTTTAATGTCAAATTTTAGCATTTTCAGTTTTAAATTTCTTTCTTTTTATATTTAAGACTTTTATTTATGAGTCTGGAATTTCATCTACTTTTGGGATAGGAGGCTGGGTTATTGTCCTGGATTCCAAATATTTTATCAGGAACTTTGAAAAAACAATATTTGTAATATATATGCAGTGTTTGGTGGAAGGGGATCTGTCTTCCCTAGAAAATCATTTGTGATCCCCTGTGAAAATGATAGGAACTGATTTTAGTATTCAAATCCCTCCTCTTGATTTACACCCACTGAAAAGGGAGGGGCCTAGTTGTTTGTAAGACAAAGTACAAGGTGATCCGAAAGTCTTGTTAGCCCTGCATGATATTTTCTGTTTCAACTCTCTGTTGGTTATTATCAAGGAGAGAGTTTCACATGAACGATACCAGAATACTCATTAGTTGAAGGACACCATTTGGAGAGCCTTTGCAACAATCAGCAAAACACAGCTTCATAAAATACCACACAGAACATGGCGCCACATCATTTTGTGCCACAAAAATGATGATGTTCATACAGAACTTCTTGATGTGTGACAGTGTCAGTGAAAATGGATAAACTGAATCCAGTACGTGTGCTTTGTATTACTGTATTACTTGTTCTTCTATTGTTCACATTACTTTTTGGTAGGAAATGACTAGTTTCGGACCTCTCTGTACTATGGCCAAGAAATGGGGGTTGTGTTTAATACTAAAGAACAATACAAAACTGATCCCTCACTTTTTATCATCCTTTCATTTGATTACCGATAAGGATATTTTGTAATTTCATCTATGAATCTACAGGGTGGTCCGAAAGTCTTGTCATCCCATAAATAATATAATTTTTTTATTTCAAATGGCTGACACGAAATGATGGTGTTCAAAAACAGACCTTCGCGATGTGTGACATTGTCAATGAAAATGAATAAACTGAATCCAGTACATGTGCTTTGTGTTACTGTATTACTTGTTCTTCTATTGTTCTCATTACTTTTTGGTAAGGGGGTGACAAGACTTTTGGACCACCTTCGTTGTGTAGTCATTCATGGCTAGTAAGATAGTCTGACAGCTGTTACTACTTTTGTGTGACCAGTCTTAACTCAGTGGCCTATAGTTGTATACCTTTTCTTGAATGAATCAAGCTTGGTATAAAATAAAACCGAATTAGATAAAAAGCACATTTTTCTGTATATATTTACTCATTCCCCCCCCCCCCCCAAAGCAGGATGTGATACAAAATCAGTTTTACATGAGGAGCCCATACACATACGTATGTATATTGGTGAACAACAAAAATTGCCCACTCCTCGCTATCACTGATCACGCCTGTCATTGATATAACATCAACCTGTCTTCTCTTAGTGCAATGAGGAAGATGCTGCCACAGAGTTGCAATCCCCGGGATTGGGTGTGCCTACTCTCAACTAAAATCGGGAGAACACTTTATTCTACTTTTAGCTGAAAGTGAACTCCAGTGCCAAGATGTTTTTCCGTACATGCAGTTCATCTTTCTTTTGAGGTATAATTCTGAGTTTATACAGACACTATTGCTGGTCCTGTGGAACAAAGAAAAAAAGTCATACATCAAATTAACTGAAAAAAAACAAACTTTCATCCGATCTTATCGAACATGGTGAGTGATTTTTTTTTTTTTTTTCCTTTCTCTGCTCCTAGCATTCACCAATTACCATTTGCACTTTGCAAGCTGAAGAAATTAAAAATCATAATTTCTTGCGAGTCCCGCTTTAGAGTACTTAACGCCATTTCTTGTTCAGGGTTTTGGCAGTGAACCGTGACATTGAAAAAAATTGGGTTCCCGGTCTTTGGGTCGTCTGCTTTATACGATTTGTTCCGCCATTGACTCATAAAAATGTCCGGAAGCCCCCACTCCATGTCAAGCGCTTTTTTTCTTCTCATGCATGGTTGTAGCCTATCAAAAAAAAAAAAAAATAAGGGCTCGTCGAGAGCAGAGTGGGTGGAATAAGTAAAATAAGTAAATCATTCAAGAAATACAGCTGGGTCAGAAAGTCAATAAATATATTGGAGAAAGATATACATTTTCTGGGTGGTGGAGTGAGGAAAAAGGGTCAGGAAACTTCTACATCGCCTTCACTTTTTTTTGGGGGGGGGGCTCTATTTTCTTTGTTAATTTCTCCTTCATTTCTTTTATTTCCATTTTTTTTATTGTTTTTTTGTGTCGTAACTTTTATTTTATTTATTTTTTTACTCACATTTCTGTTTTGCATGTTCCTCTCTCTTTGTCTCTCACACTCTCTCTTTCCAATTTACTTTTTTTTTATATCTCTCTTTCTCTGCCTTTTGTTATTCTTCTCCATTGTTTTTAAGATTTTCCTTCTTTTTTTCTGTCTTGCCTTAGCTTTTGTCTCTTTTGCTCCCTCTGTACCCTTTTTCTCCCTCTGTACCCTTTTTCTCCCTCTGTACCCTTTTTCTCTGCTTTGCACTTTTCTTCTTTCTCTTTTTCTTTCTCTTTTTCTTTCTCTTTTTCTTTCTCTTTTTCTTTCTCTTTTTCTTTCTCTTTTTCTTTCTCTTTTTCTTTCTCTTTTTCTTTCTCTTTTTCTTTCTCTTTTTCTTTCTCTTTTTCTTTCTCTTTTTCTTTCTCTTTTTCTTTCTCTTTTTCTTTCTTTTTTTCTCTCTTTTTTTCTCTCTCTTTTTCTTTCTCTTTTTCTTTCTCTTTTTCTTTTTCTTTTTCTTTCTCTTTTTCTTTCTCTTTCTCTTTGTGTGTCTGCTTTATCTTCATTTTTTCTTCTTTTCTTTCTTTATGCTTTTCAATCTTTCTATGTCTTTCCCTTTCTTGGCATGTGCTTTGTATTTGCCACTTTCTCTCTCTCTCTCCATATTTTGTCTTTTTCAGTTTCTACATCTCTATCTCTTTTTGTCCTTTGTCATTTTCCCTTGTTTTCTCTCTCTCTCCTACCCTATGTTTTTGTCTCGTTCCAGCTGTCCGCATCTTTCCTCTTTGTTTTTCCTCTTGTTCCCACTCTGTACTTCTCTCTCATTCCTCTCTCATTTTGTCTGTTTTCTCTCACTCTCTCTGCTCTTTATCCCTTCAACTTTTCACTCCCTTCCCCTCTCTACTTGTTCTCTTTTCTTTTTTATTTTCTCTTTCTCATTCCACATCGTAACCCTCAATTCGCCTTTTGTCTCCCTCTTTTCTCTCTCATATATATATATATATATATATATATATATATATATATATATATATATATATATATATCTCCTTTCCTACCCTTTTTCTCTTTGTATTTTCCTTTCTCTTTCTTTGTTCATTGTCTTTTCCTTCCTTTCTCTCATTCTCTCTCTCTGCTCATTGTCTTTTTTCATTAATCTTACCTAAATTTAGTTAAATTTTTCCGACACAAAGTCAAATAGAATTTCAAACTGAACCCTTGATTTTGTCCACCAGGGTAGTTTGTTCTAGTTCCATGTATCATGCCTCTCCCAGATGTCTTAATATCAGTTATCTCCCTTTAACACAACTCTCCAAGTTTTTCTTCAGTTTAAATTTCCATATCTTGAAGAAGTCTGAACAATGTAAATAGTGTAAATAATTACAATACTTCATCTCAGAAATATAGAGAGACTCTTTTTCTGAACACATTTGTCCCAATTCTGCTTTTACACTACAAATTTTATTTAAAAATACCATTGTCACATAAAGGTAATTTAATATTTTTCTCTATGATATTGTTATTCATAACAACAAATATGGCGATGAAAAATTTAATTTTTCTAAAAGGTATTTAAATAAAAATATGTTAAATTTTAGTTTATCATTAAAACATGGAAACAAATTAGAAGCAAATGTAATATTTTTAAACTATGAAATTAATGAAAAAGTCATTTATTAAGAATGTTATTTAACTTTTCTACCGAAATTTCTTAAATTTAAACATTTTAAAATAGGTCTCAAATTCTGATCTTTTGTTTCACCGATAAGGTAGAATGACGTAGTTTTAACTCACCAAATATTGATGCATGTGAGAAGTATAACTTTGTCAAATATGAAATTTTAACTTACCTTTTTTTTTCATCCGAACATTTTTTAACTTACTTTTTCTATAGATAATTTTTTGAGCTGCTATGTGTGCTAGAGTGAGGCACTTGTTAGGATTGAACTCGTTACATGAGCTTTTATGGTTTGCCAGATTAGCTTTCTCCCTGTCATAGTCTCCACAAACCATTTTCTTTCTTACTGTGACAAATCTCTCTCTTTTTTGCCCTCCACACTTTGGTCTTTCACATTATCTTCGATCGGTTTTATTCTTTATGACTTTGCACTATGTCTTAACTATTTTTCTATTGGTCATTTTAAATATTCCTTATTTTCAATTCTTTCTTCATTTTTGTCTCTTTTTTTCTTTCCAAACTCTGTCATTTTTGTCTCTCTCTCACTCATTCCACTGTCTTTTACTCTCTTTTGCTTTGCCATTTCTCCTTTCTTCCCCTCTCTCTATTCTTTACTATTTCTCCTTTCTTCCCCCTCTCTCTCTTCTTTACCATTTCTACTTTCTTCCCCCTCTCTCTCTCTTCTTTACCATTTCTACTTTCTTCCCCCTCTCTCTCTCTTCTTTACCATTTCTACTTTCTTCCCCCTCTCTCTCTTCTTTACCATTTCTACTTTCTTCCCCTCTCTCTATTCTTTACTATTTCTCCTTTCTTCCCCCTCTCTCTATTCTTTACCATTTCTACTTTCTTCCCCCTCTCTCTATTCTTTACCATTTCTACTTTCTTCCCCTCTCTCTCTATTCTTTACCATTTCTACTTTCTTCCCCTCTCTCTCTCTTCTTTACCATTTCTACTTTCTTCCCCCTCTCTCTTCTTTACCATTTCTACTTTCTTCCCCTCTCTCTCTCTTCTTTACCATTTCTACTTTCTTCCCCTCTCTCTCTCTTCTTTACCATTTCTACTTTCTTCCCCTCTCTCTCTCTTCTTTACCATTTCTACTTTCTTCCCCCTCTCTCTTCTTTACCATTTCTACTTTCTTCCCCTCTCTCTCTATTCTTTACCATTTCTACTTTCTTTGCATTTTTCTTTGCCCCATTTCTCTTTCTCTCTCTGCATTCTGTCATTTTTGTCTTGCTCTCTTTCCCTATTCAGCTTTTCATCTGTTTCTCTTTGCTGTTAGTCATTTCTTTCCTGTCTATCTCTCTTTACTGTTTACTTTTTTCACTTTGCATTTTTTTCTTCACCTCTATCTCTTTCTCATTGCACACTGTTATTAATGTCTCTCCATCTTTTCATCTATTTCTCTTTGGCGCTTGTTTTTTCTTTCTGCCCTCTCTCTCTCTTTGTTCTCTCTTTTCTCTTTCGTGTTTTATCCCCATCATTTTTTCCTTGTATTTTGCTCATTGTCTTTTCCTCTCCAGCACTTTTCACTTTGTC
The DNA here is from genome assembly GCA_964036315.1 of Acanthosepion esculentum. NCBI lineage: Eukaryota > Metazoa > Mollusca > Cephalopoda > Sepiida > Sepiidae > Acanthosepion > Acanthosepion esculentum. The sequence goes on along the minus strand of OZ038501.1, from coordinate 4,955,676 downwards.
TTTTCGTCTCCATCTTTACATCTCTCCTGTCTTTTCCTCTACATTTCTATTTCCATCTCCATCTCTCCTGTCTTTTCTCTCTATTTCTGTCCTTTGTCTTTTCCTCTCCATCTTTTTGTTTTTTTATTCTCCCTCTCCATACCCTTTTTTTTCCTCTCCATCTCTTTCTCTTTTCCTCACAATCTTTTTTTTTTTGCTCACAAATCATTTTTTCCTCAACATCTCTTGGTCTTTTCTTCTCCATCTCCACGTCTCTTGGTCTTTTCTTCTCCATCTCCACGTCTCTTGTCTTTTCCTCTCCATCTCTTTGTCCTTTGTCTCTTCCTCTCTTTCTCTTTGTCTCTTCCTCTCTTTCTCTTTGTCTCTTCCTCTCTTTCTCTTTGTCTCTTCCTCTCTTTCTCTTTGTCTCTTCCTCTCTTTCTCTTTGTCTCTTCCTCTCTTTCTCTTTGTCTCTTCCTCTCTTTGTCCTTTGTCTCTTCCTCTCTTTGTCCTTTGTCTCTTCCTCTCTTTGTCCTTTGTCTCTTCCTCTCTTTGTCCTTTGTCTCTTCCTCTCTTTGACCTTTGTCACTTCCTCTCTTTGTCCTTTGTCTTTTCCTCTCCATCTCTTTGTCCTTTGTCTTTTCCTCTCCATCTCTTTGTTCTTTGTCTCTTCCTCTCTTTGTCCTTTGTCTCTTCCTCTCTTTCTCTTTGTCCTTTGTCTCTTCCTCTCTTTCTCTTTGTCCTTTGTCTCTTCCTCTCTTTCTCTTTGTCTTTTGTCTCTTCCTCTCTTTCTTTTTCTCCTTTGTCTTTTCCTCTCTTTCTTTTTCTCCTTTGTCTTTTCCTCTCTTTCTCTTTCTCCTTTGTCTCTTACTCTCTTTCTCTTTCTCCTTTGTCTCTTCCTCTCTTCCTCTCTTTGTCCTTTGTCTCTTCCTCTCTTTGTCCTTTGTCTCTTCCTCTCTTTGTCCTTTGTCTCTTCCTCTCTTTGTCCTTTGTCTCTTCCTCTCTTTGTCCTTTGTCTCTTCCTCTCTTTGTCCTTTGTCTCTTCCTCTCTTTGTCCTTTGTCTCTTCCTCTCTTTGTCCTTTGTCTCTTCCTCTCTTTGTCCTTTGTCTCTTCCTCTCTTTGTCCTTTGTCTCTTCCTCTCTTTGTCCTTTGTCTCTTCCTCTCTTTGTCCTTTGTCTCTTCCTCTCTTTGTCCTTTGTCTCTTCCTCTCTTTGTCCTTTGTCTCTTCCTCTCTTTGTCCTTTGTCTCTTCCTCTCTTTGTCCTTTGTCTCTTCCTCTCTTTGTCCTTTGTCTCTTCCTCTCTTTGTCCTTTGTCTCTTCCTCTCCATCTCTTTGTTCTTTGTCTCTTCCTCTCTTTCTCTTTGTCCTTTGTCTCTTCCTCTCTTTGTCTCTTCCTCTCTTTGTCCTTTGTCTCTTCCTCTCTTTGTCCTTTGTCTCTTCCTCTCTTTGTCCTTTGTCTCTTCCTCTCTTTCTCTTTGTCCTTTGTCTCTTCCTCTCCATCACTGTGTCCTTTGTCTCTTCCTCTCTTTCTCTTTGTCTTTTGTCTCTTCCTCTCTTTCTCTTTGTCTTTTGTCTCTTCCTCTCTTTCTCTTTCTCCTTTGTCACTTCCTCTCTTTCTCTTTGTCCTTTGTCTCTTCCTCTCTTTGTCCTTTGTCTCTTCCTCTCTTTGTCCTTTGTCTCTTCCTATCTTTGTCCTTTGTCTCTTCCTTTCCTTCTCTCTGTCCCTCGTCTCTTCCTCTCTTTCTCTTTGCACTTGTCTTTACATGTATCTCTCTGTTATTGTATTCTCCATCTCCTTTTGTTCCTTTTTCTTCTCTTTTCTCATCACTATTTCACTTGCATCATATACATGAACCATTGTATTTAAACAATTTTAAATCAGAATCCTCCTATACAGATGCAACTAAGCCTTACATGTCATCTTTGTTTCTCTCACATGTCTCAATGTACAGCACTGTGACTTTCTATCGATAACCAATCAGTAAGTCAAAGAACGGTTCGAAGAAACAGCGGAAATCCCTCTGACCAAGTTCCAAAATGAGTGATTTCATTTTATTAAATTATTTCTTGGCGAAGATAAAAACAAAAACACTGGCATCAATAAATTGTAGATAATGTCGTTTTTTTATATCATGTTGGTCAGATTTTATTGCTCGCTATGGTTGAATCGGTAATGGGATGGGCTTGCTAAATAAACCCGGAAACGTCTTTATCTCTTGTCGCTCAGTAAATAGGCATGAAACAGATGACACTTCTAATAAGAATAGACATATATTGATTTCATAATAATTTTGTTTTTTTTAATCTTTTACTGTTGGGGTGGTACCAGTGGCCTAATGTAGAATGAAATTGGCAAACCGTGCTCAAACTTTGACTGAGACAGTTTATATTCCCTTTGCACTAATAGCCTTGAAAAAGGCATAGCACCTCTATCCCATTCCGACCAGCCAAGGGTAGTTGAAGTGCCCGTAGGCCTCTAAGGCATCTATTTTGGACATTGAGCTAGCAGGCTGCTCTCAGAAACAAGAAAAATCCCAACTTCTAGAAAGGGTAATTATATCAAGACAATGAAGAAATAATAATAATAATAATAATAATAGTAATTTTTTTCGTCTGTCATGTATATTTTTTCTTTCCATAATTTTCATAAATTTCTTCTTTTTTTTTTCATAATCTTAATATGCTGTTTTTTCATAATTTTAATGATATTCTCTTTTTTATTCATAATTTTAATAATGTTCTCTTTTTTCGTTCATAATTTTAATAATATTCTCTTTTTCAATAATTTTAATAATATGCTTTTTTTTTTCATAATATGCTCTTAAGTTATTTTTTTATTATTTTTGGGAAGATGATATGAATAAATATTTGAAATAAATGCAATTAATTCGTGCTGATCAGATATTGACAACCTACAAAGATGTCGATAATTTTAATTATTCTATCCAAACATATAAATATCTGCTTCTAATCCATGCAGGAGGTGACAAGAATTGAACTCTTAACCTCACAAGCTCTTGTGCAGTGTTCAATGTCCGGAGTAACATTGTTAGATTTTATGGAATCCTGTTATATTGAGTTTCGCTGGACGATAAATGGGTTGCTGATGATAATTGATACAATGTACAATAAACTTGCAGACAAAGGGCCTTCATCACATCAATAGACATACCCACACCCACACAGAGTTTGACTAATAAAAGACTTTAGTGTGAATATTCAGTTGCTTATTGCATTTTCTGCTCATAAAATCTTGATGATTTCACTTGAGATTTCTCTTAAAGATGACTCAAAATTATGCTTGTATTTTTAGAATACATCTATGTTTCTGCCTATGTCTGTTTATATCAGTTCTCTTTCTCTTTCTCTCTATCATATATATATTATATATATATATATATATATATATATATATATATATATATGTATGTGCAGTACTTAGTGGAAAGTGTTCAATATCAGTGATAGAGCTAACATATTCATTTAAAGCATCAATAATAATAATTAATATCACAGTTATCATCACTATCAGCATAATCACAATCGTCAATAACACACAAGCAGTCAGTGTTAAAAATACAAACATCATCATCACCATGCCCACAAACAAAAACCAAAGACCCAGACCAATAGTGCATGTATGCATCTACATGTATGTATGTATGTATGTATGTATGTATGTATGTATGTATGTATGTATGTGTGAGGAAGTGTAAGTTGGTCTGACAATGCAGGCGGTAGATCTGAAAGGCATCAAGAACACCCCTACCCACTCCTTGTTGAAAGGAACATCACTACACATAAAAAGCCACAGTCCTGACACTGATATAGAATTAAAATTGCATATGTATGTATGCCTGAGCACATGGATGTATATCTGTGTCTGAACTTGGATCGTTTATATGGGTGTGTTTGTGTGTACTAAGATGCATACACCTGTATGTATGTGTGTCTAAGTGTATGAGAGTGTCATCCTGAACAAGCACAGGAGGAAATTCCTCCTCCCCCTACCAAACATAGTCAAATATGGATAAATAGATCCAATTTTAAAAAATGTGAATAAATCCTAAAAGTTTCATTAAAGTTTGACAATTGTTTGATTTTTGAATGAATTTCCAAATCAATGTGTTTTTCACCTGAAAAAGGTGCTGAAACACTAATGGCAAGTATTACATCAACCATTAATGCAAAAAAAAAAATTTTAATCGAAATTTCAAACATTCTAGAAAGGATTAAAAAATTTAATAAAATAATAGAAAATACTTTGGTCTTTGCTCTTAATAATAACATAAACATTTTGACAATAAAATTGTGTTTTTATTAAGTTTGGAGGCTTTTTTCATGATGGCATGCTCTTTTTTTCAGCAAAAAGTAGAGGTACTTATATTTATGATAGCTATTGCAATATTTTGTTAAAGTTGTTAAGCTCAAATATATAACAATACGACCAGGGAAATTCTATGGATATTTTATTGTTGTAGAACTTGCCATAAGCTTATTCCACCTTATAAGAATTATGATTCATCAAAAACTTAAAATAGAAAAGGCATGAAATTTTCTAGCTTTTTAATAATTTGCTTAGTTTCTGGAAGGCATATTTCGATGTTCTTATGCACCTTTGGATTTCTGCATCACATTTTCCATTGTTACTATGTTATGCAGATGGTTGATTTTCTATAGCTGCTTGTTCCTTTATTACTATGTCTAATAGTTCTACGTGATTCAACTTAGGATTTTAATCACTACCAGACTAATGGTCGATGCGATTAAATTGCTAACCACAGCGTAATAGCTCACCAGTTCAAACTTATCTCAGTTTTTATCAAATTGTCTCTTAATCAGTTCTATATTCTGTCAGTCAGTCTACCTCTTTTGACGTTGATTCTATCATCAGTCTTGCCAGAAATTGCCTCAATCCAGAAATAACACCTTTTTCATCTTTCTGTCACCATCTACTTTCTTCGCTTTTACTCTCAGTATTGACACATGTCTGTTATGTTTGATGTTGTTCTCATTACCTGTGACTTCGATCATTAATCAACTTTGCTCAGGTGAACTGGACTGACAAACATTGGTTGGGGGTTAATGTTCAACTGGATTCGAAACCTGCAAGGCGTGATGTAAATGAAGAAGAGAAGCTGTAAAATTCTTCATTGTAGAGAGAAACATGCATTATACCTAAAAAGTCGGTAAGGTTTTGATTAATACCTATATAAAATAGTCAGTTGTACACACAAACCTTGGTTTTTGTGTGTTGCTTCAGAATGTTTTAATATTTATGACCTTCCAGAGTTCTTCCAAAATTGAGCCATGTTTTTGGTCTTTGTCATTCCCTATTTATCACTCCAGCAGCCATAAGTTGTCTGTCCATATACAACCAGAATAATATATATTCCACATAGTTATATATATATATAGATATATATATATATATATATATATATATATATATATATATATATATACACACACGATATTGCACATTGAATGCTGGTGTTAATAAAATAGTGCTCAATGTAATATAACTGAGCTATTAAGTGTATATTAATACATATTATTCAATGCCAGTAGCATGACTTGCAGTTTCATGCACAACGCAATCTTCAGATTCTGAGAAGCAACTGTCTGTTACATAATGGGCATTTATTTTAAATATAAATCCTGGTTATTTTAATTACAACTTTTTAAACCAGCAATCCCAGAATAATATATGGACTGCTACAGCATTGTGTTAACCAGGTCTTTTTATTAAAACTTAAATTATGTAACAGTCAGTCTTTACTCAGCACCTGAAGATTGCGTTGTATATGAAACTCTGAGTCATGCTACTACTGAAGAATAATATATATTAATATATATATAGATATATATATATATATATATATATATATATATATGCACAAGTGTCTTTATATGTGTGTGCAGCGGAGTGAATGAGCATGAATCAATATACTGGTATCACTACTCTAATTAGCTGAATTCATATACTCAAGTATTGAATTCACACTCTTTGGGTCCTGTCACTGGATCTAACTAACGCCTTTATCCACTCTGCCATGTGTCCTTGAGTGTGAGTTCAATACCTGGTTAAGGCAGTGGAGAAATTGGAGAGGGGAATTAACAGGAGATAACTGACATCCATTAAACATGGCACGTGGAACTAGAACAGTCTACCCCAGTGAGTGAAATAAATGGTTCAATTCGACATTCCAACCACCTGAAGAAGGCTGGAGCATACAATGGCTGAAACATTGTAATAAATATGGCAACAAAGATGAGGACAATAGTCCGAATAATGTAAATAGTGTACTATTAATCATTCAACTGAATTTAATTCAGCAAAAGGTAGACTGACATTGATTTTTTGTATATAGTGTTCAGCATTTTTAAGACTTTTTTTTGTATTCTGCAAATAGATACATAGGTACCTCAAAAGCAATACCTAAGGTTTAAAATGTATTTAAAAATTTTAAATCTTTCTTGAAGCTTTTATTTAAGTTTTAATTTGAAGCTAATAGATTAAATTTAATAATTCCAATAAGCAAAATACTTTGCTGTATTTCAAAACAAATTTAAATTGTTTCAAATGATTTTTTTGAAATGGTTGAAATTGCTAAAAATCAACCATATTGGCAAATGTGTTAACACCACAGGATTCTCTATTAAAAAATCTTTCAAAAATAAAATATACCTTTCTGAAGCTTTATTTGAAGAATATTAGTTGATTTAAAGTTTAATTAACCTGATTTGAAATAAATATTACTTACTATTTCTTTAAAATATTGCAGAAAAACATTTTTTTTAACATGGAGGGTGCGTTTTTATGCGGTATTGACAACTTTCTGAAGAGACATATGTTTGGGAATTCTTTCTACAGGGGACATAACTGTAAAAATTACTTGAAGGATATAAATTGAATTTTATATAATTTTTAATTACTCAATAATCTCAAAAATGTTGGAAAATATTCTAAGTAATCTAATGTTTTATTGAGTTTTAGGTACTTTGGTATTCTTACTTTCTGTTAACTGTGTGTATGAACAAAAATTGGCACGTTTATACACACACAAAAAAATTCAATATTCTTTTAAAAATGCTGGAGATTGCTGAATTGGAGAGTGCTTTTCCATCTAAGATTAGTAAATATAGTTTTTACTTAATAACAATATCACCTAACTTCTACACATAAATATGGAATTTTAAAAGTTTTAAAGCTTATTAAAATTTAAAAAAAAATGAAAACAGTTCTTGTAAAAATTCATTATTCATGGAAAATAATTTTTTTTAAAACAAGTATCCATAATATATCTTATAAAAACAACTAAAAGCTTTTCTAATTAATGTATGAGTTTTAATTGCATTTTTCATTTACAATTCAGAGCAGAGTTTTGGTAAACAGGGGTTCTGTCTTACAAATAAAATTGATGATTTAAATTATCCAAACACTTCTGCTAATAACTAATATAAACATTAAGCCACATGAAAAGGAATTTCTGGAAATTCTATAAGATTAAATAATTGGGGAGTAACAGATGTAAAAACAAAATATTTTTACCAAGATTTTCTAAAAAATTGATTTTTGCAAGAATTTCTAAATCAATGTGTTTTTCACTGCAAAAAGATACACAAATTTCCCATACTAATTTATGGTCATCTGCTGATGCAAGAAAACCAATTTTTTACTACCAGAATTTTGAATGTTTTAAAAAGGATTAAAAAGTATAATTTAATAATTAAAAAATTCTTTGGTCTTATCTTTTAATAATAACATAAAGATTTTAACAATAGAACTTTATTTTTATTAAGTTTGATTCCTTTTTTCATTATGTATGCTAGTACCTAATATGTTATATATAAACCGACAGATCTCGCCAGTTGCTTTCAATACAACTTGTTTGAATTAATGCTTGCTGCCTGAGATATGTTTGTCAGATTACCAGAAAAGTCAATAAATCTTAATACAACTACAGATACGTGCAAACATTTCTCTGAATGTGGGTGTAAATTAATAAGTAATGCAGATATATCCACAAGCATAACAAAAAAAAAAGAAACCATAAATATCGACAAAGATTTATTTTTGTCTATTGGCATACATATCTTTATAATGACAAGCTCTTTCCGCAGGTGCCAGGACTATGTGAGTTTAAGCGTACTATTAGATTGGCATTTAGGTCCCACCTGTTTATTGTTGAAATAGTTAAATGCAATGGCCGCTTCTACTCCAACAGTTTTTTTTTCTCACACTTCCCACCTGTGAAACTACCTTCCATTTCCTTGCTTTTCTGATAACTACAATCTTCAAAAATTTAAATGCAATGTCAATCACCATCATCTATCTTCTTGATCTCTGTTCAACTTTCCTCAGTTCCCCCTTATACCCAGGCTTTTCTCTCACCTTCATTCTCGGTTACCCCCTGCATACCAGTGGCATTCCTGCCTTGCTTGAGGTGAAAAGATGATATATATATATATATATATAATACACAAAATATATATTAGTTAATAACTATAAACTTCAGCCAAGCCTACATAATCAATAAATGTGAATTGATTGGTAAGCTGATGCATAACCTGAAAAGACATGAAATGCTATTCAGAATAAAGATGGTTGTAATATGAATAAGGGAGCATAATTAATACTCACTCACACATACATACATACATACATACATACATACATACATATAGTGTGTGTGTTTATATAAAGGTGAGTCAAGAAGTTTATAGCCTGACATTTTGTAGCTGAATTTTGATCTGAAATTTTTGTTGTATAGTATTTCCCCTAAGTAATGATGATTCATCATTGACAAAGAATGTGATTTTTTGCAAGATATGAATGCTTTTTTCATTAATAGGGTATGGACCTATTGATGTACCTACATATCTAAACATATACACACACACGCACACACATATATATGAATGCGTATGTGCGTATTGGTATGGTTATAAATATTTATTAAAATTTATATAAATGCAAGTGTCTGTATGAATAACCTTTTATATATGTACGTATGTATACTTACCATTATTTTGAATAATTTCTACTGGACATTTTTATGACTTATGTCAATATATATATATATATATATATATATATATATATATATATTATGATTAAATATATTGCATTTATATATATATATATATATATATTTATTATGTACACTTTTGTAAAAATTATTGCAAAGGGATTGTATACAATATGCGGGCCTCCAGAGTCATAAACCTCAGTTTGAGAACCACGAGTGTTGTCAGTGCTACTCAAGCATTTAATGGTTCATCCAGTCTCGTGCAGGAAGTCCAGGCACCATTTGTCATAAAGAGATTTCTTCTTTCCCATTCCTTACTGGCTAGCTTGTTACCACATCACATTGAACTCATAAAAGACCAGTCTTGTTTTCGTGGCTGGTCTCCTCCCCCCCCCCCACAAAAAAAAATAAATGATAAGTCAGATGATTAATTGTGAAGTAGATTAGTGAAGAACGAAGCAAGTGTGGTAGTGAATAATGTGGAGAAAACGAATTGTGAGATTTTTGGTTATTTTTTTTTTGTCTTTCTTTTTAAAGAGTGGTCATTGGTTCACATTGTATTTTTCTATAGCTTTGGTTCACTTTTGGGATTATGTCCTGTCTTGGTTAGACATAAAAGACAAAGAAAAGAAAATGTCATAAAGCTTCCCCAACAAATTTTTTTCAAAGATATAATAATTCTTGCAGTTTTTTGAAGCAGATGTCCCATTGCCTTAACAAGAGTCTGTAGAGAATAAGGCCAGAACATTAAAAACCTATATATGCAATTTATTGAACTGAGTTGTTTCCAAAGATTTTCCAGACGCCACCTCCTTTGGCTGCCAAACCATATTCCTTGTCTCAAATGCCCACATATACAATGAATACACCCCTATTTTATTAGGTCTACATTGCAAATTAAACCGAATAAACACATTTCTTTCCCAATATGAAAGGATAAACTTATCTCTCACTTGCAGATATATTGTCTTCAGAGTTTTAAGGAGAGAGATGAACTTGATGTAAACATCAGCTTCTCAATATGACAGTTATTTGCTTTGTATATCATATTGCACAAAACCACTACTGTGGGGTACCCAATGAGGATCGAACTCACTACTAATTATCTACAATTCCAGCTGGTTGATCATTACAACATAACATGAGGGTTGCAGGCACCAAGAAAAAGTTTTAGATCTCAATGTTTGATAATTTACCTTTTTTGTCTTGTAAAGAAGCTGGGAGACAACACAGAAATTCTGTTCTTTGAAAGATGATGTTGGGTAAGCAATAAAATACAGTACCATAGAAAAATTTTAGGAGATTTTAAACTATTGTAAATTTCTAATAATTGCCATCTTATATGTAGATGTCTTTTCATTGTAGTCGACCTTCAGAACCTTTGCTAAAAATGATATTTTTTTTTTTTTTTAAGCTTTTCACCCCAGGCAAGGCTGGAAGCCACTAGCACGCAAGGGGTTACAGAAGATTTGGAGCAAAAGAAGATAGGAGTGATATAGGAAAGGATGTGGAGAAGGATAGTGGATAGATCAAGGCAACTGGAGATGTCGATTGACGTTACATTTAAATAGTTGGAGATTATATTTGTCAGGGAAACAGGAATAAGGAAGGGAGTTCCACAGGTGTGAGGTGTGAGATATGAAGCTAATGGAGTAGAAGAGATGTCTACATTTAACAGTTTCAACAGTGAAAGGGTGGGAATGGGATGCCAGCCTCGAAGGACGCTTGAATTCATGAAGCCTGGGAACCAGCGAAAGCAGCTCATTGGAGCAATTACCATGGAAGTATTTGTAAAAGAGACAGAGAGAGGCGATGGCGCATCTGTGAGAGAGAGACTGCAGATGAGAAGCCAGATCAGGGCCAATTACGTTGCATACACGTCTCTGGATCTTATCAAGAACCCTGAGGCAAACAGAAGGGGCTCCAGACCATATATGGCAGCAATACTCCATGCAAGGGTGGGTGGTTGATTTGTAAATTTGGAGGATCGATTCCGGCGAGAAAAATTTCCTGGCCCGGCACAGGGAGCCAATTTTCCTTGCAGTGGATGAAGCAATTGACTCAATGTATTTGTTCCATCTCAGATCAGCAGACAGCATGAGACCGAGCAGCCGCAAAGAGGAGATCTCAAGAAGTTGAGCTCCAGACATTCTAATGGGATGCAGGGAAGGATCCCTGTGGTGATTAATGGAGAGCAGTTTTGTTTTGTAGGCATTAAAGTTAACCAGCCAATAGGTGTAAAAATGATTGCAATATTACTAAAGTTCCATCAGCACAATAAAAAAAAAATTAACTTATGAAATAGCAGCTTTTAGAAATTTACATTGGTTTAAAATGGTCTAAGACTGTTGCTCAATATTTTATATTTATTTTGTTCTATAATGTAGGACATGTTGAAATGATTTTTGTAAACAAAAGGATTGAAATTTAATTTCACATGTTTGTTTTATTTAAAAAAAAAAGCTCCTGTATTTGTGATACAACTCAGACTTCTTTTTTCTTTATTACCACCTTGGTCATTTACTCCACTCTCAGATGGATAGGGGCTGTCTTACTTATTTTGGGAATTATTGTTTAGCTGATATCTCATTCTGATTCTGGAAAAGTTTGAACTGTGAATCTGCTGTAAAATACCCCTATTTTCTTTTTAGTTGGGGAGGCAGGGACTTTTTTTGTTCATTTTAATTTTTGTTCTTTTTTTGTTTTATTCTTTGTAAATTTTGAGATTTTTTGTTATTTTAAAAAAATGTTTTCGTTCCTCTTATTGTTGCTGTTAACAGGCATGTGTTTTAGTTGAGAGTGTCAAGTCCTGCAAGGAGAGTTAAACTTAAAATTTTGTTAAATTGTTGTGCTCCTCCTCTACCACTGTGGGACTGCAGAAAGTATGTATTTCTTATAATTATTCTTTATACAAACAAAATTTTATACAAAAGCAATAGGACTTTTTTTTATTCCAATGATGAAAATTCAGCATGTTAGACTTGGTTAAGTTTGCTTGAATATTTTGTTGGAAAAGAAATTTTTCTCGTGTATTTTTGTAAAATAAATCTGACCACAATTTTTTCAAGGAAATTCATCTTGTAGAAAGTTTGCAAAAGCACTTAAAATTCAGTTCACACCCTAAACTATATTCTTGCTTTGTGTCTGTTTTTATGCAATGAGCAGATCTTTTTTCATAAGGTCATAATGTCCATAGCTTTTAAGATACAGAAGCCTAAAAAGATCAAAAAAGACAAATTTATGTTTTTTTCTTGGAACTAAGAACTCAGTGTGTGGTGTTATGAAAACCTTAACTTTAGGTAATTAATTCGATAAAATAAACTCCTTTTTTCTTAACTTTTCCTAGCTATATGTTAAATAGCAGGGTAGACTGACAACTTTAACTGTCAGCCAGTCTAGGAGAAAGACGACTCTGAATTAAAAAAAAACCTGGAGAAGACAGCAGACAACTGCTCCATTACTTTTGTGGGAATTCACAAATAACAAAGAAAAGGAATCTGTGGAAATCCATGGTCACCTGCGCCCTGAAGGCACACATGCATCCCATAACCCATGAGGGTCGTTGGGGCATCACATGTACTGTAGCCATAGTAGCAATAGATGTGTCTAGGGCAAGTTAGCCTGATGGAACCCATCTTTTTCAGGATGTTTTTAAATTCCAAGTTGTCCTTCTGTTAGATTAGTTAACAGACCAAGGTTGGAAAGTATAGTCATACCAAACTACTAAATCCATAGCTAAAGGGGGTAGGAGAAAAGATGGATTCATACCTTTCCTAAGGACATTTGTGCAAAACTGAATGTGACAAACTCTATCAGAATAAATAAATTAGGTTTCTAATTTCGTATTATGTGGGCATTGTTAATTGACCCCTACACGAGCATGACTTCCACTTTTAAACTTTCATTTTCTCAAAAGTAATCAGGTCCTCAAAGAAATAAGTGCCATTTCCATATAAATACATTTAAAATATTCATTTTAACTTCACCAATTCTTTATGTCAGAAAGACTAACTTACAAAGTGACGGAATATATGAACAGATTTTTATTGCTTAGCTGAAGTTAAAATATGATTTAATATTCTTTCACCAAATGATGTTGATTCTGAATGTTATATTAATCAGTAAGTCATTAAAAAAGCAAAAACCTATCATCAACATTACAATGTCTTCTGCCAAACATATCTTTTGTGATAATGAAAATCTCGTTTACAGAAGTTATCCAGACAGAAAGGGGAAGAAAAAGATTGAGAAAGATTTTTTTTAATAAATTGAGAGAGGTGTGCAAGAGTAACAGAGATAAAATAAGTAAAGAATAGGAGATGAATAAAGCACTTTTCTATGAGAGGAGGAGAGAATAAATGAGAGAGTGGTTAGTTCAGAGAGAAGAAGAAGGAGGAGGAGTAAGTGCATGAATGCATTTGATCGAGAAATCAATTAGGAAGAGAGAGAAAACCAGAAAAAGAAAAAATCTGAGAGAAGAGGAGAAATAGAGAATGTGAGGAAGTATTAGTCTGAGAGAGGAGGAGAGGTAGAGAGTGTCAGAAAGTATTTGTCCAAGAGAGGTAGAGAGTGTGAGAATGTATTAATTCAAGAGAGGAGGAAAGTTAGAGAGTGTGAGAATGTATTGGTCCAAGAGAGGAGGAGAGATAGCATAAGAATGTATTTATGCAAGAGAAAAGAGTATAAGAAAGCAATTTGAAGAAAGAAAATGTGAAAATGAATTAAAATTCAGAACAAACAAAATTTTGGTACAATAAAACTTTTGGATAGTCTTATGCCAAAGAATTTTTACCTTGAAGAACTGCAGTCATTCGGACTCTAGATAATAATGTTCTCCGATAGTTTTAAAATGAATATCATTTACTGCTACTACAAATTGAAGAGAGCAAAATCAGGAATAATATTTTGTGAGATTTGCCTCTCAGTGGCGTTAGAAATGATTGTGGCACACGGGTGGGTGTACTTTACTAAGCCCGAGTTCTTTTAACAAAAACAAAAACAAAAAAATAACAACTAAGATTGTAGGATTCTTCTTGCTGATTTGATTAATTAATTTCAGAATCTATCAATTAGTTCTTGAAATTTACTAATTACTTTGAGAATATATTTGTGGCCGTCGGCAAGCGCCGGCCATGTTGCCATTTTAATCATATGCTTTTCATAATGTTTCATAAAGCAATAGAAGCTTAGGTACAAATTGGTTTTAATTGAATAAAGATTAGGATCTGAACATCACCAAACATTTCACAGAGCTTACCTCGAAAAAAGAACATTTAAAGCAAGGTTTGGGAATCTAATCGTTTGTAATCCCATTTTGTTGTCTTAATCTACTCAAGGCTATAAGTTTTATCTTGAGGCTCCCATCCAACGCCACCCTGTTATTTAATTTTTTTTTCCTTTTGCCAAAACAAGATCTAATGTTGGAGAATTTCAGTTAAGGGGTTTATCCATGGAGAAAAGGTTAGAAAAGAGGAGGGAGTGGAGAAAGAGGAGGGTGTAAAAGAGTGTAAAAGAAAACAAAGTAATTTAAAGAGAGTCTGACAGAGGGGGAAGAAGTTGAGGTTGCATGAGAGAGAGGGAGGGAGAATGAGAATGAGAGAGAAAGTTAATGAAAGAGAAACTAAAGGAGGAAGAAAAGAGGAATTTTAAAAGAGTGTATAAAGAGTTAAGTGCATGAATGAAAGGAAGTGAAATAAAAGACAACTAAAGGAGAGAGAAGGAGATGGATTGGAAGAAAGAAAAATAAAGGAAAAGGGATTTAAAGAGAGTGTGTATTGAGAGGAAAAGCTGAACGTGTGAAGGTTAATTGAAAAGGGAGAATGAAAGGAAGAAGAGGAGATCTGGAGAAAACAAAGTAATTTATAGAGAGTGGGTGTGAGAGAAAGTAAGCAAAGGATGAGAAACTGAAAGGAAGAGACAGAAAGATGTGAAGAGAAAAGGCCAGGGGAGGAAAAAATGTTAAGAAAGCAGTTGCTAGACAGAGTAGGAAGAAAAAGAAAGAAAGATGGAGAGTTGGTTAATAAGCGATTCCATTAGAGTGAGAAAACCCAGAATCGAGAAAGGTGTAGAGGAAAATTTTTGAAGAGCGACGTTGATAGAAAATTAAATGGAATCTGAGGAGAGGAATTGAATTGATAGAGATAAAATCTATATAAGTTCATATATAAATGTTAGAGGCATTTATCCAAAGAAGGTGAAAGAGAAGTCAGATGAAAGTCATTGTACATAATATTAGGCATAGTTAAAAGGGTGGGTTGAATTAGGAAGATCATAATTAACGCAAGGATCATGCCAAAATTAATAACAACTCAATCACACAAAGTCTATTTTATAGAGTGGGAAATGATGCGTGTATTATATATTAAATTAGAGAAAGACAGACAAAGGAAAGGACAACTTGTGTAAATTAGATGGAGGGAGAAAGATGAAATTTTAAAGAGTATGTGAAAGTAAATCAAAGAACAAAGAGAAAATGAAGAGAATAAAAGTTAAGAAACAATGGCAGCTCAGAGCAAGAAAGATGTCTGTTGTGAAGAAAAAGGAGGGAATACTAAAATAGACAGAGAAATGGGAAACTGAAGAGATACCCTAAAAGAGAAAGGATTAAAAAATAAAGAGAAATCAATTGAAAGAAAGAAAACTCAAAAGAGAGAGGGTTCAACTGAGCAAAGGAAAGAGGGTGTTCACCTAAGCAAAGTTTCAGCTGAGCAATGGAGAGAGAGAGAAAAGGTTCAGCTGAGCAAAGTTTCAGCTGATCAAAGGAGAGAGAGAAAAGGTTCGATAGAAAGACTTTGTAAAGAAGTACATAAAAAGAGAGATAAAGGAGGAAAAAGGCAACATCTCAAATCAAGAATTAAAAGGAAGGAAAGAAAAAGAGATGGTCAGGTCAGATTTACAAACAAAATTATTAGCAGCTCTTTCCTTGTTCATTGGAAAAATGTAATCAGGAAAACTAGAAAGAGACTCAAAAGGGAGGAATTTGAGAGAGACGGAGGAAGAGATGAAGAAGGGTGAATGAAGTGGTGGGGAGGGTTGATCAAAACCTGAAATGCTGTAACAAATATTTCACCAACGGAAAATCAAGAAAGAAGATCAAATCTAAGAATACCTACGAATTTTTCCAATTTATCCTTATCTATTTTCAACCATCTCTCTTTAGATTTTAAATTCCTTTTCCGAAAATTTTACGGCTATAAATTTGTTTTACTGTTTTTGTCACTATTTTCCAGGAAGTTTCTATCGAATTAATACTGAAAAATATTTAAGCAATTTATTTATTAAAAATCCAACTTTAGTGATACATGCCTTTGGAGCAAATTTGATCGTCAAGTGTGTCAAGTTGAGAAACTGTCATGAAGTAATAATAAATTGAGCCTTATTTTAGAGAGGATATAATTTAATAATAAGCTGGTTCAGATCAGTTTTCTGTAGATCAAGGGACAGGTAAAAATTGCAAAGACATGTCTATGAAAAACTGTTCCGAGTTTCAGGTGTTCCCTTTTTTGTTTTCTTTCATTTGGATCTTACTCAGCAGTTGTCGTTCATGGAAGTAAGTATCACTGAAAGAAAAATTTCAAATTTTTATTATTTAGCAAGAATATAAAAAGAAGTTGTTCATAATTGACTTTGTGCTTGATATAGGTGCATATTTCTGATCTATAGTACAGTAACCAACTCACAATTTTAAAATAAGTTAACTCAGATGACTAATAAGATTAGAAAAGTTAGTAGCACTTCAATTTCAAATATAGTTCAATTCGCTGCCTGACAATACTGCTTGGAGATCATCAATATTTGATTAACAAGCAATTGTATATTAAATGGGGTAACATATTTGTTTTACAACCAAATTATAAGCAGATCACTCACTTGTTGACATGATAGATTCCCTATATTTTAAAGCTAGAAAATCAACTTTCAAATATTTGAAGGCTTGCTATTACTGAATTTTGAATTTTGCTACTCTTAGGGACTAATTTTTAAAATAAGTTAGTTTGCTGGTTGATTTTGTTTAGTGGCATATCAACCTCTATGGGCTATTTAATGCTGAAATCTAAATATTTTGAACACAATTTTATGGCTTCAACTACAGATAAAATGTGTTGTTGGTCATTTTACTATAAATTTGTACAGGAATCCCTCAATTAGTGTGGCTAATGTGTACATCCGTAACTATAAAAAAATAAATTTTCAATTACTATGGTTAAACTGAAGAATGTTTTACCATATTAATTGTGTATTATGTATGGTCTAATCAAATTTTGGGATATAAAAATTTTAGCACACTATTCAAAAAGGAATTATTTGAGGGATACCTCTATTGTTGGTCATTTTTTATATAAAATGTATTGCTGGTATTTTTACTATAAAATTGTATTTTTATACTTTTATAATATTGTTTTTGTTTAGGAGGGTACTATTTGCCCATAGCTGGGACCCTAACAGGTGCTAGTACCCCAGGGTTAACTTGGGCAATTAATGAGAAGAAAGTCAATTCAAACAAGTGGATATTAAATGGGGATTGCTTTTGTTCTTACAACCAAGTTTTAAGCTAGAAATGTCTACAGTTTAAAATTACAGCATTTTATACAACTTAAGACTGTTATTGCTACTATAAGTAGGCATAAATAAATATATTAGTGTTGGTAATAGTCTGAAATTGTGTTACAATAGAAAGCTTTGACAGGAGATTGTCTTTTTGTCAGGTGACCAATGTGAAGCTAATTAATCCTATCCAACAAAGGCAAATACAATTGACCAGACACAGAAATAATGGCAGGATAAACCCCTTCACAGTCAATATTCTGCACATATCAAACAAGCTGATGTAGACAAACCTCGTACTCATCAGTGGCTATGTAGTGCAGGATTAAAAGCTGAAACTGAAGGTTTTATTCTTGCTGCACAGGACCAATGCTTGCTAACTAGAAATTACTAAGCACACATACTGAAAAATTATGTTAGCTCAAAATGCAGATTCTGTGATAAATACCCAGGAACAATTTACCATTTTGTATCAGGTCACACAGTATTGGCACCCACTGTATATAGAACCCAGCATGACAGAGTGCGCCAATATCTGCATTGGAAAAATCTGCAACTTTTACAGAAAGGAAACTGTAAGAAATTGGTATGAACACCATCCAGACCAGTTACAGAAATAGGTCCTGTCAGAATTTTATGGCACTTTACAATACACACAGACAGAACAATCAAAAGCTAATCACCTAGACATAGTGATCAGAGAATAACAAAATATGCCTTCTTATTAATATGGCAGTCCCTGCAGACTGCAATGTATCTTTGAAGATCTTCAAAAAACTATCAAAATACAAGGACCTTGAAATCAAAATCTCAAAAATATGGCACATGAGAACATCAACAATCCCTGTTGTAGTTGGAGCCCTCGGATTAGTTGGAAAAGATTCCAGTAGACTCATTGAAGGGATTCCTGGAAGCCCATGCCTTAAAGAAATACAAAAAATTGTTCTCATGAGTACAGCTCACACTTTGAGAAGGGCTTTATCTATTTAAAATATGTGTGATCTTAGGTGTTTGTTTTTTTTTCCTCAAAAACTGCTCAGTGGAAAATGTCATAATGCCATTTCTGGCCATAGGTCTATGGTTGGGACCCGGAAAGAAATGAGTATATACTAGAAATCAAAAAAAATAATAATAATATAGTGGTGTCATAGTTTGTCTTTAGATGTATACATGAAAAAGCTTTGGAGTAATGAACTGGTAAAAAAAGAAAATACTTTTGATACATTCTAATATATAATAATAATAATAATAATAATATAGTGTA
The DNA here is from genome assembly GCA_964036315.1 of Acanthosepion esculentum. NCBI lineage: Eukaryota > Metazoa > Mollusca > Cephalopoda > Sepiida > Sepiidae > Acanthosepion > Acanthosepion esculentum. The sequence continues at coordinate 4,936,853 of OZ038501.1, read as the reverse complement.
CTACCCCAGTGATCGAAATAAAGGGTTCAGTTTGAAATTCCAAACACCTGAAGAAGGCCGGAGCATACAACGGCCGAAACGTTGTGACAAATATGGCGACAAAGATGAGGACAATAGTCTGACTAATGTAAATACTGTACATAATACCTCATCTCAGAAATATTGACAGACTCTGATAGTGTACTTATAGTCTTTAAATGCAGATATGAAATAAGCTTTGGAGTAAATGTCTGAAAAACGCAGATACTTTTGTTATACTCTAATATATCTAACATAGTGGCATCATACTCGTTAGATGTGCACATGAAAAAAGCTTTGGAGTAAAGGTATGACAAAAAAGAAAATACTTTTGATATTTTCTAATATTTAATAATAATATAGTGTTCTTATAATCTTTAATTGTGGAAATGAAATAAGCTTTGAAGTAAATGTCTGTAAAAAATGAAAATGCTTTTGATACACATAAATAACTACATTGCAGTTGGTCTTTCATAAACTTCAGGTGGGTTAATTTTTTCTGAATTTTTATTTTGTCTATTTTATCAAGGCAGCAACATAGAATCATATTGAATTTTTAAGAGAAAAGACTGTAATTAATTCAGTAAACCTCACTTAATGACTTCTGAGATATTTATAACCTTATGCTATATTAAGAGACTTTAATCAAGTGCTTGTAACATGACCAAAAGTTGTCTGGGAGAAAAGTAAGTATAACATTCTTTCAGGTTTAAAAACAACTGATTTAATCAAGCTTTGGGAACAAGGTCTAGTCATAGGAAAGAATATGTCAGTTTGTGTGACTGTTCCATCAAACCACAAAGTGAAACAAATCTGAAAAGGTGGAAAATAGTGAGAGACCTGATAACATTGTAAAATATTGTAACCATCATTACCAGCATGCTTGAAACAGATCCAGAGACCCTTGCAAAAACTTAGAAATATTGGGAATCTGAAGCAACCACCCAGATGGCAAATCCAGGTAAAAAATGAAACAGGACAAGATTAGTACATAGTGGACACCAATCCTACTCTCTTATCCCAAAAGTGGACAAGATACCAGAGTCTCATAAACTAAATTAAGTTGAAAATTGAAAGAATTTTTAATTCAAATTTTAAATTGAGACTTTCTTCACATAAAGTCGAGTCTTATGGTATATTGTTATAGGACTCCCTAATTATGAAATATATCTAGTATGTGACAGCTACACTGTTAGAAAACATCTTTTAGAGCTTGGATCGATTTACTATGCATTTCTGTTACAAATACAAGTGGACTCATAAACATATATAAGTCCCTGACAGAAATAGATGACTTTATTACCGGCCACTATAAATTAATTGTGATTTTATTACCAGCTACACAGACTGCAGCATTAGTAAAACCAGCAAGAATACTGAAGAGGATGGTGGAAGCACTGAAGAGGCTTGTTGTCTCTTGATCTCTATTGACTACCATCAGATACCAACAATGTGAAAAATTTAATAAAAGTGATTATAAAGTATTTAGAAAAGAATCCAGGTTGTTCATTTGTACCAAATACAAATGCAAGTACAATTATTTCCATCTATCTCCCACCCAGTACGAAGATTATTTGTTCCACACACCTAGTGTTTGTCAAATAATTTTTTCTATAGCACGATTATTTTTTTTTTTGCAGGAATCCTGTTTTAAGAATAAATATTTTCATAGTAACTGTTCTGATGTTCTCTTTAATATTTTGACTTTACAAATTTAAGACAAGATACTAGATTGTCAGCAACGTCTTCTCATTTTACACTTGAAGTGGCTAGATGTAACTCTAAGTTCTATGCAAATATTTTCTCCTATCACACTTGTGGAACTCTTCCAGCTTTTTGCTTGCCAATTATCTTTAATCTTCAAATTATTAAATTCAGTGTCAATTGTCATCCTCTATCTTCTTAATTCCTGTTCTTTTATTGTTTTCTTTCCTTCATAATGTTTTCTTTTCTCATATTCTTTCAAATTCAGTAACCCCTTGTGTCTTAGTGGCTTTATTGCCTTGATTGAGATGAAATGATTAAAAAAAATGCTTATTTTATAGGCTGAAAAATTCTCACTGGCATGACATTTTGTATTTTGGTGTAGGAGAGTACCCTTTAATTTTGAGCAATGATCGCCTTGCATTCCTGGTTTTTGCGGTTTCAACCGTAATAAATCGCACCCACCCACTTTACATCCCTAAGCCCCACATAAAAAAAAATGAAGATAGTGAGTAAAACAAATAATAAATTCTCCAGCCACGACCACCCTCCCCTCATCGTCCACACTGCTGTAAACTTGCTCGCCGTCGGCTACAAAAACAGCCAGTCAACTCTTTAAGTATTTGACCGCATCTTTTTGTAAACCAGATGCATTTGAATCAGATTTGAACCAGTTGGGGGAGGTTGCTAAAACAGCAAATTGTCACCGTTTGTCGGCCATCGAGTATGTTTTTTTTTTCCCCTCTTTTCCGTAGACAGAAATGTTTGATTCTTTCCTTTTGTTTTGTATTCATTTTATTTTATTGTATTGATTTTTTTTCTTTTCCTAAGGAAACCTTGACGGTTTTAAACGACACTCTTTTCGTGTTGTTTCCCGGCACTGTAATCACTTCGCTTTGATGGCCCCGTGTTTGTGACGAGTTTTTTTTTCTCCTGGTATATTAGCAGCCATCTTGGATTTCTGTTTCTTCTTGATTCTTTACCCTTCTTTGCTGATATTTTCCTTGATCGCCAACAGAAGACAGCTTATTCAATAGTTAAAAGGATTAATTCGAGGAACTTCTTCAGGCACAGTAGGAAAGGATGAAAGAAAAAAATGATTGAAGTATAAAAAACAGAAAGAAAAAAATATGTGTAAATAAGAGAAAAATAAACAAAATTTAAAGATTAAAAATAAAGAATGTATAGATATGTACTTTGTACAAATGTTCGATTGATAATTTAATAGATAATTATATTTAATTTGAAAAAAAAAAAAATTAAAGTGGGAAGTAAACAAGAAAAACCAAGAAATAATACATTTAAAAATGTAAAATGCATTAAGTTACTAAATACTATATTTGAATGGCAAATCCCGCCCATTTACATTTAATAATACAGTTTCATGGAGTTAGACCTGGTTCAAATATTAGTAGTCTATGGCAGGATGGTTAAAAAAAAGAAAAAAGTCATAAAAATAAGTTAATAAGTACACTTTAATTAGTTTGAAGAAAAGTCATAGAAAGAAGTCATGACTTAGGGTTGTGGATAAAAAAATAGTAATTAAATAAATATTTTCATTTAAAATAAGTAATTCAGTGGCATTCAATTTGACTCTTGTTTTCATTTTTAATTGCTATAGATTAGGTACCACCAAAGAAAAACGATACCGAAGGTTTAAAATGAATTTTAAAAGAAATGAAAAATCTTTCTTGAAGCTTTTATTTTTTAATTTCAAGCTAATAGATTAACTTTAATATTTCCAATAAGGAAAATACTTTTGATGTATTTCAAAACAGATTTAAATTAATTGGATTTTTTTTTAATGAAATCGCTAAAAAGCGTTGATTTTAGCCATATTTACAATTCCCTCAGTACAGTAATTATCTTTATTAGAAAGTCTTTCAAAAATAAAATATACTTTTTTAAAACTTCATTTTTCATTTTTTTAACACTAGCTGATTTAAAGTTTAATCAATGTGATTCAAAACAAATATTACTTACTTTAATTTCAAATATCACAGAAAAGCATTTTTTTAACATGGAGTTGTGTGTTCCTATGATATGTTTACAGCATGATGCTTGGGAAATTTAACTGATTTTTTCTACAGGGGGCATATCTGTAAAACTTACTTGATGAATATAACATGAGCACCTTTTTTATGTAGTTTTTAACTACCAAGTAATCAAATATTTTATTGAATTTTAGGTACATTGACTTTAAATTTACTGTAGTTACAGCTCTTATTTTCTGGTGATGTGTGTTGATGTCAGTATTTACAAAAATCAGTACCTTTATGCACAAACATACAGACAAAAAAATCAAAATTCTTTTTAAAATATGGTGGCCACTGAATTGTATTAAGCTTTTCCACTTACGATTAGTAAATATAGTTTTTGCTTAATAACAATATCACCTTACTGCTACAAATTAATACAGAAGTTTAAAAGATTTAAACCTTTATAAATTATTCTATTTAAAAATGTTTAAACATGTAAAAAATTCTTGTAAAAATTTATTATTCCTTGAAAAAAGTTTTTTCATAAGACAATAATATCTATAATATATCTTATTCATAAAAGCTATTAAAATCTTTTCTAATTAAATAATGTCTTAGTTTTATTGTGTTTTTATATTCCGATTTAGAGCAAATTTTCTGTAACTGAGGCTCCTGTTTTACCCCCAAAATTGATGATTTAAATTCTCCATGAACTTCTGTTTATAACTAATATAAACATTAAGCCCTACAAAATTGATTTTTTCAAAATTTCATAAAATTAAATAAGTGGCGGTAACAGGTGTAAAAAGAATATTTTTACTAAAAAAAAACTTTTTTAAAAATAATTTAATTCATTTGTGAATAAGTCATGAAAATTTAATTAAAATTCAACAATTATTTGATTCTTTCAAGAATTTCCAAATGGATGGGTTTTTCACCAAAAAAGACGCTAAAATTTCCTATACTAATTCATGGTCACCTGTTGACACAAGAAAAACAATATTTTTAACCAAAATTTTGAAGGTTTTAAAACAGATTAAAAAATATAATTTAATAATCCAAAAATTCTTTGGTCTTTCCTTTTAATAGTATAAAGATACTGATGATAAAACTTTGTTTTTATTAAGTTTGGGGCATTCTTTCATCATGTATGCTCATTTTTCAGAAAATCTTTGGAGGTACCTACTGTAGATTTTATGCTCAATATCATGCTTGAGACAAATACTGTCTTATCCTCTGCAGTTGCCTATTATTTTGGTTGATGTAGGATACCTTGTATTAGATTATTATTGTTGATTATTGATAATTCCTCATCTCAAAATAATGGACCTGAAGATGACTAAAGGATACTTGGCTGAAACATTGTGCCTTTAACAACATTTGTAATAATCAAAGATGAAGACAATGGTTAAGTCAAAGTATATTGACAATTCATCATATAAAAAAGAAATTAAAGAAAATTATCTAAAATCAGTACAAAGCTGCCATGATAACCAAATGTTGCACAATCTGACATTAAATGTAAAGGCTCCAGAAAATATACCCATCTCTTTTGGGAGAGTGGTATATATTTGCAGGTCGGGAACACTAGAATCAAGCATATGCAGAAGTTTAAATATCTGGGAAATGTTCTGAAAAAATGGTAAATGCGACACTGATATCCGTAGATGTATTGGGATGGCCAAGGATACATTGCAAAAGCTGCGTAGAGTATTGAGTGACAGGAGGATTTCTTTGGTAACAAAGAAAAGAATACTGAGCTGTTACATGACATCAGTCTTTCTAAACAGCAGCGAATGTTGGAGGATTTCCTCAAAGATGAAGAAGAGACTTAAGGCGACAGAGATATAGCTCTACAGAAGGATGCTAAGGATTATCATAGATCAAGTGTGTGAGCAACAATGAGGTCTTAGAGAGGTTGCAAACAAGGAGGAGGAGGCTTACACTTGACATCAGGAAGAGGCAGCTGAAATTCCTGGGACGCATAATGAGGAAGGAGGGCCTGGAGAATCTGATACTCACGGGTCGAATAGAGAGAAAGAGAGACAAGGGAAAACAATGCATGACATACCTGGCAGGCTGAAGCAAGTGGATGACAGAATGTGGTCTGGGGGAGGTAGCAGAGGGAAGGAACTTGTTGAGAACTGCAAGGGATAGAGGGAGGTGGAGAGTCATTATTGCCGACATCCTGAAATGGCATATAAAACGAAAGAAGGTGTAATGAATATAGGCATTGATTAATCAAGTGTTGATTTCATCTAGTGAATATGAGTTCAATCCCTGGATCAGGCAGTGAAATTTATAAATTCTTGTTCATTAGGAATGAAAAATAAACGCTTTCACAGGGACAATAATAAAATAATCAACAAATATCCCATATCGGCAAAAATAATGGACACTTGAAGATGGCTAGTGTACAGTTGTCAAAATATATTGACAATTACGCACCACTAAAAATAAATAGATAATCAATAAATAAAATAATACAAAAAAGTCAGTTTTAATAAAATAAGTAATGTGTTTATTTAATATATCATACCAATATAAAAGTGATTTATAACAATCAAATAAGTTATATTTTAATTATTCAAGATGAAGGTGATCATGGCTTTCACAGCTTCCTCTACTTTATCATCTGTGAATTCTCAAGACAGCGGAATCATTTCCTGTTGCCTTCTCTATGTTTTGGAATTCAAAGTTTTTCTTCTAGACTGATTTCTACTGAGGGCTAGAGAGTCTAGTCTACAGTGCTATTTAACCCATAGCTAAGGAAAAGAGGATTCGTGCCTTCCCCCATGGCATTTATATGAGAGTGAATGCAGCAGACTATGATGGAACTTGATGATTTCAATTTCTGTGCTGTTACACTACCTTCCCAAATTTTCCTTTATTGTTATTTTTTTTAAATTTCTTTCCCAAGAACTCACTCATATATTACATCCAGTATTCATTGAACAGTAATCCTTTTATAGATTTTCCCCCAAAACCTTTTCCACCTGCCAAATGAGAATAGTTTTCAAAATAAAAATTGAACATAATAAAGTATTCCGGGCAAACATGTGCCTGCAATAACATGTCAAAAGGACGTTTTTTCCCATCACTATTATTTTAACTACCTTCACTCCTCGGCAATGTTTGTTTTAAAAAGTGATGATTAGAATTGGAATAAAACCTAAACATATGATGAAAGTGAATTTATACATTTTTTTGTTCTTGAGAATTCATAATAAAAATAATAATTCATAATAAAAATATTAAACACTATTAGATTGTTTATTTACAACAATAATTTTATATTTAGAACATTCTAAAAACTAATATAATTGGAACTAATGCAATGCAATATTTATCATTTACCAATTTATAAATAAATAGATATGAAAACATTTATTATTCATAAATTATAAACATTTACCATATTATTAAAATATGTGAATAAACTATAGATAAATCGTTATTATTTACCATTTTATAAAGTTTGAATTGGTTGACAATTTGCCAGTGTTTTTCCAACCATTCCAATGAATAATATGGTAAATAGTGTAAATAAACAATCTAATAAATAAATAGTGTTTATTATTTTTGTTGTCAATGTTGAAGAAGAAAGATGTATAAATTCACTTTCATCTGTTAAGGTTTTATTAAAATTCTAATCATTACTTTTTAAAAGAATATGCATTGCTGAGAAGTAAAGGCAGTTAAAATAATAATGGTATGATGAGAAAAACTGTCCTTTTTGATATTTCATTTATTTCTGGGCACGTTTGTCCTTGTTTTCCAGATTCTGTTTAAAGATTACTGAATGTGATATACACTCCACGAAGGTTAACAAATGTACCTCATCGATCTCTGTCGTTGTTCCAATTGGTCTAGCACCAGGCAACCTTGGATTTTCACAATTCTTAAAAAAATATCAACTTATTGTTTGATGGAAGCATGAAAATAAGAGTGGATGAGGCTATGTGTTATTTTGCTTTTTATTTATTGTGTTTCCTTTTCATGGTTTGAAATGTTTCTCTGATCTTGGACCAAATTTTTCTTTTCAAATTAATATGGCCAATTCAGAATGGAATGATAGTCTTGAAGGCCAACGAAAATACCGACCACTGCTGTTATTTTTAACCTTGCTCTGAGATGTCATTTTTCATCTCCAGGATTTGCAAACTACAGGATTTATTCCTCACAGAACTTGAGAGATTTCTCAAGAATAAGTGGAGGTTTTCAAATCCACCCCACCAGATCCATTAACAGATAGCTAGCTTCATTACGACACTAGAATTTTCGGAAAAGAATCAATTTCTTGACAAAAGGCATAAACTCTAATTAAAGCAATTCTATTTTGATTCATTTATTTGCTATCTTTGCTTAATTGATGCCGTTTCTTTCTGTCTTTCTTTCTGTCTTTCTTTCTTAATGACCCTTATTCTGAAATATCCTTTTAACTCAATAACCAACAAAATTATAATTCTCTTGAATTAAATCCAATGCTCTTTTGATAAATCTCATTAAAAAAGAAAAGTGTTGAAAAGGTCCCTAAAAATATTTTTTTAATTAGTTCACTTTTTTTTTTTTTTCAGCTGTTTTCATCCTCTTGCGGAATTCAGCCATATGTTTTTTTAGTCAAATTTTTACCAATTCCTATTTAGTTAGCAATCAAGTATAATTCATAAAATTTCCTTCATTTAAGAAACCTTTGCGTGAAACCTTTTTAGAATTCAAAGTTAATCCCAGCAAACATATTTCCTGACAATTGAGAAAGGAATTGAAATTTTGCTAAATTTCCATTGAGAATTATGAACAGAAATACTGAGATATTTATTAAATTCTGTCCTTTTCACTTACTGATTCAATATTATTTTTAAGTGTACCTATTTTGTGAATTTGACAAGTGTTGTAACCTAGGTAAGGTTACAGAATAGAATAATCAAATGAAAGTTGGTAATCAATGATAATACTTAAGACAAGAATGACACATATAAGATTTGTCAGTGGCATGTAGAGTCAACTGCTAGAAGTGAGTCAAGTGATTTTCACAATGAATCTCCAACTGCAGACCAACATACAGTATTTACTACTGTATTTATGTGAATGGGGACATACCCATTATTGTCCATAGGTATGCTACAACAAGAAGTATATCCAGTTAAAGGATCTTAAGATCAATAATGGAAAGAGCAAATGTCATGCAAAAATATCTTGAATGGCGACTCTTCTAGATCTTTTTGCATAAATACAGGTGTTCCCTAGGGCTCTATTCTAGGACCTACGTTGTTTCTAAGTTTCAGTAATGACCTTCCTGATGTCATCAGTTCTCAACTTGGTATCTATACTGATAACACAACTATTTACTCCTGTCTTAATAAAAAGTCTGATTGGTTCAATATGGTCAAATTGGCGGCTGATCTAAAAAATGACTTACAATCTGTTGTTAAATGGGGCAAGGAGTGGCTTGTTGATTTTAACACCTCAAAAACAAAACTGTTCTCTTTTAATCATCTGAGAGAGCCGTTTTTAACTTCCATCAGCATGGCTGTTGTTAACATCCCAGAGAGTGACTCATTGTGCCTTCTCAGTCTAATGTTTTCAGCTGACATGAAGTGGAAAGAGTATATTTAATCAATTGCTAAGAATGTTGGTTCACTATGTCGTGAGAGACAATTTTCCTCACCAGAATCTATCATAGATATTTAAGTCTACCATTTATCCTTGCTTTGAATACTGTCATCACATCTGGTCTGGTGCTCCTGCTATACATTTAGGGATTTTTAATAAAATCCAAAGAATAATCTGCAATGTTATTAGTTCTGGCTTGGCATCTTGGCTTCAATCACTTTCCAATCCATGTCGTGGGTAAGACAATAAACTATGTCCAACAGCAAGGCCTCTGATCTGGAGGTTTTGAGGAGCGTGGAACCCCCTCTTAATTGCTGGTGTTCTCAGGTTCACCCTGACTTGGGGTGGTAGCTCCTGTCGGGGTCTCAGCTATGGGCAAATAGTTAACACTAAAACTGGGGTAAAAACACTATGAAAGTGTAAAAACAGGTTTTAATACCAGAAATACTTTGTAAAAAAAAAAAAATTATTTCCAGCAATAAATTTTTGAAGAAAAAAAATTATTACCAGCTATACATTTTTGAGAAAAAAATATTACCAGCAATATTTTTGGGAAAAAAATTATTACCAGCAACACACTTTTGAAAAAAAAATTATTACCAAAAACAGATTTTTGACAAAACAAAATATTACCAGCAGTGAAAATTTTGTCGGCATTAAATAACCCATTCAGGTTGATATGCCGTAAAACAAAACAAACCAAAATCAAACATTTTCCCATCACTGTAACATATGGCTTCCTTGTGCCTTTTCTATAAATATTTTCATGATAATTGTTCTGATGAACTTTCCTCTGTGTGTTGTTTTGGTGTAAGAAATATTGCAGTTTGTCTAAGTCAGTGACTGTGGTTAGCTAAGTTGAAGATAGGGGAGTTGGAAGACCAGCCTTCCCCACATCCTTTTTGACCTTGTGCCACATTTTTGTATTTCACAAAATAAATATCACTTTCCTCTACAGTACCTAGACTTTTTGTATTTAAGCACAGTACTAAATTGGCTGTTAGGTCTCATCATTTTACAGATGAAATGGCTAAATGTAACCATGAGTTCTATTCTAAAAGTTTCTTTTTTCACACTTTTTCCTTGTGGAACTCTGTTCAGGTTTCTTGCTTTCTAGTCAAGTTTGATCTTCAAAAATTTAAATGCAATGTTATCTTGTCTTCTTAATTCCTGTTATTTTACTGTCCTCTCCTTAATAGTAATTTTTCTCATATTCTCTCAAACTCAGCAACCTCTTGCATCCTAGTGGCTTTATTTCCTTGCTTGGGGTGAAATGATTCAAAAACAATGTAGGTTGGACTTCATGCCTGCAAAAAAATATGGAGTATCACAATGACGGTTTGACACTGCTTTGACACTGACACTACTTTTATTTTAACTCCCTTCACTACTCCACAATGTTTATTCTTTTAAAAAGCAGTGATTAGAATTTTAATTAAACCTAAACATATGAAAGTCTATTTATACATTTTTTGTTCTTGAGAATTGACAACAAAAATAATAAACACTATTTTATTTATTAGATTGTTTATTATATTATTTATTGGAATGGTTGGCCAAACATCAGCTAATTGCCAGTTGATTCAAACTTTATAAAATGGTAAATAATAAGGAATTTCTGAATATATTTTAATAATTTAGTAAATGTTTATAAATTTATGAAGAAAAATTGTTTTCATATTCATTTCTTTATAAATTGGTAACTGATAAATATTGCATTGCATTAGTTTTTAATACAATTTTATTAGTTTTTAGAATGTTGTAAATATAAGATTATTCTTGTAAATAAACAATCTAATAAATAAATAGTGGATTGAAAATATAAAGAAACAGGTTCAGTTCAAAATTCTGAAAAGGTTACTGAGTAAGGCATGTCTGAAGAAGGTGGGAGAGTACAATGGCTGGAACATTGTGTGTATAATAACCATGGTGAAGATATTAGTCTGAATAGAAAGTCATGTAATAATGATAATTCCTCATCTCAAAAAATCCAATATAAATAATAAAATAAGGACAGTCTGTTTTTCATCTATCTATCTATCTATCTATCTATCTATCTATCTATCTATCCCAGTCCGTTCATATCTATCTATCTATCTATCTATCTATCCCAGTCTGTTCATATCTATCTATCCCAGTCCGTTCGTATCTATCTATCTATCTATCTATCCCAGTCCGTTCGTATCTATCTATCTATCTATCTATCCCAGTCCGTTCATATCTATCTATCTATCTATCTATCCCAGTCCGTTCGTATCTATCTATCTATCTATCTATCCCAGTCCGTTCGTATCTATCTATCTATCTATCTATCCCAGTCCGTTCGTATCTATCTATCTATCCCAGTCCGTTCGTATCTATCTATCTATCACTGTCTGTTCATATCAATCTATCTATCCCTGTCTGTTCATATCTATCTATCTACTATACTTCAAAAGGAACATGTGCTAGTGGATCAAGGAATTCATGAAAAATCATATCCAGTAATTAGTAATTGTGAGTTCAATCCCTGGTGGTGCTGAAAGTCCTATGCTCTATTTCAGTGAAAGAAATGAACAAAAGTGAATAAAATAGATTAAAATTGACTGATATCTTATATTCTCAAAGTATGAAAAGCAATATGAGAGCACTCACCCCTCAAGGGCTTTGTTTAGAAATTACAAGAAGATTTCAAGAGTACCAAGTGAAACACCCAAGGAAAGCCAGAGAGTATAATGGTAAAAATTTTCAGAGTACAATAACCAAGACGACCTTGCCAGTCTAAATAAAAAAAAAAAAAACGCATATAATTGTAATTCGTCATTTCAAAAATTTCAACATGAAATGAACACACGGACTATTGGATTAAAACATTGAGATTAAAGCATTGGTTAAACATTGGATTCTTGATGGGTAGTCAAGAGTTCAATCCATAGATCAGGTAATATGGAAAAGTTATATACATTGGTTTAGTGACCTGATTTATGATTAATGCAACACAGGGTACCACAAAATTTTTACAATTGTCTTTTTTTAAAAAAAAAAAACTCTTCTCATCTGATGCTTTGACTACTTTAAATAGAAAGCAGAAGCTGCTGACAGTTTTTTTAGACCCACAGGATTTTCAAGGTAACTGCAATCACAGGAATCAAACTACAGTCGCAGAAATGAGACGGTGTTGTCCATTTGTTGTTACTTCCACTCACCAGTCTTACTCCTGCACCAACTGTGAGAAACCTGTCTTGTGCAGGACATTCTAATAACTGGCATTTCTGCAAAAGAGATAGAATTCCAACTACAATCCTGGTTCCCAAACCAAAGCCATCATGACATGATATCTATCTATCTATCTATATATATATATATATAGTCATCCACAAACTATTTTGTTCTATCACAGCTCATCAGTGTGGCTAGACATCTGATTGCTTCAAGCCAGGATCAAAACTCTACCGATTTGGCATCAGTCAGAGATTCTACCCGTCAAGCTATTGTCACACGGCAGAGAGTAAAGGAAATCTTAACGTTTTTACTATATGAAAGACGTCTGTGACTAGTAATGCTTGATTCTAGTAGAAGAGCATTGCATTAGCAGCAGCAGCAGCAGCCACTGTTTATAAAAACACCCCTTCCTCTCTGGGAACTCAATAAAACATGTCTCATTAAATAATTTAGACAAGTTTTGTCTACTTATTTTTAATAGGATCCTCTCGTAATTATGGTCAAGTTTCTTAGTATCCTTATTAAAGGAAGAAATAAAATGAGCATGTTGATAACAATTTTGTCCTAGCAAAATGAATACAGAAATTTTTTGTATTAGAAAATACAAGACCCTGGTGACTCTGTTCTTTAATTAAAAAGTATCAATTACATTTATCGGCCTGAATATTCAGGAAATTTCATAGAAAATATACGTTCTCCAGCAGGAATTGAATCTGCATCCTATATGAAACTACCATTAAGTCTGGAATGCTATGATGATTCAGCCCCAGAGAACTTCCAGTTAAGTAACGCTCTCAGTTAACTCACTATTGCACATGTTAAACGTTGAAGATAGACTAGCCACAAATGTACACGAATGAGAAATGTACCTTAGTCTACATGGCAATACAGTGCCATCTACTGTAAACTTTCTTTAAACTTATTAACTCAAAAAGGAAAGATTTGCAGACATATGTTTATGCAGACTTTTGTCCTTGTTTTGGTGTGAGGAACTCACCACTAAAGTTTGTAAAAGTATTTTTTGATATATCCTCTGTGTGTGTGTGTGTGTGTGTGTGTGTGTGTGTGTGTGTGTGTATATATATATATATATATATATATATATATATATATATATATATAATGTATGTGTGTGTGTGTGTGTAACAACTTGTTAAGATTGAGCTCTTTCCAGTACACTAGTTTGTTAATCATTGCTCTATACTAAGACATTCTAATATGTATTTACTGGGTTTAGTTTAATATGGCACAAGGTCAACAAATTGTAGCACCAAGTAAAAATTGAGCTCATTTCAGTCACTATTATAATGAAGTTTATCTTCATTTTTCCTGTCCTTATTTTGTTGTTAAGAATGAACAAATTTTGAAGAATTGAAACTTACATGTTTTTCAGAAATTTAGTTTAGTAAATCACAAGAATATTTCAGTATAAGGTAATGGTTAGTGAGTTAGTTTGATTTATCATTACTACAGAGTAATGATTTTGATCCTCACTGAGTGCTCATATATTTAGCCTTGTGTCATAACAAAGCTAATCCAAATAAATGATAAGAGCATCATAGCATAGATTAAATCAGTGATTCTCAACTGCCAGTTGTCATGCCATGCACACATATATATATGTGTGTGTGTGTGTGTGTGTGTGTAAGTATTACTGGCACAGCTTAGTATTTGAATAAACGAATAAGTATTAAACTTTTTTCAAATAATTCTTTTCCCTATTCTTTGATTTTGTTGTTTTAAATACTTTGTTTTAATGTTCATTTTTTAAAAAAAGTATTTTGGATTTCAATACAAAAGGAATATCCCACATCAGCTAAAAAGGCTTTATCAGTTTTGTTGCATATGAATTAGGCTTCTCAGCTCTAAGTAACATCAAAAATAAAACGTGTAAAAGACTACATTCAACTGAAGAAGAAATGAGGATCTGCTTATCGCACATTCACCTAAACATTAAAGAAATTGCAAAACAACACCAGGCACAGGTTTGACACTAAATAAGCTGCACAAATAGTTGAATAGAAACATTGAAATAAAGTAAATTCATATTTGGGTGTGTATTTTTAAAAATGTATGGTTTTATTTCGTAACATTTAAATGTATAACCTTCAAATATTTTGCTAAGTGTGCCATGATATTTTCATTTGCTCCTAGGTGTGCTGTTGGCTTAAAAGCTTGAGAAACACTGGGTTAAATGGTTAGTGAGATAGTCTGTTGGATCCTTACTATTGAGTAGCAACTTTGATGGGTACATCATACTAGTGGCCTTGTGTCAAACTAAGCTAAGCTTAAATTTATCACATTTTTTTTATGTGGAGATTTTGTTTTTAAATTTAGATTTTTTTCCCTTCTTTTATTTCCATTTCCTGTTTGATTTCTTTGTTTTGTCTTTACCCTTTGTGATTATAAATCCTGTTTCTATTCAGAATAAAAGTTCATCCTTAGAAAAACATTATTCAAAGACCCAATTGAATACTGTTCCATTGCTTATGGCATTGTACAGCCTTCTTTAAAAACAACTGAAAATGCATTGCGTGTGAAATATGGCGATAATAAAGATGAGGATATTGGACAGGAAATGATAATCAGTAATGTCTAGCATTGTACCAAGAATGAAAAGATGGGGTTTTTCACTTTTACAAAAGGCATGTTGATTTGTTTTTTATTGGATGAATAATGTAAAAATGGTTTTAGTTATTTCTATTTATTTTGTTCTTTGAAATGAATTGGGTAAAAATAATATCTCTTGTAATTGTTTATTTATTTTAGATGAATGGTGCAAAAATAATTTTAAAAACTTTTCAATGAATGATATAAAATGGATTATTTTATTTATTTTTTGAGATGAATGGTCAAAGAAATATTTTTATTTTATTTTGATTACACTTCTTAAAAAATGCACGATGTAAAAAGAATTTTTATTTAAGCATTTTTTAGAGGATGTAATTTTTTTTGTCTGATGAATAGAGTAAAAGTGATTTTTTTTTCCCATTTATTTGTTCATCTTGTAATGTTTCTTTCAGTAAGACAGACAAGGTACTTTTGTTTAGTTATTTTATTTTGTTTTGCTTGTATATATACTAGTATCTTCTTTTATGGACGTAATGAATGTAAAAATTATCCAAAAGTTTGTTGGTTCTGAGTCCTTTCAGCATCAAGAAAACAAATGTAATATTTACCCCCCACTGCAAAAAGTATTTAAAAGTAATGGAAGCCCCTATTTTAAAAATCAAGAAACCAGCCCTTAATAGCATCAATTATGAACACAGCCAAAATGTACTGGGTCTATTTGGAAATGAAGAATATATTTACTCTCAGCAGCTTTTATAACATCTAGAATAGCACTTGCATACCATTTATTACAGTCTTTTCTATGCACTGTCCCTTCATGATGTAAGCAATCATGGCTCTCCACAACTACCTGTCTTTTGTAGCTCTTGGCAGTGTTTTGTTTTTGCTATCTCTCCTAATCCCTGTTCTGCTAATCATTTACACAAGCTCATTAAGTAAGTTATTCTCTGCTTTCCTCTGTATTTCTTGCCTTAATCGTATCCTGTGAGTGTTAAATTTTCCAAGCCAATTTTCCTCATTAAATTCTCTGATTCAAAGTATAATTGTCCTTTTTGTTTCCATTTTTTCTGAAACTTTGTCATTGCTCACATGTTCAGTCCATCATATTCTCAGCATCCTTCTGTAGAACTACATTTGACAACATAAAACAATTCTTGAAAATGGCTAATA
>OZ038501.1:4900597-4915597 GCA_964036315.1 Acanthosepion esculentum | reverse complement strand
CTAGTGCACCCAGTTTACCCTGTTAAAAGAGAAAGAAAAGACAGATTCATGCCTTTCTCAAGAATATTAGTGAAACAGACTTGGTGGGAATTTGAACCTTTTTCACTGATTTTATTTTCTGTACCAATAACTTTTATGCTCCCAACACATCATGGTGATAAAATCTATCATCTATTCATTTTCTTTTAGGTTAGTCCTGAAGATTAAGGGGTAGTAAGTCATGAAAACACTTTATTTATATTGAAGCCATGTTCTGAAATAACCTTGTGGCATTGAAACTTTCACAGTACCGGATATGACGATAAACTACATCTGGCAGAAAGGCCACTAAGGGGAGGTTGTGAGGAGCGTGGAAATACCTCTTAATTACTGTTGTTCCCAGGTGTCAGCAGTTAGGGTCTCAACTATGGGCAAATAGTTAACCCCATCAAACTGGAATCAAAACACAATGAAAGTATAAAAATGCATTTCATAGTAAAAAAAATTACCAGCAATAGATTTTTGAAAAAATATATTGCCAGCAATACATTTTCATAAACAGAAAAAATAACAGTAATACATTTTTGTATAAGAAATTACTAATGATCCCAAGAAAATTCAATTTTGGCATTAAATGACCCATAAGGAGTTGATATGCCACGAAACAAACGAACTCAAAATCCTCATTCTTAGGCAGTGTCATATTGTCATCAAACGGTCACCCATCTAGGTACTGACCAGACTAGACATTGCTTAACATTTTTGTATAAGAAATTACTAATGATCCCAAGAAAATTAAATTTCAGCTTTAAGGTTTTTCTCATCAGAGTCCATTTTACTCACCTTCAAATCTACCATTCATCCATGCATTGAATATTGTTACCATATTTGGTCTGGTGCCCCTGCTCTTCAACTTGAGGTTTCTCATAAGCATGATCTGGCTTCCCACTGTCTTTTCTACAAATATTTTCATGACAACTGTTCTGATGAGCTATTTTCTCTGATGCCCCGACTACATGAATTTAAGCATGCTACTAGATTGGCATATAGGTCCCACCCTTTTACTGTTGAAATAGTTAAATGCTACTGCCATTTCTACACCAGCAGTTTCTTTGCTCACATTTCCCAACAGTGGAACTCCCCTCCTTTTACTTGCTTCCCTGATAACTACAATCTTCAAAAATTTAAATGCAATGTCACTCATCATCTTCTGTTGCGCTGATCCCAGTTCTTCTTTTATCCTTTCTTCAATCCCCTCTATACACAGTCTTTTCCCTCAATTTCACTCTCTATAACCTCCTGTGTGCTAATGGCACTCCCAACTTGCTTGGGGTGAAATGCTTAACAAAAAAAAATTATTCATATAGACTTGATATGCCGCTAAACAAACAAACTTGAAACTTTCATATGGATATCATGCATGGCATCAAGCCTGCTCAGAAATATCTAAACTGTTAGCTGTATGCAATTGCTTTCTCAGATCAGTGATTAAAATCATTTTGAGTGAATGAGCCCTGTAGGTTTTAGTGAGGATAATCCTTCTTTGTATCTTGTGGACTGGTGCTACACAATTACAAAAAACTGTACCAAATAACAAAAACCATATCACTGGAGGACTTTCAACAATTAATATGTATAGCACATGTAACTTGAAGAGAAAGTTATGGCATAATCAAGGTGTTGACATTCCACACTACTTCAAACAAAAGGCTAGCAAGGAAGCTGCCAGCAATACTTGAAAGAGCAATAACAGTTGACTTGAGAATCTTGTTTTCCTGAAAAAATGTTTTAATGGAAAGAATGTGTAAATTTCAACTAAAAGTAGCACTGGCTGCTCAAGCAATGAATGCTGAATTTTTCCTTATAAAGAAATGATGAATATTACCATTAGCATATAGGAAAACTAAACCTGGAATAAAAATTGAAAGCCATCTGAGTTTGAGGTTTGAAAATTATGGTGTGTTGATAATATGAAATTTATCTTGAAGGAACAGAGACAAAAGAAACATTTTCTGCTGACATTTCCCAACGGAATTTAGATTAAAATCAGATTGTTTTATATTTAGGCAATGATTTCCTTTCCAAGCAGGTTTTATTTGATATGGTATATTGGAATTAGTAGTGCTCTCATTATTTCAAACAGCTCTCTCACAGTTCTAATAATTATCTGTTTCCAACCTAGAAGATATTTTTTTTAAAAGTTAATATTTGGTCATTTGTTATGATTTTAGTAACTGAACCAGACCAAGAAATTTGCAACACCTTCTTTAAAGATGTATATATAACTATATGTCTTTATTTAGTCATATTTCAATTTGCATTAAACGATACTTCTACATTTTTTCTCTTTTCAGGTAAGTCCAATCTTCAGTATGCTTATAAAAAAAAGAAAGAAAATGAAACAAATTTGGTGAAAAGATTTGTGGAAATTTCAAGAGGATAGTTATTGCTAAAACAAAGGTATGTTGCCATAAATAATTTTAAAGAAAATTCTAAGTCATTTTTATAGGTGAGGTAAATTTTGACAATGTTTATTCCTTACATTTTCTCTCACATTTGCAGCTGGATACAAAATGATCCTTTGTTTGCATATACATACATATATATATATATAAATATAAAAGTGAACATAGAAGTCAACACTTAGAGGCGACAGTCTGTTCCATGCTAGATGCAATCATCGTGGCCTGATGATTGCATCTAGCATGAAAGTGCTAGAAGGTTACATGAAAGACTTTTCCTACACAAAAGTAATGGAAAATAAAACTACAAATATCGCCAGTCAACCTGATAAATACAAAGCCCTCATTGAGAGGCTCATACACTTGGGACCAAATGATTGTCCAAAATTGCAAACTTACCTAAAAAGTCTATATTCTAAAGAAATGGTGCAGGCTGAACTACAAAAGAGGGGCAATGAAAAAATTAAAAAAATAAATAAATTAAAAAAAAATAGCAAAATGACAGCTCAAATACAAACCACTCCTACCAAAAGTACCAAATCTATTAAACAAAGATCACAGTGATCTCATATCCATCCACCAAAACCCAGGAATGACAGACTGAAAATTTTATCTCCCAAAAGAACAGAATCAGTCAAACAAAAGCCAGAAATCCACAATGACCAAACTCCTCCACAAAACCAATTTGACAAACTAGAAATGATCGGGGTGGAAAACCAGGACCCTCAAATGGCTAAAACCCCCAAAATAGGAAAAAAAACCCTAGGAAAAAAAGAAACCAAAGCCACATAAGTTAAAAGCCAAAAATGTTTAAATAGCCATGCCTAAGATAATTCAATGGAACTGTTGTGGAATAAAGGCAAATATAAATGAATTGCTTCTGTTAATAACAGACCTGTTACCAGCAGTTTGCCTTCTGGAAACATACCTTAAGCAAAATAACAAATGAATGTAAAAGAATACCAGCAATACAACCATACACATGACACTGGGCTTTGTGTATTTGATGGTGTATTTATTCTAGTTAGAAATGATGTACTCCAAAGTAAAATAAATTTGACAACTATTAGGTTGGTGCAAAAATAATGTCGTTTTCTCACATGAAGTTGAACGTCAAATAACAACATTATTTTTGCACCAACCTAATACTTTACAGGCAACTGCATTTAAAGTGACCCTAGTTAGGCCAATAAACATTTGCTTGATATATATCCCACCTTATGAATGAGTAAATGAAGCCAAAATTCATGAAATTAGAAGGCAACTCCTTGCATCCTTTATGATACTAGGTGATTTTAACTGCCACAGCACCATATGGGACTGTAAAGACACAAACCAAAAGGGAAGGTCTTTAGAAACAATTATAAACAATCATTATATATATATATATATATATATATATATATATATATATATATATATATATATATATATGTATGTATGTATGTACATATATATATATATATATATATATATATAAAGAACAAATAGGAAATGTATCATTCTGTCAGATTCTAATCCACATTTGACCTTCTATCTGATCCCAGCTCACACACACACACATATATAAGTTTCATTGAACACAACTGATAAGGTAATGCATACCATGATTAAGCTTTTTATTTGACTTGTATTCATAAAAGTAATTTCTTATCTGGGCATAAAATGTGTCAAAATTGTTCAAAAGTTCTGCATATCCGAGTGCCTTCAGCTATTCTTTTAGCCATTATCAAGGATGATTTTTAACTGTTATTTTTAACTGAATGTTTGGATTTTTATGTATATATCTAAAGTTATGGGAATGTTTTTATTTTCCAAACACAGCACCTTGTTCCTATGATCATCATTGATGTTATTGAGTGTTGGCTTTTTCCTTTTCATTATTCATACTTCCATTATTTTTAAACATTTTACATGTGGATGAGGCTATTGTATTTGTATTTTCTACAAGTATGTTGCAGATGGTATTTGATTGATTTCTATGTGTATTTAAATGAGTCTTGATTGAGCTATGGTCAGAGAGTTGTAACATGAATTTTCCTGATAGGAATATAGTAGTATGTCGAATATAATTATTCATGAATTTGATTTGATCTGGAACACAGTTCCTTAAAGGGCATGTGCATTCATAAATAATATTGTTTCTCTGTAATTAGATCTTTTTTTTATGCCTCTTGATTCATACGGGAACATAAGGCCACAACAACACCCCTCTTCAGCTCGACCCTTGCCTGCTGCCTTTATCTCTGCATCAACAGATCTGTGCCAATGTTGCAGGTGTGTTATTACTTTTTATGATAAGGTTACCTGCAGTATCTGTCTATATTTCTGAGAGGAGGTATTATGTGCACTATTTACATTATTCGGACTATTGCCCTTTATTTCGCTCACTGGGGTAGACTGTTCCACGTACCATGTTTAATGGATGTCACTTATCAGTTATCTATGTTTATCTGTTAATTCCCCTCTCCAAGTTCTCCACTGCCTTAATCGGGTATTGAACTCACGCCTTTATCCACCATGCCATATGTCCTTGAGGACATCTGTGTATGAATTTCTGGGTATTATTAACCTAATATCTTCAGTATCATTTTTTACCGGTGCTCATATTGCAATTGTTTTGCTGTTATCATTATGTTTTTACCAGAGCTTATATTGCAATTTTTGTTGTTATTATTGCTTTAAATATTTTATAGTAGATAATTCTCTTGTTCTGGTCAACTATATATACATTGACAGAAACAAACTATAGTAAATATAAACGAACAGGTAAAAATAGGTAGCAGTAAATAACTATAGAGGTTCTAAGATAGAAATCACTTGAGATAAATAGATACTAATTGGCTGGGATAGATGATCAGATATTTATATGTGACAAACAAAACCAAGTATACTGGCGGTTACATTGTAGCAAGATTTTGTAGCCTCAATTTCACTATCAGAGTTGACCGGAAAATAAAAATTGCAAAACTCTGTGAAAACTGATTACATTTTAGCCACCAAACAGTCTCCACAGTAAGATAGATTGCCAGTTACTGACCTTATCTTCATTTTGATTCAAAGAGGCAATTCTGAGATAATTTCACTTCAGTTGTAGTGATCTGTAAAACCAACTTCCTAATCATTACCTGCCTGAAAGAAGCCTGAGGAACAGAGATAGATAGGAAGAGAGTTACAAAATGATATATATGAATAGGATAATTGATAAAGCATGATGGTCAGTTTGTGAGGTTGAGTGAGCAAAATATTTACTTATATTTATCTATTTAAAATGAAAAGTTATTAGGTGTAAAATTCTGTTCACACACAAATCACTTGATGTCAATTATCATTGTTTCATTTTTCTCTCCGGAGTTGACCTTGTTTTCTTTGCTGGTTAACGATTCACATGTGCACTGAGCCTTCTTAAAGTGAGCCTCTTGAATTGATCATCATGAGCTGCTTTCCTTTGAGATTAATGTAACTTGATCCAGACCTGAGCCTGGATGAGCACAACACCTGTCAACTTAGAGCCTTTCTTCATTACTCAACCAACAGAAACGATTCAGAATCTGACTGGTGAGCCCTGGATCAAAAATGACAATTCCATGTTGATCATTCATATGAATAAGATTAAATATCTCTTATTCACATAGTTACACACACTAACAAACACACACACACACATATATACCAGAGTGTGTGTGTATGTATATATATATATATATATATATATATATACACACACACACACACGGGATGCTCTAAAAGTACTGCTTCCTGTTTAATTCTACACAGTTGTTAACAGCTACAGGGAGCACAATAACACTGTTGTATAGAGCAAGTTTTCAGCTCTAAAGCATTATTTTTCCACATAATCACGACAATTGGCCATGCATTTTTACAAGTGATGAAGAAGAGACTACATGCCAGCCATGATGGCATATTATATAGTAAATACTGGTACAGAATAATACAAGGAATGCTCCAAAAGTAATGCCTCCAATTTATTTCCATGAAAACTACAACAGATACAGGGAGCCTAATAATGCCATTATATAGAACATTATCAAATTTCCCGCCACCTAACTTTTTAGGGGTGCTCTTCATTTCTAGTGTTGACAGCTGGGCAAGTTCACTCATAACATAAATTTTCGCACTCATCTCAATTACCACTGCTGAAATGCATTATCAACTCTCAAACTGGGCTCACATACGTATCCATATATAGATTGTTCTTAAGACCACAATTGGTTATAACTGACAGTCAGCCTGTAATCAATTTTACAATTTTTTTTTCTTTAGAGATTGTTGTCTTTTTTATAATTTTTACAGTTTCTTTACATTTGATACTGCTGCAGCATACCTACAGACAATAATGGGTATGTCCCCATTCACATAAATACAGTAGTAAATACTGTATGTTGATCAGTAGTTGGAGATTCATTGTGGAATTCTCATGACTCACTTCTAGCAGTTGACTACTACTTCTATGTGGTGCTGGCGAATCTTATATGTGTTGTTCTTGTCCTAAGTATTATCATTCATTACCAATCTTTGTTTGATTATTCTATTCAGGAACCTTCTCTGGCTTACAACAGCTATCATTTCTATTATCTCTCTACACATTGTTTTGTTTCTTTTTCTTTTATAGTTGTCAGATTAAAGTCAAACACTGATTACTATGGTACAGTTGCTTTAATATTTACTAAAAGTAAAAGAAACAAAATACAGATGCAAAAAAACAAAACATTATAGTTGCAAAATATACCAAAGTGCATACAAATACAAAAGAAAATTTTGTCTTGGTCAACATCTTAGATACTTTTGAAGACATATTCCAAAGGCATAAATAGACTTGAGAGAAAGTGTGTTGTACTGAGGCTCTACCCTAACACTGAGCTTGAAGGAGACCCTTATGCTTCCAGACATGACACTGCTACCAACGTAAATTTAAATTCAAGGAACTTAGGTTCATGATGGAAAGAAAATATTCAGACTACTTTGTTCTCCATGTGTGCCTCCTATAGTAATGGCTGCTCAGCACTTCTGGGTAAGCCTATATCCTCCTGGGTAGAAGAGTATCCATCCAAGGGGACCAACTCTTGAAGATTAACCACAGCCAGACATACCAATTCATGGTCGTGGTCATAAATTCAAACAGTTGCAAGTCACACAGTTCTGAAATCTATGACAACCTGTATATTCTTAATAACAATTCCAGGAATAATGGAAGAATTAAATGACAAGAATTAACACCTTCCTGGCATCTTTTTCTTTCTCTTTCCTGATGTCTCTTTGTTGAGAAATAACATGGTTTCACCTGATATCAAATAGCATCTCTGACAAACAGGTATTAGTCACAGCCTAGTCCTCAGAAGACAAAATGAAGGTAAGGTACAAAAATTGAGCAAAAAAATGGGTATGTTATATAATTAACAGGTAACTTTGTGAAAAATGTTAATTAATGTCCATGGTCAATGGATGAGCA
Organism: Acanthosepion esculentum; assembly: GCA_964036315.1. NCBI lineage: Eukaryota > Metazoa > Mollusca > Cephalopoda > Sepiida > Sepiidae > Acanthosepion > Acanthosepion esculentum. The sequence goes on along the minus strand of OZ038501.1, from coordinate 4,907,686 downwards.
CATTAATAGTGAGGGGAAAAGAAAAAAGTAAAATATAAATAAATAAATATACAAATGAATAAAATGGCAGCTTCAAATTATACAACTGTAAAGAAATAACTGTAATGTTACATTAGGGAAACAATTGATTTTAGTCAGATTCAACTGTAAGTTATGATTTTACCCCTAACATACATACATATATATATATATATATATATATATATATAAAGAGAGAGAGAGTATTGTGGGCTGGTGTGAAGTCTGCTGTCAAACAAAGACATTAATTTATGGCTGCTTTCACTTGGGTGAGAGTCAGAGGTCAATCTAAAGACTCCATCTTGGATTGCTATTTGCTTCTTGAAGGTCAAAGGTTTCAAGAAGGATTATAGATGCCCATAAAAACAATAAAAAATAACTCAGTACACCAGATTAGCTCCTAATCTACTTTTAAACTGAAGGGGAGGCCACAGATGTGTAAGATTTAGGTAACTGTCATTTTATTTCATTTTTTTTTTTTTTTGCCAGGTGTATGAAGATTAAAAATGCTAAGATTAATGGTTTGTAGAATGATAAGAGTGGATATGAATAGAGGAAGATAAAATATGTTTACAGTAAAATCTGTAGGATAATCATTATAAAACTATATCTATCTATCTATCTATCTATATATATATATATATATATATATATATATATATATATATGCATATGCGTGTATATGTGTATATATGTATATATAAAGACATATGGAAGAAAGTTGATCAGATTTGAAAAGTAGTAAAATCTGAAAAGAAAATTGAAAAAAAAAGCATTGACTGGAAGAATGAATTAAAAAGGAATTATAAAATGAACATAAATTTTGAAAACAAAACAAACATCAATAAAGTGAAAAATAAAGAAAGAATATAAAAACCTAATAAAAAAAAGGAGTAAATACCAAAAACAGAATGTAAATAATATATACAAAAAAATAATTGTGTGAATGAAAAATGCAGGAAATGTGGAAAATAACAAATATATTCAAATAAAGTAAAATAAATAAATAAATATATTATTTATATATATATATATATAAAATAAATATATCCAAATAAAGTAAAATAAATAAATAAATATATTATTTATATATATATATAAAATAAATATATTCAAATAAAGTAAATATATTCAAATAAAGTAAAATAAATAAATTAAATGAAAACATTTAAAAATTCAAATAAATGAAAATAAAAAAAAATCAAATTGAAAGAAATTTTTTTGAAAATCAGATAAGAAATGAAAAACTTTAATTGCAGATAAGTTTGTCTCACGTTTGGTCCACACCCGTCCTCTTCCTTTAAAACAGGAATAGAGGTTTTTACCCTTGTTTTCTCTTTGTGATTGGGCAATGTTTCCCAACCAATATTCTTCCTTTCTTTTTATGTGCCATGTCCTTTCAGGACATAGGCGATCATGGCTCTCCACCACCCTCTATCCCTTGCAGCTCTCAGCAAGTTCCTTCCCTCTACTACCTCCCCCAGACCACATTCTGTTATCCACTTGCTTAAGTCTGCCAGGTATGTCACGCTTTGTTTTCCCTTGTTTCTCTTTCCCTCTATTTGCCCTGTGAGTATCAGATTCTCCAGGCTCTCCTTCCTCGTTATGTGACCCAGTACATGGCCAAAATGGGCGATGATAAATTTAAGGTGGGCCACAGAAATTTTATAATTGGATATATTCTATGTGAAATAGAAGTAATCCTTTACACTATAATCATTGCATGAGCCATAGAAGAATTCAAAGTTGGCCATGAGCTAAAAAAAGTTTGGGAACCATTGTGATTTCCATTCCCTCTAAAACCTGTCATTCTCTTTCACTCCCAGTAGTCTGTAGCACCTTAGGGGCATTATTGCCTTGCTTAGGGCGAATTCATTAAAAAAAAAAGAATTTTTAACATATCAGGGAAATGAAATTTAACTTCCATCGTTCTTCCTAAATAGTGTGTAAACTCTTAGTTTAAAGTGCACACCACTTTTCACCTTAAAACAGCACTAGAGCAGACCTAAGTGCTCTCCTTCACTCTAGCAATAAATCTGGAAAATCCTCAGCCAGAAATCTTTGTGAAGACATGGTTATTCTTGAGTAAGTTTTAAGTTCTGCAATATCTGGTTAAACAGATTCATTAAATTTGCATACTAGACCCAGATAATAATTTTGTGTCATTTTCTTTGAGGGTGCAGAATAGTGTCTGATTTGCCACCACATGCAGGAACTTATGTTGCCTTCTTTTATATGACCTACCCTTTCAGGCGATCATAGCTCTCCCCAACAACCTTTCTTTTGTTACTCTCAGTAACTTTTGATCTTTTACTGTCCCTCTTGTTCTCTGGCTTACAGCTACATCATGTTGAAACACCAGTTCTTGTGCAATCGCTGAAGTTAAGTAACGTTGAGTCTGGTCAGTACCTAGATAGGTGACCTCTTGGGAACACTATGTACTGTAAGCTTGGATGCACGGGTGGAGTAATGGATGCTCAGAATTGTTAATCAGAGAGCCGAGTTCCAATTCCTGTTGGGTTTGTTATATTCACTTACGCGCAAGTGCTCTTGAGGAATGTTTGAATCCATCTCATCTTCCCCAGCTATGGGTTAATTAGCAAGTTTTGTATCACTAAACCACTATAATCTACAAAAAAAAATACAGTCTGAAAATATTTTCTGACTTTAAATAACCTGCAATGTGTTGATAAACCGTAGAAAACGAATCAACTTTACCCTCTATTTTGCTATCAGTTCACTCTAACTTGTTATATAATTGCCGTTTCTCCTTATTTATCTTGCTTTAAATATGTCTTGTGGGTGTTATATTCATCAGGCTCTCTTTCCTCATGATAGATCCCTGAAATTTCAACTATCTCTGTTTGTATCAGTTTCCTTGTAGTTCTTATTTTCCTTAAAATTACCTTGTTGCTCACATGTTCTATGCATGACATTCTTAACATTAGAAGCACATCTCTGCCACTTAAGTCTCTTCCTTATCGGTGATGAAATTGTCTGTCATTCTCTGCCATATAGGAGATTACAGTTCAGCAATTGTTTCTTTGTTACTAATGATATTGTCCTATCTCTTCATAGCTTAGATTCTGAATGGCATCTTTTTATGATATGCCTACAGATTTATTTTCACTGTTTGCAATCAAAATATGCACTGTTGGCAATAATGCTAAAAAGCCTGAAACTTTTGTTCAACACTGTGGAAAGACAGATAAGACATTTCCACAGAAATATCAGCATTTGTATATTAATTAATTTTACTATTTTTGCTTTTGCTGGTCTTTTGTCTCCTTGGTCCTTTTTTTAACAACAGGCTCTGACATGCCTCCACCCCAACCAATGATCACTCAGACATTTTGCCACTCCCCATTTAAAATGAGGCAGAAAAAGAATATCTCATCAATCAATGTTGGCAGTAAAGAGGAACACAGAAAAGAGTAGATCTCCTGAATGATGTTAATTATGTTATCTCCAGGGATCCCCCTCTTGGGAGTGTTTATTTATGATCCTACTGATTCCTCAGAACAGATTTGTTTATTGAAAGGATATTTATATATTGCAAGAATAGTGGAGATTAAATTTTACAAAATAGGTGTGTTGATATATGAGGAAAAACATGATCTACTTATTGGATACACGCATGCATGCCCATATTAGCCATATATATATATACATATATATATAATATGTGCGTGTATGTGTGTGTGTACGCAAAGTGGACACTGAGGTCAACACCAAGCCTCGACAGTCTGTTTCATGCTTGAAGACAATCTTCAGGCTCAGTATTCTCTTTTATATTTCTATATCTACATACACACCATTTCTGATATTGAGCTCTTTTACTGATAAATATAGCATACCTTAAAACTATATTTTTATCATTATATATATATATATATATATATATATATATATATATATATATATATTACTTTAATCACTTATATATATATATATATATATATATATATATATATATATATATTTTATAGTAATTTATCGAGCTTAGAAGAATCCTCAACAGAATGCAGAAAGCACTGGACGGCCATTTCGTCCTATCTGGGACTCATCAGCAGTGCGCATCCACTACTGAGAATCGAATCTGGATTGTACAGTTGGTATGACATTCGCGTAGTGCGAATGTCATACCAACTGTACCACGGGACTCGGTGATGAAGAAGACATAAGCCAGACTCGATATAGCGCTGCTACTCACTCAGTTCCGCACCGATACCCATCCAAGTATACAGAGTTATCCAGAGTCACCGAATAACCTCGGAAGCTGTACCCAAGGTTTATGACTTCTTCGTCACCGAGTCCCGTGGTACAGTTGGTATGACGTTCGCGTTGTATCGAAACGATCCGGGTTTGATTCTCGGTAGTGGATGCGCACTGCTGATGAGTCCCAGATAGGACGAAACGGCCGTCCAGTGCTTTCTGCATTCTGTTGAGGATTATTATAGGGTCGACGAATTACTATAAAATTAGCCTAAAATCCTCAAATCAATTACTTAAATATATATATATATATATATATATATAATACTAAAACTCTGTGAATTTTGTTTGCTTGCTTGTGTGTTTGCCACTGTGCATGTAAAGTCATATATAGAGAGTGGGGCAAAGAAAGATGTAAATTTATTATCGTGTAGGAAAGGGGTAGAAGGAAATGGTGTGTATAATGATTTAAGCTTCTTTTCACCTCTCTCTCTCTTCACTCCTCTTACTCTTTTTCCACCTCTTTCTCTCTCTTCACTCCTCTTACTCTTTTTCCACCTCTCTCTCTCTCTTTTCACTTATATCTTTCCACCTATGTGATTTTGTGCGTGCTTCAGCTTTCTTTAAACAAACAATATTTTAACTATTTAAAAAAATATTTTTGCCATATTTAAAAAATATTTTCAAATGAATATGATTTTAAAATATTTTTTGGCATATTAAAAAATTATTTTTAAGTTAATGTGATTTAAAAAATATTTTAAGTGAATAAGATTTAAAAATACGTTTTGTTTGTACAGTAAGTATTTTTTATTTCAACTTTCTTCCAACAGACAATATTTTATTGTTCAAATCAACTTCAATGTTTTATAACTTGAACTGTCAGTGACTGAACATGTCACAAGTAGTTTAGTATATATATATAAAGTGGGCACCGAGGTCAACATAAAGTGAACACCGAGGTCAACTCAGAGCATGGACAGTCTGTTTCATATTTGAACACAATTTTCAGCCTCAGTATATACTTTTATATTTTTATATCTACACTCCATTCTTGATATTGAACACTTTTACCCATGAATATAACATAACTGAAGACCCTACAGGGTGTCCAAAAAGTTTCGCCCGATTCTTCACTGAGGCGACGACTTCCCTCAGCTGCATTTGAACCACAATGATAGTAATGTCGGACTGCAGCAGTTCGTTGATTCTGATTCAGTCTAAAAGCCATGTTCCAGAAGCTCCGAAGACCAAACTGCAGTAAAATAAAAACTGCAATGTTGTAATAAAATAAAAATAAATAAAAATATGACAAAACTTTTGGCGCACCCTGTATTTTGATCATAAATTATTTAAAGTGGACATTGAAGTCAACACCCATAAGCGACAGTCTGTTTCATGCTAAAACGTAATTGCCAGAACATATAGTATTTCGTCAGCCGACCTGCGTAGGTTATAAAAATTATGGCAGTTTTCTGAAGTGCGCACATCAGTAGACGAAATAAATAGTATTTAAAATAAACAGAGCGTCTACTTAAATGCGGCCACCTACTAAAAATAACGGGCGCCGCTTTAGCGTGCGTTCTACCAATCAATGTATCCTAGCACCACATTTGTATCTCGCATTATCTAACGTAAGAGGAAGAGCAAAAACGGAAGGAGGGATGCCATTTATTGTTGTATTATAATAATTTAAAATAAAAAATATATATAAAATAAGAAATTTGATTAAAAAATCATAAAACAAGATATATGAATCCTTTAAATAAAAACATTCTGAATGTTTTTAATATATCGAGAAAAAAATCGGGACAATGGCTTAATAATGTAGGATACAAACGTGTTGGTAGGATACACACTAAAGCAGAAAACTTGACCGGTAGGGCACAAGCTAAAGCCACACCAAATAACGTTTGAAGTAAACTCTCTATCTATCTCTCTCTCTCTCTCTCTATCTATCTATATATATATACATATACACACACACACACACACACACACACACACACACACACACACAGCGTCCTGGGTATGACGATGAAACTGCATCCGCGTCCTGGTTAAGACGATAAACTACGTCCAACAGCAAAGCCTCTGATCAGGAGGTTTTGAGGAGCGTGGAACCACCTCTGAATTGCTGGTGCTCCCAGTTCCACCCTGACTCGGGGTGGTAGCACCTATGAGGGTCCCAGCTATGGACAAATAGTTGACCCCACAACCTGACTCAAAACACTATGAAAGTGTAAAAATAGATTTTAATATCAGAAATACTTTTTTTTTAAAAATCGTATTTGCAATAAATATTTGAAAAAAGAAAATATTACCAAAAATAAAAGTCTTGTCAGCATTAAATAACCGATTGAGGTTAATATGCCACAAAACAAACCAAACTATACATTTAAAAATATATATATATTACCAGCTGCACATATTTGAAAAAAAAAGGAAATTTCGTCGGCATTAAATAACCCATTGTGGTTGATATGCCGTAAAACAAAATAAAATGAACCAAACACATACGCACACACACGCAAAGCTGGGTGTTGATTTCTATTTAGTAATGGTTAGCGGCTCGGATTGAAGAATCGGAGAGCTGAGTTCGAATTCCACTCGAATCCATTACTTTCACTTACATGCTATTAGGTATGAATCTTTTTCTTCCCCAGCTATGGGTAAATACCAGGACAAACCGGGTTCTATAGCTTTGAATGGTAACTGGTCTAACGCAGAAAGAAATGGCAACCTACTGCGGGAAGAAAATCTGCCTCGTCAGTCATGTATCAAAAGATAATGATCGCCTAAGCGTGTGTCACGCATGACATTAAAAAAAATTAGCATACCTTAAAACTATATTTT
>OZ038501.1:4865597-4898097 GCA_964036315.1 Acanthosepion esculentum | reverse complement strand
AATTATTTTTATAATAGGCACAAACACTAAAATTTCATTAGGTTATATTTATTTCATTTATGTCGTAAAAACTGCTCCAATTCATCAGACCTACAAATCCAAAAGTTTTGGATTTGAAGGTCTGAGGAATTGGGGCCGTTTTTACGACCCTAATGTAATAAATATAACCTAATGAAATTTTAGTGTTTGTGCCTATAAGAATAATAATAATAATATAATAATATAGTTCTACATTGAAATAGCGCTGACCATAATTTCGAATTGAAGAATGCGGTGTTGATTAAAAGACAATGTAATTTATTATGGCATAAATGTATTAAAAGTATACTAATTTCGGAATCCTCTACAATAAATACTGTCCAGGGTCCTACATCATAATCTCCTTTTCTCACACGATTTCTACAATTACAGTGTGGTATGTGTTGTAACCTCGGAAGTGTTACTGAATGAGGAATAACCGAAACAGAGGTTGGAAATGAAATATTAATCTTTATAACATCAACAAAATACAATACTCGTCAGCGGCGCGAAGTAGGTAAACAACTGCTAGTGGTGAACTACTTAGACAGTATATTACCCCCACTTGCAATAATGGCCAACGTATTTATGATGATTGGGACATACCCATTAGTGTTCAGAGGCAGATAGGTATATAACAGTATAATTAGAAAAAATGACAATAAAAAGAGAATCGATAAAAAGCTGAGCGTCTTTGTATCTTTAACTTTTCGGGTAAACTGTAATTTACGTTTTTTGTATTTTTCCCACCACCTTTTCTCCCAACTTTTAATATACAAGGTTAATTTCCATTAATAAAAAGATTATCAATCTGAAGCAGTTGCTTCTGGGAACGTTACTTACTAAAATTATATATATATATATATATATACTACCCAAATTAACCGCACTTTGCTACCTGTCGCACATTTTTTGTAAGAAAATGATGCATTTCATTATTAATCAATGATCCTGCTGATTTGGTCTTCATCTTCTGGCTTTCTCCTTCTATATTTTGGGTAGGAGCCATTCTCTTGTTCACATTTAAATTTAATTTAAATCAAACGGAAAATAATTTTCAGTGGGGGGTTTGTGCAAAAAGCAGCTTCATCTGACCCCTTTCATATGTATTTGATGCAATACTTGCCTGAATGAATTGATGAGCAGATTTCAACATTGATATGACAATTGAATTGTTGCAACAAATATGTATTGTAAGGCACTACCCACTGATTGTTGATTTCTTGCTCAACTTGACGTCCATATTGTCTCATTTTGATCTCCATCTTTTGCCTTTCGCCTTCTTTATTTTGGATGGGAGTCATTTCCTAGTTCAAAATTTAATTTAAATCAGAGCGAAAAAAATTCTCAGTGGGAAGTTTGTACCCTCTGGGGCCTCCCTTTGATCAAAAAGAAATATAGTTATCCAAGTACCCCGGATAATGTAGTTTCAGAATATATATAATCATCATATATATATATATATATATATATATATATATATATATATATATATAAATGGTGGTACTCGCTTGGAAAAACCTTGCGTATGTTGGCTTGTAGTAGAACAACCTAGTACCCAAGGAAAAATGAGGAATAAAAAAAAAGAAAAAACTAAGATCATGAAATTGAGGCGAAAACAATCGTCCAGAGTTCAAGTTCAAAGTTCAAAGAAAAAAAACCTTCAAAACGTGTAAAAGCAACTACGTAAAGTGCTCAATACACGAAGTAGATCAACCCTAATATATATATATATATATATATATATATATATATATATATATATATATATATATATATATATAGTGCACCAATCCCTCTTTTATACAAGTTTCATTAAAAACGACAGACAAGGTACTGCGGTTAAATTTTTATTTAATTTTTCTTGTGTTTATTATTTTCTTCTTTTCTGGATGTAAATAGAAATTGACTGTTTTGTATGTCCGTGCTCTTTCGCTTATACTTATAGTTATTGTCTAGGATGATTTTATTTTTTACTTTTAACTGGATATATGGATTTTTTAAAGTATGTATCTAGAATTATAAGTATGTTTTATTTTCTAAACACAGGTCATCGTGACCTTGTTCATAGTTGATGTTGAGTTTTGGCTTTTTTCACATGTAAAAAAAAGCTAAAAGTAATGGAAGCATCGTTAATAAAAAAGAAAAAGCCAACACTCGGTAACATCAACAATGTACACGGCCACAATGTACCGACCATGTTTGGTAAAATAAAATATTCATATAACTCTAGATCGTGTTATCTAGGCGATTATAGCTCTCCACTGAGTGTTTTTATTGTTTTCTTTTTATTGTGAAAGAGAGTGGAGTGTTTCCCCGTTGACTTCTCCATGGTTTTGGATCCACAGTTGTCCTTTTTCTAGTTCCGTTGTTTTCAAACGGCATGGCGCTTCTCATACTTTCATCGGAAGAGAATAGCAGGTGAGGCAGAATGATTGTAAGACAATCAAAGATTTACAAAGCGTTTAAAAATTCAGAATATAGTAACTAGGGTCTGCAAATTGGAGGAGAGAGTTATCAATAATAATGTGTTGACTTCGAATCCGCAGTTATCTTCCTTTAACTCGCTCTGTGTTCTTTTTTAAAATTTTAAATGTACTTTTTATCACGTAAAATTTGGCGAGGAGCTAGCAAATTTTAATTCCGAAAATGTATCCGAGAGAAAAAATAAAGTTTGGGAATCACAGTTCTTGAATGACTGCCATTCAAAGCTAGATATCACGCGCTACCCTGCTGTTTAATCCACAACTGGGTAAACCGATTCATGCCTATCGCAAGGGCATTTGTATGCAAGTAAATACAACTGACCAATACCAAATTTGAACTCTACACGCCGTTTCCACTTTACGCGCCGGTAACAGATACCCAATCCACATATTCACACACGGTCTCACTGAAAATCAAAGGCAAATTTATCTGTTGTAAGGTGTAGTTTGTCTTCACGTAGCTAAGATGGTATAATTTGAACAATATTGTCGTAGATTTGAAAGGCTTTCGTTTAGCCTCGAACAAATTTTACTGGATTATTAACCATGACTTACTCAGAAAAAACAGTTTCACTACAACGTGACAATCATTCTTATAAAAAAGAATCAATGAAAGAGTTCATAAGACGATTCGTAATATTGTGAGCTTATCCCGATTGAAAGAAACTGGTAGACATGATTAACTGAATAAAACACACCAAATAGTTGCTACATGGATTGATAGTTTCTGGAATAGTCAGTAAGGAAAGACCAATATCTCATTCTTAGTAACATTGTTTTTGTTCTTTTGTTTTTCTTTATTTGATCATTATCAATGTAAAAGCCATTGTTTAACAAGACGTGCAACCATTATTTTCAAATCACAGAAGATGTTCTGATCAAACACAGAAGACAGCAGTGTCCTTGCTCGAGGTGACCATTTCTAGCATTTGTACAAAGCATAATTTCTTCAAAGACTCTCTTTCTGTCAAAAGACATTATCTAACCTACTTCAGCCAGAAGGGAACCATTTGAACATTTTATACTCAGGGCTCTTTATTTTCTTCAACCAGCCACTAGCATCGTTGCTTTCTTTAATCACCATAGCTTTCTATTAGTTGATAAACTGTGGTCAATCTGATGATTGTATGAAACAATTGCAGATGAGTTAGTAGCTTTTGGAGTTTGTATTTGGGTCATGGCCATTTTTGTATCTGGTGATTAATTAGTATTTTTCGCCACTTGACCACTGTCCCTTGCTTCAACGATCCAGGCTTTACAATTAGACAGTCTTCCCAGTAATGTATTGACAAGTCACGTCTTGAAAGCATCAAATGTTCTGTCCAAAAGCAATTCTTTGCATTGGTGCTTCTTTCTACATGTTACTTTTATACCCGGCGTATTATGTGTATCCTTCTGTGAGGGTGCTTCTCTTTTATAGAGGAAGATCAAAATCTGTTAGGTGAGTTTTCATGAAATTTTACATTTAGACTTACTATGGCGTTTGCACTAGAATATCGGCACGGATAGTAAAATCGACGATCCGAGTTCAAATTTCCGCCTAATCCGTTGTTTTCATTTTCGCACAAATATTCTTGTGAAAAGCAACGAATTTATCTTCTACAGCCAGTTAAAAAATTCAGTCTACCCTACTGTTTTATTTGGGTAGGATGATTTTTTAAAACCTTGTTTGGCAGCCAGTTTAAGAGAAGAAATGCTCTGAATTCAAAACTGTGAAAAAGATATCGAGAAATTGCTCAACAATCTCTACAATCCATGATAATTCACAGATAATAAAGCAGAGACCATGGAGAGTCATGATCTGCTACTTATTGAAAGGATATCGCATTAAATTAGAAAATGGGTTAAATAGCCGAGTAGACTAGGGTATGTAGCTTTGGTTGGTAACCAATAAAGGACGTGCTAATACCCTTGGGAAAGGTATGAATCCTCTTCTTCTCTCCCCAGCTATGGGTAAATAGCAGGACAGATTTGGTTCTATAGCCTTGGATGGCAACTGGTCTATCGCAGAAAGAAATGGCAACCTACTGCGGAAAAAAATCTGCCTCGTCAGACATGTATCGAAAGATCATAGACGCCTAATCGTGTATCACGTATGGCACATAACTGACTGATGAATGGCAGCAGAAAATCACTACCATTTCCTAAGAATTCTTTACAATTCGCAGATAATAAACAAAGCAAGAATATGTGGAAGCAATGTTCGCCAACGTCTCGAAGAGACATGACACTTTAAATAATTATGAATCTCGCTGAAAATAAAGATATCGTGAATATAGCATAAATGTTTCTGCAATTATTGACAGAATAAGACTGTTACCTGCATATCACATATAGATTTACCCATTGTTTTTCTACTTAGAAGATATCAACTATTTTACATTAGATATAATATGTAAGTAATATAAAGATGGTTTAGAATAGGTACCTCCAAAGATTTGCGATACCTCAGGTTTAAAATGAATTTAAAAAAATCAGAACTTGAAAGTTAAAGTGTTTATTTTAGTTTTAATTTCAAGCTAATACATTAAATTTAATATTTCTAATAAGCAAAATACTTTGCTGTATTTCAAAGCTAATTTAAATTGCCTGGAAGGAGTTTTCGTTTTGAAATCAATAGCATCGCTGATTTTAGCGACGTTTTTAGCCTTCGGTCATCGCATTCTTTCAAAAATAAAATATACTTTTCTGAAACTTTATTTGTGGAATATTAGCTGATTTAAAGTTTAATTAATCTGATTTAAGTTTAATTTTTAGTTTAAAATATCACTAAAATGCATTTTTAACACTTGCGATAGCTGTTTTTTAGGTGTTGACAGCTTGAATGACAAACGTAAGTTTATCAAAAAAATTGTCTATGGTGGATATATCTGTAAAATTTACTTGAGGAATATAACGCGAGCACCTGTTTTATATAATTTTTAGCTACTCAGTAATCTTAAAAAATTGGGAATATTCCCCCCTGATCGAGTGTTTTGATTTAATTTTAGATACTATGGCTTTAAATTTATTATTGTTGTCGCTCTTATTTTCTGATAATTTCGTGTATGGACGACTGTATTTACAAAAATCGATACGTTTATGCACACATACAAAAAATTAAAAATTCTTGTTAAAATATCGATGTTCGATGAATTGTATGAAGCTTTTCCATTTATGATTAGTAAATATAGTTTTTGCTTAGTAACAATATCATCTAACCGGCACAAGTTACTGCAGAAATTTATAAGATTTAAAATGTTATAAATTATTCTAATTAAAATTTAAGCAAAAAATGGAAACCATTCTTGTAAAAATTCATTTTTCATTGAATGTTCTTTTATTTTCTTAATACAATAGCAGATTTTTGGTAACTGGTGTTCCTGTTGTACAGTGTAACCCGGATATAAGAGAGTTGTCGGGACCGGAGAAGAAGTCTCTTATATCCGGGTTTTGTCTATTTTGTTTTATTAACACAGGCTCTAATTTGGGACCAGATAAAATCTCTCTTATATCTGGGTTTCTCTTATATCCGGGTTACACTGTACAAAAAAAAGCAAAAAAACAACTTGATGATTTAAATTCTCCAAGGAGTTCTGCTTTTAACTTATATAAACATTAAATGGCACAAAATTTAATTTCTCGAAATTTCATAAAATTAAATGAGTGGGGAGTAACGAATGTAAAAACAAAAAAAATATATTGTACCAAAACTTTCTAAAAAAAGAAACATTTAAAAAAACAATTTGATTTATTTGTGAATAAGTCCTGAAAGTTTTATTAAAATCCGACAATTATTTGATTTTTGCAAGAATTTCCACGTCACTGTGTTTTCACCGTAAAAAAGGCGCTAAGATTTCCTATACTAAACATGGGCTGACAAAAAAATAAATAAATAAACAAGATTCTAAAATTTCAAACGTTCTAAAAAAGATTAAAAAATATAATTAAATAATAATGTTTTTGTTAAGTTTGGGACATTTTTACATTATGGTATTATTGTGAAACAATTTTTTTTTATATTTTAACATGAAGTTCGTTTCTTCGAATCTTCGTCGCCAAGATGTTGTGACCAAGTAATTGGTTAAGGAATAACAAAACAAGAGGTTGCAGATAAATAGTGTATTGAACAGTAAATACAACAGAAGTGTGTTACACGATTTGGGAGTGTGTACCGGTTGACCAGCGTTCAGTCTATATCACTGTTCCCCCGAGGCTTACTTTTCCTACTAACTTTATAGTAAGTGGAAGAGTCCGCAATAGCCTTATTAGAGGGAGGATAGGTACGCTATTTGTTTTTAGCAGATCAGTGGAGTTACCCAGTTGAGAATATGTAGAAGAATATACAGAATATATACAGGGTGCGACAAAAATCTCCGCCACATCTTAAATGGTGACAAATAGACTAAGGTCGGTGTTGTTAAAAAAATTATTTCACTGTTGTTTAAACAAACGGCTAGAGTTTTTATTCGTATGGCTTAAAAAAAATAACATCATCCAAATGGTGGCCTCTATTCACCATACACTGTCATAGACGATTTCTAGAGCCTGGACATTTTCTGGAGTTCAAGTGTTCCGAGGTTTTTCCGGTGGCTTTCTTTTAAGCGCTGAACCTGTAGCCATGAAATATTCAACGCATAGCAGTATCGATTTTCTATCTGGAGCAACATCATTCCGAGGTAACATGAAATATATTATGAATAGCATCATTCCGAGGTAACATGAAATATATTATGAATGACATCATTCCGAGGTAACATGAAATATATTATGAATAGCATCATTCCGAGGTAACATGAAATATATTATGAATAGCATCATTCCGGGGTAACATGAAATATATTATGAATAGCATCATTCCGAGGTAACATGAAATATATTATGAATAGCATCATTCCGGGGTAACATGAAATATATTATGAATAGCATCATTCCGAGGTAACATGAAATATATTATGAATAGCATCATTCCGGGGTAACATGAAATATATTATGAATAGCATCATTCCGAGGTAACATGAAATATATTATGAATAGCATCATTCCGGGGTAACATGGAATGTGAACGAAATGTTCTTTGTGCTGCAATTGCAGATTCACAAGTCTTTAAAAAAAAAACAACAACAACAATAAAATACGTTTCAACAGCAAACGCACAGTGTACACCAGTCCAAGACATGATGGTAACTGATAGTATCTGAAAAAAAAAAACGTTAAGATATTAGCTAGATGAAGACACCATTGCCACTTGTTTAAGTTCACTAGCACAAAACAGGTAACAGTTTAAAATGTGGGAGGTATTTCTGCCACACCCTGTAGAATATAGAATCCGACAAAAATGTATACGCACGTATACACACTTCAGGAAATGAAAACCTTGTATAGATATTGTAATACTAAATTTGTTCAGAGATCACTTGATTAACGCAAGTTACCTTTGGACTTTACAATCACAAAATATGTTCAAAATAGTAGCCTGAAGCATCCAGATAAGTATTAGTACGGCGAACTATTGCTTGGGCAACGTTGGTCAAAGTCTCAAGTGAGATTGCCGCACATTCATTTTCAATTTCTTGTCTAAGGACCGCCAATGCAGAACCCCCCCCCAAAAAAAAACAACGTACTACAGTAAACAGTGTTATGGAAATTTGATTAATCTACGAAAGACAATTTTTTACTTTCTTGAAGTGTATATACATTTTTAGCGAACTCTGTATATATGAGAATGTCCATAGGTTATATGCAAATACTATTCCATTTTAAATATGGGTCTTGAAATCCATCCAGAGGTCCTGGAAGTAAGCTCCAACAGATACTTAGGTGTATAACTCTCTCTCTCTCTCTCTCTCTCTCTCTCTCTCTATATATATATATATATATATATATATATATATATATATATATATATATGAGTGTGCAGCTTATATTTCATATCATAAAGGAACAATTTATACAAAGAATTGAATAGCAATATTAAAGTGATTAATGGCGAAATCACTTCGCTAAGAAGATTTAATGAGACATTAACTTACTATAAGTTTCTTGAATAATAAGATCCTTACATTCGAGTTGCTGCCAAGATGGAAGACACTTGCCAAGTACTTTCGACAATTTCAAATTTCTTCAGGGCGCAATTTTTTCCCATATATAGGCAAACACTAAGACGAAATATGTGTAGACCAAAAGATTTTTTTTTTTTTAAATTATGCTATTTACTGACAGTTAAATATGTATTTTGGAAGGTGCGATGCCGCGACACTAGAGTTTTTATTCAAATCAGTCAAGTGAAAATTTTGTTTCAATTTTGAAAAGTGATAAATCGACGAATTTGTTATATGTATTTATTTGCTAAAGTGTCAAGGACTTAAGTATAATCCAATATATATATATATATATATATATATATATATATATATATAGACAATATTAGTGGTGAATATACACATACATATGCAATTATATATACACATACATATATGTATAAAAATAATTCCAAGAGGATATGATCCAGGTATCTTTAATTATCTGGATAAAATGATGCTCTTTTACTCGTCATAAAGAGGAATTCTTTGCTACTTCTTTTTTGTCTATTTATTTGAAATCTGATTTGTGATAGTTTATTTGATGTATACAGGAAAATGTTGGAAGCTTTTGTATGAGCGAAAAGTTGATTTAGAACTTTGAATTTCAACCCTTAGCGAGGTGCTTCTAGAATCGTGTCTTATGACAAAGCTTAATTCAACACCTGCTTCATGACAATGGGAAAATCTGCCTTACCTGAGAGAAGTGGCTAGGAAGCTTAAATAGGCAACCCGTTACACCTGTAGCAAGTTTGATTCTCAAAATCACACCTGCATATGTAGCCGTGTGCCAGACTAAGCTAATCCTTGTAAATATTCCTAATAATGGGTAACTTTGAATATAAACAAAATAGAAAAATAATTTTTAGAAAGAATATGCTCTTGTCTTTATATCCACAAAAAAGAGAAAATAAGGTTGATATAGCAATGACAGTAACAACGGCATGTCAGTGAATAACCATATTAATGAGGAAAATCTGGAATATTTCTCAATGTGATGTAAAATGGAATAACAATACGACAAAATTTTCCATGCGTAAAACAATTGATTATTTAATTCTGAGCAACATCAAATTCATGTTGGCCAAATCAAGGGTATGTGGATTTAGGTCTTTCTTCGAACGTTCAATCTTCTTGCGAGAATGCGAGGGATTCTCTTTTTCCTGTCGTAGGTCGAGCGTTTATATAAATTCAGGTTATCCGGTTGTCTTGTATGTGTGTATATCAAATTCGTTTGGGTTCACTTCATTGTTCATTTCTGGTGCATCTACCGACATCCTTCGAGGTTTGATTCTGTACTTGGTGGCTTAGCAGTCACCTAGTAGGTCAACCCTCAGGGCTCTTTGGTCTTTTTGCTTTCCAAGGTTACACAACGTACAAAACTTACTTTTGTATTTCTGAAGGTGAACACAGTTCCTATCGGGATTACGACAGAGTAACTCTGAGATCAAAGTTCTTGACGGCTATCAAATTCGATTCAGAGGTCTAGTATTTTCTGGCTCAAAGCTAACACTACATAAAAATCTATCATATTTATGTGTCCATTAATGTCACAGCAAACATTAGAAGCAAAGACATACACATCATCGATTTTCCGTTACCACTGATTCCCAAACAGTGCCGAATAATCCATTTTACCTGGGCCACAGAGGTACATAATAATAGTTTAATAATATACCTATGGCCCACTACTTCTGCGTATACCTTTAATACCTTAGGATGTGATAAGGTGATAGTTTTACTAGGGAAAGAAAAGTTTCGTTGCGAGATGTAATTTTAATAGCGTGTATCTCTCTCTCTCTCTCTCTCTCTATATATATATATATATATATACATATAATGAATAAGAGAAAGAACAGATGGAGTAAGAATTCACAGTTCTTTACATTTACTTAATAAAGTGCTTCATACAAAGTAGATCAAAATATTATTTTAATATTTTTATTATGATAGATTACAATAAAAACATTTTACATCGTTACACAAAAACTTTCATGTTTCGGAACTATAATGGTTCCTCTTCGAGCGATGGTAGATTACATATGATAAAAATGATTTATTTGGGAAATTTGAAAACAAATCGTTACTTCTTTTGAAAGTTGAAAAGGCGGATGTTGGAGGTCCTAAGTCCGAAATTTTAACTTTCAAAAGAGGTAACGTTTTGTTTTCAAATTTCCCAAATGAATCATTTTTATTATATGTTATCTACCATCGCCTGAAGAGGACCCTTTATAATTCCGAAACATGAAAATTTTTGTGTAGCGATGTAAAATGTTTTTATTGTAATCTATTATAATAAAAATATTATAATAATAATTTGATATATAAAAATAACAAAGAGTACAGGTTGGTGATGAGGGAGAGGGGTCATTTGAATTCGGAGAAAGAGTGTTAATGATGAGTTTGGAAAGGAGACAGAAAGGAGATGAAAGAAAACGAAATGAAGTTGGAGGGAAGGAAATGAAGAAGAAGAAGGAGAAGACGTTGGAGGAAACCGAAGGAGGAGATAAATAAAAGGAGGTTAGAAAAAAAAATAAAGAAAAAAGTATGGAAAGCTCGAATGTAATAAGGAAAACAACTGCGATAAGAAACAGAATTTTTAGAATGAGAAAAAAATGTTTAAAAGAAAAATAACGGACAAAGACGAGGGACACACAAGTAAGAGAAAATTGGTTGTGCACTCGCAAAGTAAAAAGCCTGCAATATTCACTCAAATTATATAAAGAAAATTACAGAAAATGTAATCGATCGACAGAGTTCAAATTCAACTCAAGACTGTTGCATTTACTTCGCAATAACGCCCTTAGGAAACGAATGAATCTACTGTCAAAATGACCCACCCCGCCTATGGGCAGAATAGTCTGGCAAATTAGTCTCTTTAAACCTTCATTGGGGAACCAGTGGAGGAGAATTCTAAATTTACATCCGCCAATCCATCGTGAGCGAATCTTGGGTCAGAGCCGAATCCTGTGCTGTACTCATAAAATAGCTGATCGCATGATGTTTGTAATTTACATGATAATAGGAACAACTTATTGTTGTAATAGCAGTCACTATCAGGGTTAGAGTAACTACTAAATCAGATATCAGCCGGTGCTCAAAGTCGCCGTTAAAAAAAAAACAAACCCAAAAACCTTCAAAAACTTTAAAAATCTGCGTCTTCCGACCTCTTTGGTATTACCGTAAGTTTAACTAAATAAATCAGTTCTCAGATGTCTAAACAAATTAGACATCTGAGGATCGATTTATTTCATAAAACCGATAGGAATGTCAAGGAGCTTGTAAATATCAGGACCTTAAATGTATATGAATGTAGCAAAGGCGATTTTAAATATCGGTCAAGTAAGCGTTCATATGCTTAACGTGAATCCCGTTTTGTCTCACTAATGCGGATTTTGTTAAAATGAAATTATTTTTCTTTTGATGCCGGTTCATTGGTAAAAAATATGAAAATAGAAGTTTTCCAGATTTTCTCTCTCTCTCTCTTGATTATATATATATATAAAGTGAGAAAGAGGGAGAGGGTATTAATTTAGTAAGACCAGGTGATAAACTGAAATAGTTTGGTCGTATATTAATCGTCGGAGATTCATAGATTATGCACTTTCAATGCATTTTCGTTTGAGTATATCATATTCATTTATTTTTATTTTTATTAAAACGGCATTTTCTAGGTCAAAATTATGATCACGAAGGTTCCGATGACTGGGCTATTTCAGTTTCCAGTACAGTCTGGCTATTGGTTTCAAAATAATAATTAAGTATCCATTGGCGTAAAAAGATGCCTGTTCAATAAAGATAACTTCATGTCTATTACATTACAGAATCGTTTCTCTTGGTCAGTCTACTCTGCTCTCTGTTTACCATAGTGACATACCAGTAATGACGCTTTAATAATAATAATAATAATAATAATAATAATAATAATAATAATAATAACAGCTTTTCCCTGATTGTGTGACACCTCATATGTTTCTATCTTCTGATACGAATCTTGTCTCTTGAAATCTCTGCCGCTTGGGAATACCAGATGCTGAAAGCTTGGATGTGTGGGTGGTGTAATGGATAACGACTCGGAATTGGAAATCGGAGAGCCAAGTTCCAATTCCAGTCAGGTTCGTTAGATTTACTTAGACGCAAATACCCTTGGGAAAGTTATGAATCCACCTCTTCTCTCTCCAGCTATATGTTAATTTTAGGACTTGTATCATTACATCAGAAAATTCTTACAATCTAAAAATATTTGCTGGCTTTAAATAACCTGCCAAAGGATGATAAGCCGTCAAAAAAATCATTCAACAACTGAAGTCACTGGTTGAGACTTGGGAGAAACTCGTACGACTCAAAACAAAGGCAAGATAACAGCAACAACAACAATAATAATAATAATAAGTTTATGATATAACTTGTATGATTAAAATGATAATTGGCATAAAACAGCGATCAACAAAGCAACATTTAGGCGGGTATATTCAAAAGAAAAATGGTTAGTATTAGTTAAAAAAATAATAATAAATCCAGAATAGAATGACTGGCGAAACGTTAGTATAGATTGAGTACCCTTTATCCGAAATTCCAAAATCCGAAAATTTTTCAGATGCTGACATGGCACAAATGGGAAATTTCAGAAAGCACTGGAAAAGTTCCTAGGTGATGTGCAGCTGTTGTAAGTGACCTCATCTGTTCTGGGTGGGGGTTCCCCAGCTATGTAGCCTACGTTGGCGCCAGTCTTTTTGTTAGCGATCGTCACAGCAACACCTTCGTTCGTGGATTACTTACCAGATGTTTCGTGCTCAGTAAAGATATTATTCAAAATGTAAAAATGTACTGCATTTATATATTTTTGGAAAGTAGTGATCATGTTTTTTTTGTACGCGTACATAAATTACAAAACATTATTTTTACGTGAAAGCTTAATTTTACCATTTAAAAATCTATGTGAGTATTATATGACTAGCGTCATTACATGTATCTGTATGTACACAAAACTGATTAAATTTTATATAAAACTACTTTCAGGGTATATGTATAAGCTGTGTTATGGAATGTAAAGGGATATTGTATTCATGCTTCGGTTCTATTCCCAAGCTGCATTATTTTATAGATGCTATATTAATTAAATAGACTGTATTCCAAAATCCGAAAAAATTGAAGACCGAAGCATTTCCAGTCTTCAGAGTTTCGGATAAAGGATTCTCAACCTGTACAATACATTTTGAAACTGTAACTCTAAGTTCTTTATATGTTGAACAATATTTGAGGTCATAGTAAACACAGAAGAGAAAAACTGTACCGATAGCTACTGTTTTTCTCTCTTTATTGCAAAAAAGTCGAATTTGTTACCAGAGAAATGTTGGCACAAGTATAAACCATATGAGAAAGATAGACAGCAAAATGGGAATAATGTGAGTGAAACTGGAATGACGTATTTGATGATGATAGTAAATGAACTTTCTTCAAAACTCATTCAGATCCGATGATTTTACTATAAAAAAAAATGTTACCAAACCTCTCTCACTGAAAAGAGGTATTTGGCATAACGTGACTCTATGGTATTGTAAGACGAACAGATATAACTAAAGTCGTTAGTTTTCTATTGATATGCATTTTTTTATAACAATGCAGCCATTAGGGCATTGTTCTCGATCAGTTATTACCATGCCAATGGTAGCAACCCAAATGTGGGTTGTAAAAGCGATGTCGATTGTCGATTGATGATTTTTAGAAATATAAAATAAAAACAAGAAAATAAATGAAAATGATGAAATGAAAAAAAAATGGTGTGAATATATTCCTAAAAAAACTAAATTAGAATATAAAGTGTTATTGAGATTCGGTAACTGGAAAATAATTGTAAATAATAAAGCGTCACTAAAAGTTTGCAAACTCGTTCCTTATGTATTTCAGTTTATTCATGTCCAGTACTTGTACGCCGAAGCAGCTGGAATCTAATACAATCGCAGTATCGTTTTTAATTCATTTCTGACATTGCCCTTTTGGGTTATTAACATGCGGTGATGTTTACATGAAATTATACTTTCCATTCTTTTATCAACTTCAAAAATGTCGAGATTTATTAATTATTAAATTAAAGGAAAATTTAATGCAATTTATGTTGTGACCTAGAGAAGGTTACAGAACAGAATAATCAAACGAAGGTTGGTAATGAATGATAATACTTAGAACAAGAACAACACATATAAGATTCGCCAGCGGCACGTAGAAGTAATCAACTGCTAGAAATGAGTTAAATGAATTCCACAATGAATCTGAAACTGCCGACCACCATACAGTATTTACTACTGTATTTATGTGAATGGGTATACACCCATTATCGTCCGTAGGTATGCTACAATAATTTATTTGATAATATTAAATGAAGAAGCACTGAAAATATATTTCAACCTTGAGAAGCCGTTCCCCTCCAAAGAAAAACAGTGGGAAATATTGTTTCAGATTGTCAATATTTATGTTCATGTTATAAGTTTTTTTGTCTGAACCAGTTTACTAGTTACTTCAAAGACGTTAATTCGTATATAAGGGACTGTTTGAACATTTGCGTTCAAATGGAAAAAAAAACGTTTCCTTGTAAGGAAACATTCAACGTTCATTGGTGGAACTGTTAGCGTTACTCGCCATTGAAATTTATAAAATCTTTCTCTTAAAACAGTTTTTCAGAAAAATAAGCTTCTTCTATTATCGATGGGGGTTCCTTTCTAACCTTTTGTTCAAAGGTAGTGTGAAAAGTCAGCATTTTAATTATGTCATTATTTTCCCTGCTCGGGACATGTAGTTCATTTTAATTGTTGCTGCTGTCGGAAGTTTTCAAGTGATATTCTTTTTGTTATTAATTTTCTTCAACCACAATATAATGGTCGTGTAGTATTCATGTGTGATTTAATTTATTGCAAAGAGCTTTGACCACTTTCAATTCTACTGTTCATATTACACACAGCATTGATCAAACAATTACTTTTGGTTCAAATTTACAAAATCTTTCTTTTAAAACAGTTTTTCAGAAAAAAATAAGCTCTTTCTAGTATTGATGGGAGTTTGCTTTCTAACCTTTTGTTTAAAGGTAGTGTGAAAAGTCAGCATCTTGATTATATCATTATTTTCCCTTCTAGGTACATGTGATATCCATTTTAGTTGTTGCTGCTGTTGGAAGTCTTCAAGTGATGTTGTTATTTGATAAAGTTCTTTGCTTATGATTCTGTAATGCCAGTCTTTAAGATCTGATGAAGGATTGTCTTCTTTAAGACCTAGAGGACTCATTTGCTTGAAGCCATTTTAACCATTGATCCAAGAAAATGGTTATCTCTAGTTGAGACATTTCTGAACGAGCTGGACACCATGTCTGACATTTGACAATGGCTATCGAAGAACGGGACTAGAGTCCTCAGGTCACATTGAACACAATACAGAAAGGCACACAAGGGAACAAGACACTCCTCATCTCTTGCAGCTTGGCGGAGGGGGGAGGGAAAGAGAATGACACTTTCACGCCCTTTTCCTGTATGCTGCTTTGCTAACGTCATCTCGCGATCGTTAGCAGAATTCTTTGGCAGACAAGTTGGATAATCTCACGCCTTTAAACAAAATAATAAAATCAAGGCGTTTATTGTCTGAAACACGGAGTGTCATTAGCATATCCAATCCTGTTCGGACAAATGAAGAAAAAAAAGGGAGTCTGCTGTACCTGGCTTTGTTAATATTCGTCCTTTTGGTCTATTAACCTATTCATACCAAAATGAAAAGGTGAGCATTAATGAGCTATAGGTATCAACATAGAATTAATACTGGATTTTTATAACTCTATAATTAATATGAAATATAATTAATAACTGATTTTACGGTGAGTATTTATTGGTTAATGTCTATTTTCTATTGTTGTTTTTTTTCTCACGTAATACACCTGACGAAGGCCAAAGAATGAATCTGCCGAAACACGTTGACAACAGCAAGTATATGAAAAAGACGGTAAACCGATCTATTAATTTTAGCGATACATCAAGACATCTTTCATTTATTGGCGATACATGACGGACATATTGATAGCAGATGTTAATTGATTCGTTTTTTACGGTTTATCAACTCTTTGCATATTATTTAAAGCCAAAAAATATTTTTAGATTGTAAGATTTTTTTGTTGTTGAGATAATAATGGTTTTGTAATACAAGTCTTACTAAGTAATATATTGCTGGGTGGAAGAGGTGGATTCATACCTTTCCCAATGGTATTTGCGCGTAAGTGAATATAACGAATTCAACTTCAATTGGAACTCGGCTCTCTGATTAACAATTCCGAGCCATTATCCATTACACCAGCCGTACACCCAAGCTTACAAGTGGGCATTCATCTAGTTATTGATCAGGCTCACCGTTGCTTAACTTCGGTGATCGTACGAGAATTGCTGTTTCAACGTGATATAGCCGTAAGCCTACGTTGATGTTAGTTGAATATAAAAGCGCCGGTCATTATATCCTTATGTGTCTGTTTCGCCTGTTTCTCGGGTTGGCGTCAGATTCTTTATTCTAAATATTAAAGTGGCGTCGGCCTCCTGAGGATTGTGTACCACATGAAACTCTGAGTAGGGGCTAATCATTGGAGACACCTTTTCTATAAATAATATTTGCTCTGTTATCAAGGATTGAGCACTTTTTTTCTCTTCAAAGACCATGTTAAAATCCTTGATTGGCATTTTTACTTTAATAAGTAAATAGCTTTATCCAAGCTGTAGAGCACTTTCATAGGCGAGAGTGGTTTCTATTTTCGGGTGGTTCGGCTGATTGCCAATGAGCAGGCATTGGATATTCACCATGATGAGTTCCGTCAATATGTTGACTATACAGAATTTTGTGTTTTGGGCTCTCCCTGGTGGGTATTTAAAACTGCTGTTACAATATACAGATTGTGTACGCAATGTATACATGAAGCTCTGTGGAGACAGACATCTTTCCAATAAATAATAGTTTTACATACATACATACATACATACACACACACACACACACATATATATATATATATATATATATATATATATATATATTACATGAATCATTCATACAAAAAGTAGATTAGTAAAGTTAATGATATAAATGCCGAAAAATATCTTTGCAAACAAATTTATTAAAGTTACATTAACCTACGAACCACTCGATGAATGTTATGATCCTTGTTTTTAATAACTTCAAGTTGTATAAGGTCTTTTTTTTATTCTGCTAGTACTGTCGGCTCTACATTCAGCCATCGTCAGGCATGGAAATTTTGTTTTTTTTTTAAATTTTTTTTAGTAGATCCATGTAATAACGGGCACGAAAAATCAAATGCGAATCGAAATATGTTTTTGTTAGAAATGTGTTATTGTTAACGGATAAAAACTTATGGTGCGTGCAATCTACTTCTGGTATCTTCTCCGTATAGTGATCTGAATAGAGAAATAGTATAGTGAATAGAGTAGAGAATAGCGGTCCGTATAGTAATAGAGGATAGACTAGAAATGAAGATCCGAATAGTATAGAGGATAGACTAGAAATAGCGATCGTTAGTCGTTACGCGATTTCCTATATATGCGTTTCCTCTGTGGCCACGTGGTATACTTAATTCAATAATTGGATCACCTGTGTTTGCTCAGTGGCGATCAATGTTCAAACTCAAGTGTCGGCAGCGACACTTTATTCCTATATATCAGTTTTTTTTTACATTTGTAATAAAACAACAATGAAATACAACATTAATGTTATTTACATTTAAGTTTTTTTCTCTCATTCAAGTATCAGAGTTACACGTAATTTTGTTTGAGAGCCGTTTTTCTTGTCGCACTTAGAACGTCGCCCGTCCCAGTTCATATTTTTCTATTCATTTACGCAAGCACAGGTAGGTTACTCAGTGTTTTCTTTACCACACTTGTCATCAGCATGTCTTGTGAGTGTCAAATTCTCCAAGCATTCTTTCTTCATTATGTGTTTCAGAATTTTTCTCGGCTGTTTCTTTCTGGTCCTAAGCAAAAGTATCTCACATATTCCGTCCATGATATTCTCGGTGTCCTCCTGTAGAACCACTTCTCTATTTGCCGTAAGGCTGCTCTTCATCTGTAAGCAAATTGTCCAGCATTCCCTGCTATATAGAAGTCGTATAACAGTTGAGTACTCTTATTTTTGTTTACATAGTTTTTCTGTTTCTTAATATTTTGTTGAGTTTTTGGAAAGCATCTTTTTTTGGCGATTCCAATGCGCCTTCGGATTCGGCTGACAACCATACATTCTGTTTTCTTACATTAGTAGTTAATCCTTTCATCTCGCTTTCCTTTGCTTCCTTGTCTGGAAGTATCTGCAGTTTTCTTTCAATATGGCGTCATCTGCATATCTTACGTTGCTTAAGTTGTGCCCACCATCCTGGTATGACTTCTAGTTCTCTTAGGACTGCTTCGATATATAGGTTAAATAAATCCGGCGAGAGGGTGTATCATTGCTTTACGCTACTTTCTGTTCTTGTTCAATTCCTTTTTTTTATTCGTATGCAAGCAGCTTGTTCCGGATTTAATAAGTATTGTTGATAATAGAAAAACAGGCGATTATTAGGGGAGGGGAGTTTTTTTTTTTAAATACTACCTCTGCTTTTACTTCCAGTGCAATCAAAATCAGTGGCAACCAAAACATACACATATAAATGACGGGGTGTCATCATATGTAGAATTAAAAGAAGAAAAGGAATACATTCTAACGCGGCAATATTTTCATATAACTAATAAATGATTAACAAACAAAAAAAAAGAGAGAGACTAGTGTGTACACAGCTGAAAAGAAAAGGAAATACATAGCTTTAACGGTAGTGTGTGTGTGTGTGTGTGTGTGTGTGTGTGCGCGCGTGCGGGAGATGCACCATATGTGGCCGGGTGACTGTCACTTTAGAAGGGAAGAGACTGAACAAGTCTTCTACCTTCCACATTTTAGAATGAGAAGAAGAAGAAGATTATATCCGAGATTTTATAGTCCTCAAACAGTGCCACCTAGCGAGCGTCTTGACAGACCAAGTGGAGGTAATCCGCACAAGCCTGACCTATCTTGAAGTCAGGCTTATGCTGTTTACATAGCATTCTTCTCTCATTTTAAAATTGTTGTTTCTTCTCACCGAACGACTTATTTCTCAGGTCGAGTTGAAAGCCAAGTGTGTTAGCAGAGAAGTATTTCTCACAACCTGACTATTATTCATGGCTATAACAGATCTATGGTGGCAAAAGAAGTCATTGAAAGAGTTGATTTTCTGATTCTGTGTGCGATACTCATGATTACAATCTTTTGTATCTCAGATAGTAAGGAGTTTCTTCATATTTTCTTAATGAGTGTACTAGCATTGTTTTTTTTAGTAATTCCCATTGCTCTTGTTATTATTGGAAAAATGGATGTGTAAAAAAGCCACATTATTGCTGATACTTTATTATTACGTGAAAATACCCCTATGCTATGGGTTAAATAGTATAACGTGTATCTGTTATCATTGTTATTCCCAAAAAGAATGTTTAATGCAATATTCACTCGCTGTTGTAAGCTAGGGAAGGTGACTGAATAGAATAATCAAATGAAAGTTGTAATGAACGATAATACTTAGGACAAGAACAACACATATCAGATTCGCCAGCGACGCGGAGAAGAAGTAAACTTCGAAATAAATTGTGAATCAAGTAAATTCCACAATGAATCTCCAACTGCAGAGCAACATACAGTATTTACTACTGTATTTATGTGAATGGGTATACACCCATTATCCTCCGTAGGTATGCTACAACACTTGCAAAAGTATTACTCTTACAATCGAAAACATGTTTTGGCTTTAAATAAAACACAGAGGGTTGTTAAGCTGTAAAAAAACAAATCAGTTATTATTATTAATTGAGAGAGCAGCGTATCAAAATATATGTTAGAATATAAATATATGAAGCCAATATACCCATTATGCCACCGAGTGTTATAAGTGTATACCAGGCTCATGCACCACAGCCAAATGTACGGGAAAATGATAAAAACTGCACTTAAACTGAACCCTTCATTTAATTGAGAGGGATAGAGTGCTCTTGTTTTGCTCTCCATGTCAAGGAATATTTTATGAAAACTGATTAATATATGCTATATATCAGAATAAATGTACCATAATTTGTTCAAATATCTTGATGTACCTCAGTGTTCGAGGTTAGGTTTCAAGCCTAGGGAAAGGTCAAAGCGTCATTCTTTCCCATTCAGAAGATTGGTGCAACACAATCTTCTTTTTTTCTTATTTATATTCCTACATTGAGAGAGTTTTTTCAGGAATATATAAACAGTGCTCGCAAGTACAATCTTTTGTATTCCAGATTATAATGCGTTTTTTTAATGTTTTTGTTTAAATTCTTAATTGAGAGAGCAGCATATGAAAATTGCATGTTAGACTACAAATATAAGAAGCCCAATATACCCTTTATGAAGCCTAGTGTTATAAGTGTATACCAGGCCCATGCATCACAGCCAAATAGAGATAATATAATGAAAGTGACACTGGGGTAGAAACATAAGAAGTCCGAAATACCCATCATGACAGCATGACAAGGCAACACCAAGTACAACCAAATGTGCAAAATATGGTGACAGATTTTGATAAAAGCTGCACATAACCTTGCAGGTGGGTCCCCGGTTAGCTTCAGATCAGGTAATCCACTTCACTCAGACGGTCTCCGATTTAAAATGTTCGCAAGTATGTAGGTATGACCCCTAAGTGTCATTGCTTGCATCATACTTCAAACTTAAATAAATTAACCCTCCTGACACTAGGTCATGATGGTAATGGTGATATTAGCCGTTTCCTTACAAGGAAACATTTAGCATTCATTGACCGAGCAGCCAGTACTAATAAGGGTGAAATGTATAAAATCTTTCTCTTAAAACAATTTTTCAGGAAAACACGTTTTTCAAGTTCAGTAGCTGTTATCGCTCTTTCCAGTATTGATGGGGGTTTCCTTCTTAACCTTTTATTTGAAGTAGTGTGGAATGATAACATGATCCCCGACCAATCCAGCTTGTAAACAGAGATTCAAAGTGTGTCAACTACAAATGGAACATTCCCAACTGGTTAAGCCAAAGAAATTGACATTCAAAATAAATCTGTGGTACTGATCGGGATATTTATTGTCTTATATTCACCAAGAAAAAAACATGGACATGAAACATTTCCAATCAGTGAGAGCCAATCATGGTGTTGAATCTGGGCATTTATTTTTTTTTATTTTTATAATTGCTATCACCCCATGCAAAGCAGTAAAACCACTAAAACACAAGGGGTTACAGGGTGTGGAAGAATTAGGAACAGAAACATTATTAATGAGCGGGAACAGAAACGAGTAATCAGGATGACAGTATTTGGCGATTGATATTGCATTTAATTTTTTCCAGAGTGAAGTTGGCTGGAAAGCATGGGACCAGAAAGGAGTTCCACAAGTGAGAAGTGCGAGAAAAGAAACTGTTAGCATAGAATTTATGTCTACATTTCGCCAGCTCAACTGTAAATGCGATCCCGACGCCAGTCTTGTACTGCGCTTAAATTCAAAAAGTTTAGGTACCATATTATTGTTATTATTACAAGACAAGACAAGCAACGTTTGTACAAAGACTTGCAACAATTTTTGTCGATTTATATGTTTTTATACTTTAAAAAATGTTTTAAATATAACTTGAAGACAGACATAGTGTCGAAATATTGTTTAACATTTTCAAACACTGTTTTTTCTTTTCTCAAATCACGCTCTTCTCTTAACTGTTAAAAATAGTGGATGAGTTACGTCAATCATTTTTGTGTATTATTATTATTATTATTATATGTTATGTTTCCTGCTTTGTATCCTGTAGAGCCGGGTCCAAACTATGGTCCTTAGGCCCTATAGAAGAATTGTCATCTCACTGATTGCACTTTTCTTAGTATATGGGATGTTCCAATTAGGGCGATCTTCTGGGCAACTTGTATGTTGATGTTACCTGGGACCTGTTAGTAAAATTGTCCATTCCTTTTCCCATGAGGCCCAGAGCTCGGATTGCTATTGGTATAGTCTCAGTCTTCATTTCCCAAATCCTGTTAATCTCGATCTCTAGTTCCTTGTATTTGGACAATTTCTCGATTATTTTCATGGAGGTGTTTCTTTAAGACGGTACTGTATGTCAATAAGCATACACTTCCTGAATTTCTTGTCTTTTATGATAATAACAGGTCTGTTGGCTTTTATTTCCCCAGTGAGTTTGAATTGGCATGTCCCAGAGGATAGTTACATCGTTATTTTGGGTCACTGTGTCTGGTTGGTCCTCATACCATCTTTCAGTGGTTTCGATTTTGTGCTTCTTGCATATCCTCCAGTGTACATATGTCGCTACCTTGTTATGTCTGTGGGTATATTCATTTTTTGCTAGTTCCGGACTTCCTGAGATAATATGGTTGACAGTTCCATCATATTTTCCGCAGATAGTTCCATCTTTGATTATGTGACAGTGATAGAATCTGGTTGCGACGCTTTGGTCCTGAGCTGCAATAATTAGGCCTTCTGTCTCAGCTTTCAACTCGGCGCTTCTCAGCCACTGATGTGTTTTCTGTTAGTTCACATCTTTCTCGTTCTTTTTAGGTATTTGCCATTATTATTATTATTTTAAGGATTAAAGAAATTTGAGAAACAATTTGCCAAGTGTGCTGAACTATAGGAGGATTATGTTGAAGAACCTGTACTTTTCATGACTGATGGTCATTCTTGGTCTACTCGAGAATTATATCTTCTTGAATACAGTTTGTCCATTCTGTTTCTTTATGCTAATTTCAATGCTACGTTTTTAGATTTTATTATTATTAACCTGCTATCATCAGACATTATGAAATATCAATATATCTAAAAACAAGCCCCTATTACGAAGTTAACTCGTAAGAAAAGCGTATTATTGATACGGTAACGATGATTTGATTTGCTCGGGGAGACATAGTGAATGAGTGAGATACATTAGTAACCGTAGAAGGATAGAGAATTGGCAAAGGAGAGGGAAGGAACCTTCCAATTTCTCGTTACAATAATGACTAACTTACAAGAGTACACAAGAGATATGGAGAAAGGAAGAGAAAAAGGAGGCAAAGACAATGCTTAACTGACACATCTCTACTGAAGACAAAAGCTACTGATATGATTACTTTGAGAAGGAAAAAGGAAAAGATTTGAGGGTGGTCCTCGAGGGAGGTTGATGTAGCAAGTAAACTCGAGAAGAGGGTTGGGAGGTTAGATAAGGAGTTGGGTAAGGGCTTTTAGGGGGCAAGTGGAGGAGACAGGGGTCGGGCAGAGCGATAAGTGAATACGGCTTGGGTTGTTCAAGGTTGGGTGGGTGGGTTGAGGGTTTGTAGTTGATTCGTAGACAGACGGGGAGAGAAATGTATAAGGAAGGACGTAGGTCGGACGTGGTAAGAGAGTGAGTGAGAGAGATGTGAGGGAAGGAGGGAGGAAGGGGATAAGATCTTCGTTAGATACGCCTACCCATACACCCATTTACCTACCCGGCAGTTGGTTTGGTATGGCTGATAAGCAAGAAGATACTAACCAAGTCCTTTGTCTCGTCGAGAGGGAGTTCTGTTTGCTGGAAGAAAAAAAAAAAAGGAAAAGAAAAGGGAGAAGAAATTATGACAATGACAGCCTTGCCTTCTCTCTGTTACCGCGCCTTCTGTCCCCTCTCCTCCAACTTTCAACACTACATGTAAGAAGTAGGCGAAAAAAAAAAGTTTAGAGAAGAAAACAGTGAACAGTTTTGTCGGAAGAGGAGAAATGATGGAGTGATTGAGAATTTTATAATGAAATCAGAGCGTGGAGTATTTTTGCTTTTCCACGGTTTTCATCTCATATTCCATGTGGGTGTGTTAATTTATCGCTGATTCTATTGGTCCAGTAAACGTTTTACGACAGAGAGAAGCGCCTGACTTTTGGAGGTACACACACTAACACTTATTTAATGGTGATATTTTTTTGTGAAATCCCTATCACTACTACTACTACTAATGGTCGTGCCAATCTGTTTCAGAGAACTTGGAGCGTTCCTGTAGAAAATAACCAAAGAAAAGGAATTGACGAACAGGAAATTAAGGGATACGTGGAAACCACCTCAATGGTATTATTATTGCAATGAAAATACTAAGAAGAGTACTTACATATTGAGAACATTTGCTGCCACATGATCTCCGATATAAAACACTAGTTATTTCAGGTGTAAACACTCAGTAAATAATATAGATTAGATAGATACATAGAGAAATGATATAAGCTAAGCAATAATAAATAAGATAACAGATAGGTAGGGTTATATGATGTAGATATCTGATGAGATACACCTCTAAAACTTCACTAAAAATGAGGATCCATGATGAATAAATAAAGCCTAATAACATTTTTTTCGTCAAAACCTTTGTTATTATTAAGATGAAAGATAAAACGATTTTTTCTTTAATTTTTTTTAATTCTTTTTAGAACCTTGGAAATTTTAGTTAAAAAATCTTAATTTTCTGGCGTCAACATGATACCATAAATTAGTACTGAAAGTTTGAGCGTCTCTGCGGTGAAAAACGCTGATTTGGAAATCGTGACAAAAATCAGATAATTGTCGGATTTTAATGAAACTTTCAGAACTTAGTCACAACACAAATTTATTAAATTATTTTAAAACTTTTCTTTTTTAGAAAATTTTGGTAAAAATATATATTTACATCGGTTAACCACTCCCCACTCATTTAATTTCATGTAATTTCGAGAAATTATTTTTTGTAGTGATTGCTTAGGTTAATATTTACAGTCAAATCCTCGGAGAATTTAAGTATTTTGGTCAACTCAAACAGCATCTCCAGTTTCAGAAAATTTGCTCTGAATCGTAAAATAAAAAATTAAATAAAAACTAAGACATTATTTAAATAGAAAAACTTCTAATTCTTTTAAAAAAAACAACCCTGTTTTATAGACACTGTCGACTTAATTTTTTTCGATGAATAATGAATTTTTATAAGAATAGTTTTAATTAGAATAATTTATAAACATTTAAAAATCTTTTAAAATTCTGTATTCAAGTGATATTGTTATTAAATTAAAACTGCATTTACTGGGCATTTAAATTGAAAAAGTGTTGCTTAAACGGTAAACGTTGCTGAAAGTAGACATATTCTTAATCTTAATTCTCAAATACGGTCAGTATATTGTGGCCGTTTTTATAAAGGATTAATTTTTTTTTTTTCTTTTTTATTGTAAGAGCTTCCATTACTTTTAGTTTTAAACGCTGTTTGTAGTTGGATGTACGTAATTACATTCATGTTCTCAACTAGTATGTTACGTATCGAGGTTAGTACAATTCCGTGTTGGTTTAAATTAAATGTGTCAGTATTGAGCTCTGGTCAAAGAAATGTAGTTTCAAGAAACCAATTTTCAATAGCATCAATTATGGATTAGGAAATTTAGGACCTGTTTACTCACAACGACTTTTATACCGTCTACAATATATCTATTATTATCTATACATTATT
Source organism: Acanthosepion esculentum (assembly GCA_964036315.1). Classification (NCBI taxonomy): domain Eukaryota; kingdom Metazoa; phylum Mollusca; class Cephalopoda; order Sepiida; family Sepiidae; genus Acanthosepion; species Acanthosepion esculentum. The sequence goes on along the minus strand of OZ038501.1, from coordinate 4,871,989 downwards.
ATTATTATTATTATATGAAAGGGTGCTGAAAATATCCCTCCTAACGAAGAAGAATTAACTGCAGGAAAGATTTCGTTAGAAACAAAAACTCGCTGGAATGTTATGTACTTTTGGTCTTCCTATATGGCAATAAATGCTGGACAATCTCAAAGCTGAAGAGGAGACTAGAGTCAACAAAATATGGCTCTACAGAAGGATGTTGAGAATAGCATGGACTGATCATTTGAGCAACAACGACGTTTTAAAGAAAACGGAAACACTTAGAATCAGAAAATGACAGTTGAAATTTCTAGGACACATCAGGAGGAAAGAGGGCTTGGAGAATTAGACACTCACATGACATATTGAAGGCAATAGGGACAGAGGAAACTGTAAATAACCTAACGAGATTGTGTAAATGGATAGCAGAACAGGGGGGAAGGAGGGATAGCAAAAAGATAAACCTTACTAAGAGTCACAAAGGACGGGAGGTTGTGGAGAGATTTGATCACTATGTCCTGAAGCGATATGGTTCATAGAAGTAGTTTAACACGCTTCTTGAAATATCGTTTCTGAAGTTTGTTTTAACTATTCAAATAAATGAAATTAAAAAATTCTGATGCTTCTTCATTGAAATTTCTGATTTTGTCACTTATATCTATGAAAGATGTTCGACCTGTAAGGTACAGACAGGCAAAAATCAATTAGTAATTATAATTTCTGAAATCACAAAGCAATAAGGGGTATACAACATTTCTTGTAACAGCCAGAACATCTTTAACACTGATCGCAGGTGTATGTAACGTCGCACAGTAGTTTTTTTTTAATTCATGTAAAAAAGACAGGGGAAACACTATATATGGACTCGTCTTATACGCAATATTTATGACTATATAAATAAAATATTGTGCATAAGCCGACTTCGTGTATAGTATGATCTCTGAGTTTGTTTTTTTTTGCAGGAATTTTAACCCCTACAGAAAAATATTACCAGGGTATAGTGCAACTGGTAACAGAAAATGCACGACCTTTAATCTCTTCAAAAAAATTACCTGTGTCTAATAGGACCTCTATTTTTTGCGTAAAAGACTGATCATAAAACTCGCACCATACTCGAGTATATATAGTATATAGAGAGCACCTCTACGCGGTGTAATTGTTAGCAAGCTTGTCTCGCTAGAACAATTACGACTGAGTAGTGAGTTCGATCCTTGTGCCACATCTAAGCTACGCTTGGAAAATCACTATATAGTATGTAGAATGAGTAAATGTATTCTATTTTTCGGATATCCGTCGTATGCATTTCAGAACTATTTAAATTAATTGGTCCTCTTGCTTAAAGAAAAAAACGGAACTTTTTTTCCGGTTTTTGTAGATTAGCCTTCATTAGGCCTTCATTTGCAGATTAGCATTAATTAGACCTTCTTCAACCCACCACATTAGTCAGAATCGAAAAATATTTGTTTTTTATCATTTTAGAAGTGTGGGTCATGTTCATGATATAAATGCAGTGTAAATCGATCCTTGACTTTTTTTTTTTTTTTTTTTTTAGAAATGGCAAGTTTTAAACTGTGCTTACGTCATTGATAGCTAGGTACCACTGATGTTGTCCTTTTTCTCAATTCATATTATTACAGTTTCAGGGAGAGACCACCTGGCGAGATCAGTAGTTGAACAAGGCCATTGCACCGAACCCTTGGTCATGGTGACTTTTGATTTCATGTTAGCAAAACCATCGATGACTTTTGAACAGTCCCATCCAACCAATTCCACTCATAAGTCGTTGTACGGCTTTAGGCACTTCACAACGATGACGCACGCTGGGATCGTCTCCCAAGGTCGATATTATTAAAAGTCAAATCGAGTCTTCAGATTCGAACCTGTGTCTAATGGTCAGAGAGCTAACGTTCTAGCAACTTGCCTACACGCCCATAAATAAACTGTGATACTGTTATATACCGTACCTATGAACACTAATGGGTATGTCCCAATCCTCATAAATATGTTGGACACTATTGTAAGTGGGAGTAATATGCTGTCTAAGTAGTCTACCACGAGCAGTGGTTTACCTACTTCACGCCGCTAGCGAGTATTGTATTTTGATGTTATAAAGATTACCATTTCATTTCCAACCTCTGTTTTGGTTATTTTTCATTCAGTAACCTTTTCTAGGTTACAGCAGATACACAGACACATATAATTATTATATATAATTGTTTAAAATTTGATTATATATATATATATATATATATATATATATATATATATATATATATATATATGAGAGAAGAGCGCTCATGATTGTGTATACAATTATATATACATATGCACTCACACACACACACACACACACACAAAGAAAAAATCTACCTCACACCAATAACTAGCGCATAAAGTATTGTTTTTAACTTAATATGAAAATAACAAAATCTGTAGTCAGTTACTGAAACCTCCTGAGGAGTGGAAAGAACGATTACTAAATGTTTCATCTACGGAACTCTAGAATTAAGTTGCTGAATATAACACTCTGCTAAGTGAAGCATTTTATTTGTTTTAATCCTCTCCTTTTCTTTCCTTCTCTCTCTCTCTCTATATATATATATATATATAATTGTAATATTTTTTCTTTTTAAAAATATGATTCCTTCGCTACATAAGAGTTCTCATGTTTCAAAAGCGAGAGCCGAGACCCCTAACATAATTTTTGAAGTTATGTTGAGTTAAGGTGCCTGGACCCGCTTCCTCGTCAAGCGAGAATTTGGAATCCTAAATTCTCGCTTAACGAGGAAGCGGGTCCAGGCACCTTAACTCAACATAACTTCAAAAATTATGTTAGGGGTCTCGGCTCTCGCTTTTGAAACATGAGAACTCTTATGTAGCGAAGGAATCATATTTTTTTAAAAAATATTATAATATAAGCTCTACTTCTGTATGGAGCACTGTCTTTTTGAAAATAAAAGCAAAAATACTAAGGAACACCGGATTATTTACCTAACGTGTTCTTTCCTATTTTTATGCATACCTGCATATATATATATATATATATATATATATATATATATATATATATACATATATATATATATTCACACCTCCGGACATATTTTAATAATTTATGATAAATAGATATGAAACAAATGGATACGTGTGTAATCTACCTTATGTCAGAGCCGACTCTGTGGGTAAAACTTTTCCTGCCACACCCTTTGTAGCTAGAAGGGTTATACAGGTGAGTGGAAGGGTAAGTGAACTCATACATCTCATAAGGTTCACTTATTATGTTTGTTGTACTGATAACAGTTTCACCCTTCACCTCACCATCTCTCTCTCCATCCCGGTACCTCCAAAGAAAGCCGATACCTAAGGTTTTAAATGAATTTTTAAAAATGAAAAAATCTTTCTTGAAGCTTTTATTTTTAGTTTTCATTTTAAGCTGAAAGATTAAATTTAATATTTCTAATAAGCAAAATATTTTGCTGTATTTCAAACTGAATTTAAATTGATTGGAATGACTCTTTTTTTTATCAGTAAAAACGCTACAAAAACGTCCATATTTGACAAATCTGTCCACATAATGTAATTCTCTTTTTTTAAAATTCTTTCAAAAATAAAATATTTTTTTCTGAAACTTTTTTGAGGAAGATTAGCTAATTTAAAGTTGGATTAATCTGATCTGAAACCAATACCTGTATCTGTATAAGTATTATTTACTTTTCGTTAAAAATAAAGCATAAAAGCAATTTTTTTAACACACAGGTGGCTGTTTTTATAAGGTGTTACCAACTCTCACGACAAACTTATATTTGGGATTTTTTTCTCAGGAGGACATAACGTGATTGCCTTTTTCATGTAATTTTTTAACTGTCCAGAAATCTTTAAAATTTTAAATATTCTAAGTAATCTAATATTTTATTGAATTTTTGGTTACTTTGGTCTCATAGTCTAACTTACGAAAACACTTGTTGATGAAATGTTTGAACATTACCAATAAATTTTAAATTATAATTAACGCTCTTATTTTTTGATACAATTGTGTTTGGACATCTGTATTTACAACACTCAACATGTTTATATTCAAAATTCTTTTTAAAATATTGGGGTCTTTGAAATTGTAGTGAGGCTTACCATTTTATGATTAGTAATGTAATAATAACATCACTTGACCGCTACACAGTAATACAGAAGTTTATAAGTTTTTCAGTTATTCTAATTAAAATTTAAAAGAAATGAAAATAATACTTGTAAAATTCATTATTTATCCTTAAGACATTAGTGTTCATAATATATATTTATACATGAAAGCAATTAAAAGCTTTTCTAGTTAAATAAAGTCTTAGTTTTATTGCATTTTGTTTTTTACGATTTAAAGCATCTTTTCTGTAACTGGGGTCCCTGTTTGACTAAAAAAACAAAACAAAAAACATCATTTTAATTCTCCGAGGAATTGTCTTTAAAACTAATATAAACATTAAGGCATACAAAAAGAATTTCTCAAAATTTCATAGAATTAAGTAAGTGAGGTGTTAACAGATGTAAAAAAGAAAAAAAAGAAGATTTTCTAAATAAGAAAAATTAAAAAAAAATAATGCTAATTTATGGTCACCCGCTGACGCAAGAAAAATAATATTTTTAACCAAAATTTCAAAGGTTCTAAACAGGGTAAAAAAAAATTAATAATGAAAAGCATCATACGGTCTTTCCTGTTAACAATAACCTAAAGATTTTAACGATAAAATTTTGTTTTTAAGTTTCAGACTTTTTTTCATCATGGATGCTCTTCTTTAGACGTACCTATACAAGGGTCAGGACTTGACCAATAAACTTTTTGAAAGAGCAGGAGCATATAAAATCGAGAAATCCAAAGTAATAGTGAACAGCACAAACAGTGAAACCTGTGTCAACATTACCATGAATTCATTGGAGGAAGTGTCCAGTTTTAAATACTTAGGAGCAATCTTGTCTAAAGATGGTACCTGCAACTCAGAAATCTGCACATGAATTTCTGCAGTGATGGCCAAATTGACAAGAATATGGAGGAGCAAAATCAGCTTTCAAACAAAGTACAGGCTTTACAAATCGCTGGTAGTCTCCATTCTCCTATATGGATGCGAAACATGGACACTGTTGGCAGAAATGGAGAGAAAGATTCAAGCGTTTGAGAACAAATGCATGAGGAAATTCCTTGCCATTTTCTTTTGGGAACAAAAAACCAATGAGTTGGTGCAGAAAGGGGTTGAAAGTTTTGTGGGGCACCAGGAACCACTTCTCGTCACTGTCAAAGGGGTGGGGGGAAATGTCATGGTTTGGACACATTACAAGGCACGACAGTCTGTGTAAGACCATCAGGCAAGGCACTGTTAAAGGTAGGCGTAGGAGAGGGCACCAACGCAAAAACTGGTTGGACAATGTCAAACAATGGGCAGGTATGACTGTAGCAGAATTTCTGATGGCTGCCGTTGATAGACCGTTGTAGAAAAGAGTTAGTGTGGCTTCTGCATTCGGACCCGCCCTACGATTACAAAAGTCAAGAGGGTGATGATAACGATACGATGGTCAACTGGAAAGTTCACAAGTCGTCCAAGATATAAATATAAGTAGACATAAGTTGGTAGGCTAAAAGACGTGCAAGTGTACTAGAATACAAAAACCTGCATAGTCTTCTAACTTGTGTGTTTACTTACATTTATATCTTCGTTAGCCTGCGAACTTTCCGGTTGACCATCGTATATTTACAATCCTTATTTAAAACCACGGAAATATTTGTTTTAAAAAGTATTTTAGTTTATTTGTCTTGTTTTCTTACAAGTATTTTTGTTAATGGTATATAAAATCCTAGATTATTGTATTTCGGAAAGACAGGAGAAAACAAAGTCTGACCTCGATTGAAAATAACTTTTTTCTCTGACGATAATCAAAGTGTCTGAAAGTCTTTGTCGAAACAATGGTAGGAAATATACGTACCTATAATTTCGAGCCATCGTGTATGAAAACAAGTATGAAAGAAGGGAAATTGCCTAAAAAACATCCCAAAAGAAATATTTCCTCAGTCAGAAAGGCAAAAAGAAAGTTTGCTGCCAGAACTATAGCCGTTTCCTTGTTATCGAGTTTGATAATCACAAGTTATCACTGCAAGACTTAGCTTTGCACCAGAGATCACCAAACTTTTTTTCACAGAGGGCCAGATAACTGAGAGAATGACAAGCGCGGGTCGGATAAACATTTTGTTCAATACAATATACACTAAATGCACAAAAATTAAAAACAATAAACATATTTATTTACCAAAAAGTAATCAAAGAAGGCGACATTAGCAATAAAAACAGTTATATCACACCGAATATATCCGAATCTCACAAAGTGGAAACAAAGGTTAGTGAGATTTGTGAAGCTGCCGTTTACTTTTTAAGATATAA
>OZ038501.1:4810597-4863097 GCA_964036315.1 Acanthosepion esculentum | reverse complement strand
CAAAAGTAAATAGACACTACTATTTTCAAAAAAGAGAATTTAGTAATGATCTACAGAGAAATGACAAAAGAAAATAGATACCACTCTTTTAAAGAAAGAGCTTTTAGTAAAGATCTACGTCGTTGGACGAAATTACATAGACACTACTATTTAAAAAAAGACTTTTGGTAATGATCTACACGTGCATAACGAAAATAAACACCTCTATTTTCAAACTCGTACCCTTATTCAGAATTTTCTAGGTATATGACAAATCTAGACACGTCTAATTCCCAACTATACAATATCTTGTGTTCTAATCTTTGTTGTTTGTTACTCTCATAATGTTCCAGCCTTTTTCAGGTGTCTGTAGTTCCAGGCGACTTAACTAGATTTATTTTTTAATGTATATCGATTGCTCACGTTCACTTGGACAAATCTACGGATATATCATCTTGTTCCTTTTTTAATATTGCTCATTTGTTTATAGTCCTGTTTTCAGTTAGTGTTAGTCTATCGTTATCATGCCAGTGATTAAATTTACAAGCATTATACTTAATTCTTCAAACGATGGATGTCATTGATAACGGAAAAAAAGAGAAAAACTGTGCAAGTAACATGGGGAATGTTGTGCTTCGCCAAAAATTGTTGCACCAGCTATGGTCACTGATAGAACATCTGTGTCGTGGTGAGACGACCACACTCTACACACATTCATTCCAAGCATTGGTATAAATGTGGGAAGAGTTAACTTAGTTTGCATGCGGGACAGAATTTGAGGTATCTCTGTGCCAAACGGATTCATTCTGCATACTTTAGCTCCATTGCCATAACATTATATATATATATATATATATATATATATATATATATATATATATATATATATATATAATGTTGTAATGGAATGTCCCATACTCCCTATCGCCTATGTGGACTGACTATATCAGTAGATATATATAGTAAGCATAGGATATACCCGGCGGACTTTGCTTCGGGAATTACTAGCTTGCTAACCGATTCCCTGTTTTCAATAGTGTATTCTCTTTTACAATAAAACTCTCTTTCATTCATCTACGCCCGTGTTGCTGTTCCTTTCACTCGAGTACCACCTTTGTCTGTCTGCAACCTTCTTAAAGGATACAACAAACACACACACACACACACACACACACACACATATATATATATATATATATATATATATATATATATAATATCTGGATATTGTACTTAAATTACTGTGTTTGTGTGTTTGTTTTTAGACTCTAAAAACAAACACACAAACACAGTAATTTAAGTACAACACACATACGAAGAAGAAAAAAAGAAAAATACTGAATTCTAAAATTAGACACATATAAACTAGGGGTAAACAAACACGTGGATATTTTAAATCTACATAAATATTTCAACAGTTAAAAATATTTTAAGAAATATTTCTTGAGTTATGGTCAAAAAACCTTTTAAACAACATTTAAGACACTATCATCAGTCTTCCGCCAAAAATTCAAAGTCGCATTGCACATCACGTGACATGCACGCTTAACGACAAACGCTGTAAACAAACACACAAACACAGTATCTCATTTGATTTCTGAGGAAAGACCTAGGTGGTCTGAAATATTAAATAAATAAATATATACAAAAACACAGAAATAAATACTTTCATAAAAAAAACACCCAATTTTGTTTCATTTATTTCATCCAGATATTATATACATATCAAGAAAGTATACGTGGCCTCTCATTATGCTATATATATATATATATATATATATATATATATATATATATATATATAAACTAGAGTTTTAAATAGATGATGCGGTCGAAATAAAAGTGGTGACTAAAAACATTTTTAAAATAATTTTTGGTAAAGAAACGTTTTTTTTCTTCTTAGAATGCTTGCAGTTTAAGAGGTCGAAAGAACTTTATTGAATATTTAATTAAAGACGTTGGTTGGAATAAGGATGTTCCGGGTGGAATTTTATCCACAAAAGAATAATCATTTTCGCCCATATATATGAAGCTCAAATGTATGTACATATCCCTTTTTCATTTCACACATTAATATATATGAATTTCTGAAATGTGCTGATCATTTTCAAAAAGTTCTGAAACCATTTCTCAATATGCCTATTTCTTATTGATATAAATGTTATTTTAGTGGCTGCATTTGTTTGATACCTATCGAGGGGTACATTTTCTGTAATAGAACTTTCGACAGTCTAGGCTGGTGAACATCAACTTCACTATTTGCAAATAAACAGGGATGTCTAATTAAACACGTGGTCCTACTAAAATCATGTTTATATTGATACAGATTTGTTATGGTAATTTACCCACGCACGCATGGACTCTCCCAGCTATAAATAGGAGCAGGTACTGCTTTTTAGAGGGTGAAGTTTTCAGAAGTCAGGTCTGACAGTCGGACCGAATATTCTTGCTGTAACACACTCGTTTGTATATGTTTGTATTACTGTTTCTGTTAATATATTTGTTTAACTCAATTCCTCTTTTGTGTCTTTATTTCTGGCCCTAATAAGGCCACAACAAGATTATAGTCAGAAAATAAACTTGAGTGGTAAAACTGATCATCACCATGTAATGTTCATTCCTATGTCTGCACTGTCTATACCTATAAATTCTGTCTCCGATATCGAGTACTCTTCCCCCATAAATATACCACATTTTGAACAAAACGCATATACATATTTTTATAATTTATGATAAATAGATATGAAAAAAATCCATATGTGTATAATCGACCTTATTCGCCTTTGTCAAGATCGACTCTGTGAGTAAACCTTTTTTGCTGACACACCCTGCATAGCTAGAACGGTTACATGGGAAAGTGAAAAGGAGCTCATGCTTCTCCTCTGGTTCACTAATTCCGTTTTCTGTACTGATAATATTAATAGTTCCACCCCTCACACTCTAATCTAATCGCTCTCTCTCTCTCTCTCTCTCTATATATATATATATATATATGAACATGCATATGTTTGTAGGATATATAATATTATCCGAAGCAAAAGTGAAGATTAGGAAAAAATGTGGAAAATCAATATACGGCGCGTTTCACCTTCAGCGTCTGCTCTCTCTGGCTACCTCAGGTTAGAATGAAAGAAAGAAACAATTGCATATGAAGAAAAATGCGTTGGAATTCATGAAGATAAGCCGGGGCCATATCTCAAATTCCCTTATCACATTAGCATCAAGAGAGTGTCTGCCTATTTATTTTATATTGTTGTAGAGTAGACCCCAGCGTACTTCCTGCTCTTCACTACTACTGTGACAATGGACTGCTCTTACTTATAAATATGGCAAGTAGTCACATTAGAGTAGGTTTTGAGTAGTATTTGATTTACTCATTTTTCCCCGGTCTGTGTATGAGTATTTAATAAACCTCTTCTTTGTTTCCTCTACATAGTCGTCTCTTCCTTCGATACACGCTTTAACTGCGACCTCCCTAATTCTCAGCTAATTTGAACAAAGACAACATTACAACACACACACACACACACACACACACACACATATATATATATATATATATATATATATATATATATATATAATAGCCGTTTTGTGTCAGTTCGATTTTAAAGCAGTCTACTATAAACTAGAGTGTTTTGTTATGTATATACTTGTATATACGCAGACTTTTATTGATTTTTGTAAAATGTTCATGCCCGATTAGAAAATTGAAAACAAAATTTTACAGACTCACCAAAAAAAAAAAAAAAAATTATTAGTTAAGTTCATAGTTTCCATTTTTTTTACAAAATTATTGATGCCATTTTTGTAGAAACTTCATGTTTTTTGTTGGGAGAATGTTGTGAGGTACGGGGTCAAATATTTTGTCATTTAAATTGTTAAACCGGAACAAACGAAAATCCGAGGGAACCAAGTCAGGAGAATATGATGTGTGCTTGAGGTTGGGGTTCCATTTTAATTCTTTACGCTTCTGAAAGGTCTGTTTGCAACATGCAGTCTGTCGTTGTCGTGATGGAAAATGACACCTTTTCGATTTGCCAAAATCGTCCGTTTATTTATTTATTTTTTTTGAATAGCCGCATTGAGATAGGTGAGTTGGTTGAAATACTTCTTTGCACTTAGTGTTTCGCCGGTTAGAAGAAGCTCAAAGTGAATTATCCCCTTCGTAATGCCACCAAACGGACAGCAGCATCTTCATCGTATGCAAGCCTGCGTTAATCACGGGTTATGGATATTCACAAGCTTGTTACCAGCTCCATTTGCGTCAAATGTTATCATAAACGATCCATTTTTCATCGCCTGTGACAATTCTGTTCAAGAAAGGCTTCTTTCTGTGGTGTAATAGCAAATAAATCGCTGCAGAAACACAATCGAGATTTTTTCTGTTCCGTCAGAGAATGTGGTACCAATGTGTTGAATTTGGAAACGAACACAAGTCGCTTCAAATGGCGAAAGGTAGTTGTGATATCGATTTTCAAACTCTTAGCAATCTCTTCCGTCAAAATCTTCGGTTTATTCTTCACGATGGCAAGCAGGGCGTCTTCTTCGATGTCTGAAGGCCGCCCGGTGCGTGGTTGATCGTTTAACTTAAAATCACCCTGGCAAAATCTGCTAAACTACTTTTTGACCGTCTGAAGAGCTGTAGTATGATCCAAATAAACCTTCTGATTTTTTTTTGGTCGCAGTTCCGACGCTTACTGCTTTCCGAAATTCATAGAGCATAATATGGCGAAAGTGTAGTTTTTTTTTATCCTCCATCTTTAGGGGATTCAACAAAGTGTGGCTAGCAAATGAATGATGCAAGGTTTCAATCTAGAACACACCGGAAATCGCACCAAAATAAACACCTTTGTCAAATTGCGGCCATTTTATATTAACAATGAAAGTTGGGCACAAACATTTTGCAGTGATCTGATATTTTGTTTTGTTAATCATTTCACCCCGAGCAAGGCGTTAATGCCACTAGAACGCCGGGATGGGGTTACAGGAAGCGAAATTGAAAGAAAATGAGAAGACTGAGAATTGGGCAGGGTTGAGGAGGAAAGGACAAAAAAGGGAACAGGGTTCAAGAAGACAGAAGATGACGATTGACGTTGCATTTAAATTTTTTTGAAGATTGTAGTTATCAAGGAAACAAGAAATCGGAAGCGATGTGCGAGAAAAGAAACTGTTAGAGCATATATATATATATATATATATATATATATATATATATATATATATATTCAACGCATTCAAGTCTAAAAACTGCACGGTACCTGGAAGACAAGTTAAACGTTTAAATTTCCCCATGGCAATAGAGGCTACTTCACAAAACGTCTGAATTTCTTTCTAAATGCTGAGATGAGAATAAGCACATGTTATTCTATTTAATTTTAATTAAGTATTTATAGACTCGTCCGTGATGTGCTGCCTTAGAAACCAATCCTGAGGGTATTCTCCGAGCCTGAAGATCTCTCGGCGTGAAAATAACATTTTCGCTTCTACATTAATTCTTTTAATTCGTTTTTTTTCCCTGTATGTAAAATGTAAAACATTGCTGATAACAAAATGCTGTTCATTAAAGTTAACATCTCATTTAATAAATAGCACCTGGCCTACTCCTGCCGCATTTAACCTTCTATGATGTGACGAGAGGATTGAATGCATTTGTATTTCAGCCGTCCGTTCTACAAACTTCTTTTGGTAGGTCATATTTTAAGGGAAAAATGGCAACATTTACGCAAAACTTTAAGCAATACGAAGTGTGAGCTCAATTGTCTGAACAACAACAACTTTTATATACTGTGTCCTTTCAGGACGTTGGCGATCGTGACTCCCCGCAATTTGCTTTTATAGCTCTTAATAAATTTTGTCTTTATGCCATCTCTCCCAAACTTTCTCTGTCATCCATTCGCTAATGCTCACCAGGTAGAGTGTGCATTGCTTTCCTCTGGTCCTCTTACCTTCAACCTATCTTGTGATTATCAGATTTTCCAATCCGTCTTTCCTCGTTATGTGACCCAGAAATGTCAACTCTCTTTTCCTCTTTGAATAAAAATGCTTCTAACATATTTTTTTACAGTAAAGTTCACTCTTTACAAGGCCCGGGGGCCACTCAAGGTAGAGTGTTGTTAGGAGGCCATTTGTGCGTATGAGTGTGGAAGATAACGGTTAATCCTAGCCTTGAACAGGTTAAGATTGTAGTGATTGAGGAAACATCCTGTTGGGAGTCGGTTTCACAGGGTAGTGGTTCGCGGGAAGAAGCTGTTTGTGTGGACCTTACTTCTCACTGATGGAATACGGGGGGAATGTGGGTGGTTTGCTACCATATAAGTGGCATGGCGTGTTCTCAAAATAAATCAATCAAGATGATTACAGATCGTAGTTGTTTTGAAGGCATGTACATTAAAGCATCTTCTAAGGTCATTGGTAGAATTCGAACCTGGGTTCACTAATTCTGTTTTCCACAGTGCTACCAGCTGTGTTAAATCGCACTTTAACACCCATACCTCCAAGAATAACACACACACACACACACACACACACTTCCATTTGTTTACAAATACATGCATAGTTTTACACCCACATACACCTGAGCACATTTGAAAATATTCACGCACATTAATGCTCAGTTGCTAAGAGCATTAATTTCTTAGTTTTGATTTTGCCCTGAAAATGATTTTGACAGCTTGTTATGGCGAGTAAACCCATTGGACATAAGTCTTCCGCAATAGAATTGGCCCCTTGATCCCTCCCTTTCGTCTTCATGTCATTCACATTTCTTTCTTTCTATTGTTCTTCTGATCTGCTTTCATCCCTTCTTTCCGTTCTTCCCTTGCTTTTTTTTCTCTTCGTCCGACCTTTTCCCCTTTTTCTTTCTTTCCTTCCTTGTCTTCATTCTTTCCATCTTTGCTTCCTTGCCTTTTTATTGTTCTTTCATTTTTTAAATATTAATGTTTTTTTAAACTGCTGATCTTTCCATCTTTCCTTTTTCCCTCTTTTTTTTCTTCTGCTCTGCTTTCATCCCTTCTTTCCGTTCTTCCCTTTCTTTTTTCTCTGCTTCTAACCTTTTCTCTTTTTCTTTCTTTCTACTTTTCTTCCGATTTTCCTTCCTTCCTTGTTTGTTCTTTTCCACCTTCTTTCCTGCATTCTTTCGTCGTTTTTATTTTTCCTTCCTTTCTTTTACCCTTGTTTTCGTTCTTTTATCCTTTTTCCTTTGCTCTTCCTTCCATCTTTTCTTCCTTTTCGTTTTTCTTCTTTCCTTCCTTTTCGTTTTTCTTCTTTCCTTCCTTTCTTCTTGCTTCCCGTTCTTCCTTGCCTTTTCTTTCTTTAATTTTTTAAAATATTACTGTTTTTAAACTGCTGATCTTTCTATCTTTCTTTTTCACTTCCTGACATCTTTCTTTCTCCGCTTTTCTTTCTTTAGTTTCTCATGTTCTAAAACACCCAGTTTCCTTTATTGCAAATATTTTCCTCTCCTTTTTTATTCATACTTATCCTTCCTTTTATTCTTTATAGTACTTATTTTTTTAGATTCACTTTCTTTCACTTCTTTCCACCTCACCCTCCCATTTTTCTGACCTTTCACCGTTCCCCCCAACAGCTTTGTTGTAACCGAGAAAAGGTTACTGAATGGGGAATAGCCAAAACGGAGGTTGGAAATGAAAAGGTAATCTTTATAACATCAACAAAATACTCGCCAGCGGCGTGAAGTAGGTAAACCACTGCTAGTGTTCATAGGTATGCTATATAACAAGGTTTCAGGCCCTTCTCTCCTTCCCTAGTTACCGATTTTTGTCTTTCATTCTCTTCTTTAACTTCTCCCAGTTTCAGCTATTCACAATCTACCTGGTCCCAGTTTCTCCTCTTTTCTTTGTTTTTTATTTTCTATTCTTCTCATCTTCTTCGGCACACACTTTTTTTTCCTTTTCTTGCCTTCACTCACCTCGTTTGTGGGCCTTCTCACCTTTTGTAGATGTGTGTGCAGATTTCATTTATGCACCAAAATATTATGACCACTTCCCTAATAAGGTGATGGTCCTCCATTTTATCACTCTTACTCAAATGTCATTGACTCTACAAGGTTTCTAAAAATTTCCTCTGGGATTCAATACCAGGATGTTAACATCAGACCCTTCATTTACAGCAAGGTTCCACAGAAAAAAAAATTGTTGGCCCTAACTCATTCCAATGTGCTCAATAGCATTACAATCTGTGGAACTTTTTGACCAGGGAAAGACAAGTTTTGATCATGTTTCTGAAACCCTTTCTGTACATATCCTACTAAATTGCCATAATCTCCAACAAATCCATAATAAACACTACAAATTGGATAACTTAAAGGACCTATTTGAAAATACTAATCCAAGTAACATCATAAATTTCATTAAAGAAATTAGGATCTACAGAAAAATCTAAAAAGAAAAAAAATCAATGCATTTTTGAAAAACAAATATTACCAGCAATATATTTTTGAAAAAAAGAAAAATATATATTACCAGCTATACATTTTTTTGAAAAAATATTACCAAAAAAATTACCATAATTGAAAGAAAATTATTACCAGAAATAGAATTTTTGAAGGAAAAATATTACCAGAAATAGATTAAAAAAAAAAAAATTACCAACAATAAAAATGTTGTCGGCATTAAATAACCCATTGAGGTTGATATGCCGTAAAAACAAACCAAACCAAACCCTTTCTGTACAACTCGGACAATGTAGCAAAGTGCATTGTCCTGTTGAAAAATTCCACTGATATTATAGAAGATTGTTACCATGTGCTTGTTCTTTAATGATGTTGAAGAAAGTGGTACACAAAATTATGCTTTCTACATGATATCATGTTGCCCATCAAAATATTGCACAAATCATCTTGCTGCCTCTACGGTTTTGTTGTGCATATTATCGTCATTGGTACCTATGCTGATATTCACTTTTTTAAGTGAAAATATGGCTCATCAAATCAGCCACCATTCTTCTATTAATGAAATGCCCAGTTCCGATGCTTGCATACTTACTGCAGATGTTTTCAACAAAATACATTGTTTAGCTTGATTGATTATCCTGGGGCTGTGGTTAAGTGGTTAGAACGTTCGCATTCTGACCAGGAGACCCAGGTTCGAATCTCACCAGGGTCGATTTGTCAGGAAGGAGAATTCCTGATGTTATCGGACAGGAGGGGGTCAATCCCAGCGTGCGGTACCTTTGGAAAGTTCCTGAAAACCATATCATGGGTTGGCCTAAGCCTTGTGAGTGAAATTGGGTAGACAGAACCCTTGGAGACCGTCGATAGCTGTGCTAGGACAAAGTGACCGCAGGATTGAGAGTGCTTGTTCAAATTGTTGATCACACTAGATAACATTCTCTTTCCCAGAAACTGTAACTAAGGTCTGCTCAGTATAGTTGCTGCGTGTGTTGAATAAACACAAATGTGCCTGAGCAAGCGTCTGAAATAGGGATTGGCTAGCCGCCCTTGTAGATGGGTATCCTCAAATACGTGTAGCCAGCTATACATCCTGTGGCTACACAGCCCCATATGTTGCAAGCATTCATGTATTCTGTGTTGTGATACAGTCTATTTGTAATTACTGCCACAATAGAACTTCAACTGGTTTATATTTTATAGGAAGGCCTCTGTTCAATTCTTGTATTGATAAGTTTTTCTGTCCAGTACCTTTTTGGGGGTGGGTGATTTTTCCGTCCTTGGAACAATGTCATTTGACATAACTGAAAGTTCAGCATGTCACATTTTGGGGTCAAGCCGAAAACTTTTCAGCACCTCTTAACATACACCCTATATAACAATTATATATATATATCAAAGATGCTTTTACAAACTATGGGGGCAGGTTCCTGACACCAAAACAAGGTAAAAATGTTCATTTAAACATGTCCAAAAGATCATTGTTGCACCTCAACACAGCTCATAAGAAATGTTCAAAATGTCTTCCACTTACTTTTACACATCTATGCCTCTGTCGATTCATTGAGACTCCCACACAGTGTTGAATGTTTTTACAAGCCCCCATGACATGTCGATGAAGTGTCACTGAATTATTAATATCTGCTGCATAAACCAATTGTTTTAGGTGGTCCCACAGATAAAAATGCAAAAGATTGAGGTTAGAACATGCAGGCCATGGTACTGGTCTTTCCCTACCTATCCATCTTTCATGGTAGATGTCAGCCAGTGCATTGCGAATAATGCGACTAAAATGTGCTGAAGCCCCATCATGCATGAACCACATGCATCTTCATATTAGCAAGCGTACATCCTCTAGCAGGTCTGGAAATGTTTTTGAAATAAAGTACCTGTAGACAGCTCCTGTAAGATGTGCTGGGAGAACATATGGACCTACCAGATAGTCACCTACAATTCCAGCCCATACATTAATTGTAAACTGATGCCAGTGTCTAGCCTGTATTGTCGAATGGGGATTCAGATCTGGCCATAAATGTTGGTTGTGTAAATTTGTTATTCCATCTCTTCCAAATGTTGCCTCATCCATAAACAAGACTGAAGAGACAAACAATGGATTGGCAGTTAGTATAATCATTAGCAAAAGTCCTCCCGTGGTGAGTGATCAGAGGCCGAAAGACACTGCATGCATTGCAAATGATATGGATATAGCATCTGCTCTTGAAGTACCCTTCATGTAGTACTATGAGATGTATAACATGCTAGGGTCATTTGATGTGTGCTGATACCCTAGAATGTGTTCTTCATGACAGGCGCGTATGGGTGGGTTTCAGTCTTCCTTGATCCATAGTTTGTGGTGCCATAGATTCTGCCTCAGCAGCACAACAATAAACAGCAGCAAAGGTTGGATGACTCGGCTGCTTTTAGTCTGGAAACACAATCTGATACAGCTGTGCAGCCTCACATCCATTACCATTCACATGGACGTATAAAAAATCATATCTGCCCGCTCACCATATGAATATCCTGCCATTGTTAAACAGAACACTTCTCAGTTAACTCACTATTACACACATTAGACATTGAAGACAGACAGCCACAATTGATTACTCTTCCATTGTTTTCTTCGCACCTTAATAATGTCTATCTTTTTTCTTATTCTTTCACACTCTCGTCCTGGGTATGACAATAAACTACATCCGGCAGCAAGGCCTCTGATTGAAAGATTGTATGTTTTGAGGAGCATGAAACCACCTCTTAATTGCTGTTGTTCCCATGCCCACCCTGATCTGGGGGGGGGGTTAAACAAACAAATCAATCAGTCAGTCTTTCATACTCAGTAACCCCTTGCATCTTAGTGGCTTTACTTCTTTGCATGGGGTGAAATGATTAATAAAAGAGCAAATAAAAAAACAGCAACACAAAAGTGAATAAGGCTGGTGAGGATTAACTGATATGACTTATCTCCCGTGATTGAAATGAGTTACCTCCCCCTAAAGAATGGAAAGTGGTATGAGAGTAATGTATTCACAAGTGTCTGGCTAAAAATTCTAACGACAACAGATGCCAGAAGAAGGCCAAAGTAGACAACATCCAAAATGTTATGAATAAAAAACTCAAGTATTAATGATAATTACTCATCTCAAAAATTATCACATAAATTATCCATTCTAACATAGGGTTATTCTAGGGTCTAGTTCCCTGATACCATTTAAAACCAGGTATAATTTTTTGTGGTTTTCTTTTATATTTTCTTATCAAAATTGCAAGTATTTTGCCAAGAAAAATAGCATCTGCAGATTTTGTGGATTTATTGCAATGGCAGAAAAGCATCAGTATTTTCCCCAAATCTTGAATGACTAATTACTTTTTCTCGGAGATACATTTCTCATCTTGTCATTGTTAGGTTTTCCGAGTACACTATCTTGAAATAGCTGGATTCTTTTCCTATCTCTTACTTTTTCCCTTGCATTGCAAAATATAAAAATCCAATTTATGTTTTCTTTCTTTCTTTATTTTTGTTTTTTAAATTTTTATTTTTCTTATTCTAGAATTTTTTTTTAAATATTAGAATCTCCCACAAGTATTTTTCATTTTTTTTAATCACTAGGAAACCTACCCAGAGTTCTTGTATGCTTTTTGAAGTTTGTATAATCTTTTACATGTTTCTATATTTCATGAACTAAGCTCTTTAGAATATCTTTGAGTGTTGGTGGCCAAGTTCTTAAATTTTAAATCATTATAATCAGCAATAACAAATACTGAGAATACCATGGACAGGACATGTAAGCAATGAGGAAGTTTAAAAAGAAGAGGAACTGCAAAGAAACTGATACTTACAGTCAGAAAGAGACAGCTGACATTAGAAGTTGCACAGGAATTGCAAAAGATGCCTTCAAGAAACTAAGCAAAGTATAAAAAGAAAAGAGTGCTGAATTTCTATATAATATCTACTATCCTAGATGGTAGTGACTGCTCAACAATCTCAAATTTGAAGATACAAACATGTGTTTCTACTAAAAATTCTAAGAATACCATGGACAGAACATGTGACCAATGAAGATGTCTTAAAAATATAGTCCTGGTATGACGATAAATTACATCCATCGGCAAGCCTTGATTGGAAGATTGAAGTTTTTCAGGAGCTCAGAACCAAATTAATCTTAATTGCTGCCATCCACCCTGACCTGGGGTGGTAGCACCTGTTGGACCCCCAGCTATAGGCAAATAGTGAACCCTCTAACACTATGAAAGTATAAAAAAATATTTTTATCATAAAATACCAGCAATATATTTTTATATAAAAAATTACCAACAATACATATTTATAGTAGAATTACAAACAATACATTTTATAAGAAAATGACCAACAATACATTTTATCTGTAGTTAAAGCCATAAAACTGTTCAAAATATTTAGATTTCAGCATTAAATGACTTATGGCCAATAAGCAAAATTAACCAATTTAAAAATACAAACAAGGAAACTCACAATTATAATTAGAAAAAGACTGATGAAATTTCTGGGACAATGAGAAAAGAAGACCTAGAAATTTTAACACTCACAGGACATACTTATGGCAAGAGAATTTGATTTGATTCTTTTGTTTAATGGCACATTATGGGTAATTTAATGTCAACATTTAATTTTATTGAGTGCTTTGAAGTAATAAAAATATGATATATGTTATTCTGCTTTCACAATTGCATACATGGTAGATGATACTCAAGTTTTGTGCATACACATGTTTGTACGTAACATCCTTAATGCGTTTGTGTGAACAGTTGGCAGAACATGTACAAAGATAGATGAGTAAGGTTAAAATTAGTTTGAGCAAGAAAAGATAGGAAGTTGTGGAGAGCTATGATCGCCCATGTTTAGAAGGGACATCGAGGAAAGAAAGCTTGGAGAATCTAATACTGATAGGACATAGTGAAGGTATGAGAAACAATGGGAAATAGCAAATCACCTCCTTAATGAGTTTGTGCAAATAAATGGCAGAACAAAGGCAATAAAGTGACAGGTAAAAAATTACTTAGAGCAGCTAAAAACAGGACATTGTGGAGAGCTGTGATCGCCCACGTCCTGTAAGGACATGTCACATAAAAGAAGATTCAACAACTGGTGATTATCCACTTTTGAACTTTATTTAAAGGGGAAAATCACTCCACCTTAAATTTCTTTAGCCACTGTTGGACAGGATGTTCAGGTATTGTTTCATTTCCTTTTACTTCCTAAATTCTGCAAGCAACTTCATCAGCTTAAAGGCCCAATTTAAAATAATGCTCTCAAAATTGCAGGAACCTCAGTACTTGTCTCTGCCAGTATAATATCTGAAACAAAAGGTTGAAATGAATAGTACTGATCAATGCTTAGTCCAGTTTTGGGCAGTAAAATCAGATATCCTTTCTTTTCCTTTTAATTTCCTCAATTCTCCAAGCAAATTCATCTGCTTGGAGGTACACCTGAAGTTGTCAAATTTCTTAAAGTGTAAAATATAAGCCAAAAGTTTAAGGCCACCCTATAGATTTCAAAGAATCACTTAAAAATTAATGTCCATATGCCCTTTTCCAAACTAATTTACTAGTTCACTTTGAACTAGAGGGACTTTCCCCTTCATTAAGAGTTTTATCATATATTAAATAATAATAATAAAATTAAACCACATTTGTCAGTTATTATATCACCAACTGTTATAAAATCCATACTTGACTCTTTAAGTATGAGTTTGATAAAAGTGGGTTATATAATATAATATCTCATATAATCATTGGTTATGTAATATAATATTTGATAAATATTTTACCATCTATAAACACACTTTATTATATCACTGACTTTTATAAAATCAATACTTAAAAAATCTAGAATATGTCTACCTGCTATCACAACCAGTATAACTTAAATTCTTTCACACTCCTATAAAACGTCACCAAATTGACATGTGGACAGCCACCAAACATGGATAAAAATGTCTGCTACATGCGTGCGCACACACACAGAAACAGACAAACCAACAAATATACATAATCAACTAAATCCCACATAGATGAACAAGAATTATGACAGACATGCATACATTAATTATACACATGAATACTGCTTGACAAGACAGATGTATGTGAGGTCTGCTTAACCATTGGAAAAGAAACACAAAAATTAAAAATAGCAGAATTTTTTTTCTCCTCCATATTTCATTCTCTAATGAAGCTTTAATAAAAGAAAGATATGTTAGATTTATTTCATTGTTCCTTATCCATTCTGTTGCATTTCAATCCATAGTTGATATATGAGGGATATGATGTCTAGGTAGGCAAGGTAGGCAGTGCCTACCCTGAATAAAATAGATCAGCAGCTACATTTTCATTCTCTGGTGCAATATCGATCTAATCCAACAAAATTATGAAGGTTACTCTGATTATTATGCATAAAATGCAAAATATTTTATTTTGTTTGTAGATTTACTACATAAAGGTCATAAGCTGCCTACCCTGTGTAATTACTGATAGCATGTACCTTTTATATATATATATATATATATATATATATATATATATATATATATATACACACACACACACACACACACACACACACACACATACCTGTATAACACACAATCTTGCATATCGTGCAACCCCAAATTTTCCCCTTATAAAAAATGATTTTATCATGTATCTGAATGAACATGGATAGATAGATGATGAACATAGATAGTTAGATAGTTTGGCCAGTGGCATAACCAGGGCCGGCAGTACATATGCTAATTTTATATCTCATGTATGGTGTTACCCCTTAAAAATTAAGTCTTCAAAAGTCACATGATGCACGAGTATATACGGTAGATAAATAGATAATGAACAGAGATAGATATATAGTTTGATCAATGGCATAACCCGGGCCTGCAGTACATATGTTAATTTTATATTTTGTGTCTGATGTGACCCCCTTAAAACTAGCTCCAAAATTATATCTTCAAAAATCACATGATATGTTATATGTTCCTATTTGTTCCTTATCCTATCATTGTCAGATTCTAATCAATATTTTATCCCAATTCATAAGTATGAATGCAGGTGTAAATGCACCTACCTGTGCATAAATATAATACATTTATTTCTACATGTAAATATTAAATGTGTGCAAAAGTTCTAAGCACATTATTTTTAAAAAGACTAGAAATGGTAGACTTCAAAGTTGAAAGGAAAATGCTGGAAACTTTTATTCAAACCTGAAAGTAACATATATGTGTGTGGGTGTTCATGTATGTATATGAGTGTGCGTTTGTTTGTGTGTGTGCGACTAATCTACCTCAGATTGCTCACATCTTTCTATCTCAGTCAATTTAGATCAATCTATTTCAGCCTGTTTACATCTATCTAATTATTTATCATATATTCTTATCTATCTATGGTCACTTCATATCAATCTAAGATCTCTTCATATCTATTTCTCATTTCTATCTTTCTTTAAACCTATCTATCATTTCTTCATATCCATCCATCATCACTTCATACCTATTAAGGAATCTAATAAAAACAATAAAAACGAAAGAATATTAATATACAGTCCAGTGTGTCTGAAGATTTTAATTTTTCAATATCTTTTATTGTTCAAAACACACACACACACACACATATATATATATATATATATATATATATATATATAATCTCTTCATATCTATCTAATCTCTTTATCATTTCTTCATATCTATCTATATATCCTTCATTTCTTCATATCTATATATCTGTCATCTCTTCATATCCATCCATTATCTCTTCATATCTATCATCACTTTGTATCTGTTTATCTATCTGTCTATAATCACTTCATATCTATCTAATCTCTTTATCTATCATCTCTTCATATATGTCTATATATCTATCATTTCTTCATATCCATCCATCTATCATCTCTTCATATCTCTCTCTCTCTCTCTCTCTCTCTCTATATATATATATATATATATATATATATATATATATATATATATATAATCTCTTCATATCTATCTATCTATCTATCATTTCTTCATATCTATCTATCTATATATCTATCATTTCTTCATATCCATCCATCATCTCTTCATATCTCTCTCTCTCTCTATATATATATATATATATATATATAATCTCTTCATATCTATCTAATATTTCTTTCTATCTATCATTTCTTGATATCTATCTATATATCTATCATTTCTTCATATCCATCCATCTATCATCTCTTCATATCTCTCTCTCTATATATATATATATATTCTCTTCATATCTATCTATCTAATATTTATTTCTATCTATCTATCGATCTATCAATCATTTCTTCATATCCATCCATCCATCTATCATCTCTTCATATCTCTCTCTCTATATATATATAATCTCTTCATATCTATCTATCTATCTAATATTTCTTTCTATCTATCTATCTATCTTCATATCTATCATTTCTCCATATCTATCACAATATATTAATGAGTTAATTTGGGTAAGAATCTTAAGGAAATAGTAAATACAGAAGAAAATTCGTAATTTTCTAATGTCGGTCCATTGTCAAATCATTTTCAAAAAATAGAAATTTTCCAAATGTTCATATATATTTACTGTCT
Organism: Acanthosepion esculentum; assembly: GCA_964036315.1. Taxonomy (NCBI): domain Eukaryota; kingdom Metazoa; phylum Mollusca; class Cephalopoda; order Sepiida; family Sepiidae; genus Acanthosepion; species Acanthosepion esculentum. Next base: position 4,846,099 of record OZ038501.1, on the reverse strand, counting down.
GTGTGTGTGTGTGGAGGGGAGAAAGAGAAAGAGACAGATTTCTATAAGAGGAAGATTATAGATTTTAGAAATAAACTGTACAATGTCGTCTGCTTGGCTTTTTACCTGGATTCCAACAGCAACTTTTTGTTTCTAGAATAAAATAGAATCTTTTCAGCCATGCAAATATGAAAGACTGGGCTGGTGGAAGAGAAACAAGCTGAGATAGGTACATGTAGCAGGAAAGAAGCACTTTCTTTTTATCTTTGTTTAATTATCTCTGCAGATAACCCCCCCCCCCCGATTATCTTAAAAAGAAAATAAATCCAAAAACTGAAGGAGAAAAAAATGATGAAAAGAACTGAAAACAAATAAACAGTGTTATATTTGTGGTAGACACTGAGAGAAGATTTGAAAGCCTGATATAAATCCGCAACATTGCATTTGATAAAGACTTAAGCATTTTATAAGATGAGATGTAAGTTTTTTCTTTGTTTATTTTTGCATCTTAAAGTAGAAAAAAGATAAGCCTATTTCAATATAAACAATTTAGTTCTTAGCACTTTCCTTCATGACAAGGATATGCCCAAGATAATAGGATGTTTCACTGATGAGTCTTCACATGGAAGTAGGATCAATCACATAGATAAATAGGTTTATTTGCTGAACTAAACATTTTAACCAGAGTGACAAATAAGTAGTGGGACTCTTATCAGCTTTCTACAGACATTCAGTTTTTCTTTTCTTTTCTTTTTTTTGTTATGTTTTTTGAATGTTATTTTTTATCTTAATTTTTTCCAGTATTTTAAAACAATATATCTTTATTCTTCCTCCATTTTGAAAATTTTCTTTTCTAATTTGATAAATATTTGTATATAATAATTTTTCTGCATTGAATTTTTCAATCTTTTTCTTTTTGTCTTCCTGAATAACATTTTTTTTTTATTATATAGCTTCACTTTTATCATTTGTTGTTTTTATAATACTTTTTTGTCTTTGTTACTTCTCGTATTTTTTCTATGTAAGCAACTATCTTCAGACCTCAGATTATTTAATGACTCAAAAAAATTCTGCCATGTTTTTCTTTTTTGTAAATCTCATCTACATTTTTTCTTACAATATTTATTTTTATCATTTATTTTTCATTTTTATTTTATTTTTCATTCATTTTTTTTTTTTACTTGTTCTTCCTTTTCATTCATTTTTCATTTATTTTCATTTTTTGTTCATGTTTTATTTTTTATTTATTTTCCTATTTTTATTTTTATTCATTTTTCATTTCTTTCTTTTACATTATTTTCTTGATTTTTTAACAGATTTATCTTTTTTTGTTTTTTCACTTTTATTTCTTCTGAATTTCAGAGTTCATTTTTATTTTTAAACTAATATTCTGAATAGCTTTTGTTTCTTATAAATTGCTTTATCTTATTTTTATTTTTTATTTTAAGAAAAAAAAGCATTTAATTTTGATTTGATGATTTTGATTTTTTTCTTAATCTCTAAAGATTTTACACATTCAAATTGAACCGTCATCTTTTTTTTGTGTGTTCATCCGAATTTCTTTGCTTTTGATTAAACTTTTCCTACTTGAAAAATAAGCACTATAACCATCTGTATTTCTTTCTGTCTTTCTTTCTTTCTCTCTTTCTCAGTCCTTTTGCATCTGTAGTTCTATTTATCTCAGGCCTTTCATCACGCCGATGTAATAAATTTAAGCCAATGTATTCCTAAAGGACGAAAGGTGTCACATGAAAACTTTTTCAACTCTGTCATACAGGGTGCGATGGATAAATTGTCGTCTAAATTACTCAAAAATGAAAATAGCTCTGACATCTCATTTCAACAGATATATTTACCAAAATTATACAAAAATATCTTTAAATACTAAAGAGTAAATTTGTTCAATGAAATCGCCATTGACTTCAACCACAGCCTTCAGACAACTTTGGAATCTCCTGCATCTCTTCTGGAAGTTAGTGAATGCTACCATAATCTTTGCCTTCAGTTCATCTTTGGTGTTACCCGGAAGTTTTGTTTGTCTCTCAATCAGCTGTGCCCCACACATAATAATCAAGGGGGCTGCAGTCTGGGAAGTTGTGTGGCCAGATGTAAGGGATGATGTGGTTGCAGAAATTGTCCAACAGCCATGACTGGGTTCTCCTGCTTGTGTGGTATTGGGCAGAATCCTGTTTCCAGACATAGGGTCTTCTATCAGCCACCCTCTTGACCCAGAGCAGCGCTACCTCCTCAAGGCACTTGACATCCTGGGTTAAGATGATAAACTACATCTGTGTCCTGGCTAAGATGATAAACTACATCTAACAGCAAGGTTTCTGATCAGGAGGTTTTGAGATGCATGGAACCACCTCTTAATTGCTGATGTTCCCAGGTCCACCCTGACCCGGGGTGGTAGCACTTGTTAGGGTCCCAGCTATTGGTAAATAGTTAACCCCCAATCTGTGATCAAAACATTATGAAAGTGTAAAAATAGGTTTTAATACCAGCAATGAATTTTTGAAGAAAAAAATTATTACCAGCAATATATTTTTGAAAAAAAAATATTACCATCAATAAAATTTTGTTGGCATTAAATAACCCATTGAGGTTGATATGTTGTAAAACAAACCAAACCAAACCAGCAATAAAAATGTTGTCGGCATTAAATAACCCATTGAGGTTGATATGCCGTAAAACAAAGCAAACCAAAGTAGCAATAAAAATGTTGTCGGCATTAAATAACCCATTGAGGTTGATATGCCGTAAAACAAAGCAAACCAAACCAGCAATAAAAATGTTGTCGGCATTATATAACCCATTGAGGATGATATGCCGTAAAACAAAACAAAGCAAACCAAACAAGACACTTGATGTAGGCCTCCGTATTGAATTTGAGGCCATCACCAACAAATTTGTTGGTTCTTTTCTTATCAGAACGATCAGACTGAGTTTTTCCGAGCTACTGTACATTCATAATCACCATTAGACTTCTCCAACTCTTTCTGAATCTTCTTCACTGTCCTCAGATAGACACTCAAACACTCTGAAATGTCTGTACTGGAGCTTCTGGCATGAATGTCAAGCAATACAGCATGCAGTATGCAGTTTCCAAATTTCTGATAGAGTGAATTTCATTATATATTACCTATATCAGAGATACTACCATCTTCTTGAGTACACACCTCATATGTCACTTATCCAATCAAAGTGTTATAAAAAAATATCTATCTACTCACAATTTACAAGAAACCTTAAGGAAAATTCTGGTGGAAAACACTAAAATTCTATATAAAATCACATTACCGGAAACATCAGAAGTATTAAACAAACGGAATAAACCCAAAAATTGTACCTGAAGATTGCAAATGGCATGAAACTCAGAGTTGTGCAATCAATGTAGGTATTATGTATATTTTACACACACACACACACACACACACACACACACTGCAGTTCAAAATTTTGAGGCCGCCCCTGGTAATTTTTAAAATTGGACAAAAAAAGTAGTTGTTTTTTTTTTTTAATAAGAGAAAATTATAATACGTGGTTAAAAAAAAGCCAGATATGGTTTTTTATTTGGAAATTTTATTACGACAAAAAGAAAAAAAGCATTTTATGATTAAATTTTGCTCTTGTCAAAATGCAACACCAATTTTTGGCATTCGCTACAAAGTCTTCCAATATATAAGTTTGAAAATTGATTCTATTTTTTTTCAATTATTCTAAGAGCTCTTTTTCCTTTTTGGGATGGAAAGTTTATCCAATGTTAATTCTGTGGGTGGCTTCAAACTTTTTAACTGTAGTGTGTGTGTATATATATATATATATATATATATCCAATGTCAGTAGCATGACTCAGACTTTTCAAGACAGCATAAAACTCTGAGTCAGGCTACCAATATTTGATATTATGTATAATCACTAATTTTACACACACACACACACATATGGCAGATAGGCATATTTAGCTTTAAATGCTAAACTTTTAAGCATCTGGCATCTGGTATATCCAGATGCATCACTGACCTCTGCCCTTTGCCAGTTTTGTTTTTGTCTTTATTGTTTTTTGTATATGATTAAAAATAACAACAGAAAAGAACAAAATAGATAACTCATCATAATATTTTTAATATTATTCTATCATTTTGTAGATTATAAAATTTGTAGAGAAGCAATGAAAAAAAGTGACTTTGAATCTTGACTCTTCGCTGTTCTATAACAGTGAAGAATAGATGTTACCCATTTATGTATGCATGAAGGTTTTAAAATTATAGAGCTCTCATTGCACAGAGATAATCCCACTTTCTTTAGCATCCAATCTCATTATTTTTTCCCATTAAAATGATGGATATTAATTTGTTTTATATGGTTTGTCAACCTCTTATTATGTTATTTAAAGCTAAAACTAAATTTATATTGTAAGAATTTTTTTGTAGATAATAATGATTTTTACTGATACAAGTTCTACTAATTAACCCATAGTTGGGAGGAGAAGAGATGAATTTATGCTTTTCCCAGGGGCAGAGTCAGACTTTCACCAAGTTATATGAAATTCAAGGCCCTTCTCTAAAAAATACATGGGTAAGAAAATTTTAAATAATTATACATATTTATTATTTATTAATAATTGTGTATGATTTTTGATGAATTTTCGTTAAAGAATAAAAACTAATTACAAAAATGAATCCCTCAATGTTGTGTGGCCCGAGGCTATAGCTTATTTAGCTTATAGGATAGTTCAGCACTACCCAAGGGTATTTGCACATAAGTGGATATAGCTAAACCAACTGGAATTGGAACTTAGCTCTCTGATTTCCAATTCCAAGCTGTTATCCATTACACCCCCTGCACATTTTCATTTACAGCCCCAAGTGGTGACTCATCTAGGTACTGACCAGGTTTGTTTAATATGATGGGATGTCATAAAGTTTAGGGTTTTTGACAGAAGAAGTTTTTAGTAAGGATCTAGTATCTATCACTGACCACCCTTCAGGCTCTGCTCCTGATTTGAAATTAAAATTGCCTTTTATCCTAGAATTGTGGCTACAAAGACCAATCTTATTTACCCAGAGCTGGAGGGAGGAATGAATTCATGCCTTTCTCAAGGCCAAAAGCTGCACATATATGCAACATTATATTTTGTTATGCATATGCATAGGATATGCTCCTTTATGCAAAAACAGATTGAGTTATTATGTTATTATTAGTCATCTTTTCATGTGAAATTTCCAAATAAAACAAAAACAAAGAAAGGCATAAAATTTCTTTACTCTCTAACTTGGGGATTTTAAGAAAGTCAGTATTCTGTTCAAAGGATTTCTGTTTCCCTTTTAGAACGACTGTACCTTATTACTAAAGGAATTTCTCAACGATTCCGATAAGTCTACCAGAAATGGCTTATCTCTTTTTAGATTATCACCTCAGATTAGCAAGAATGGTGGAGGTTAGGGGAGGGTTATCTTGATCTGTGGGGTTTAATTCTTTGTTAATATGGAGGAAAACGGTCTGACTGGTCACGAGGAAATGTCCACTTCTGTGTGTGTATGGCGTGTGCATTTAAACAATGCGTGCAGTCAACAATGCATGCATTTTTTTATTATGCCATGCAGAAATGTGCATGTTATTCTGGGTGCAATATTTATTTCTTTTGATGCAACTGAAGATGGGCGTAGGCAGAGACACACGGGATAATAGGGAGGAAGGTCATAGAGAAACATGGGGATTTGGGGGTGGTAAAGGAAAAGCAGAAAGGCAAAGAGTGGGTGGATGAAGAGCATGTTTGGAAGGAGAAAGGGTGGAAGAGAGAAGAAAATGAGAAGGAAAAAGAAGTGATGGAAAATGGGAAGGAATGATAGAAAAAAAAACAAGGAGAAAGGATTATGGAGATGCAAAAAAAAAAAGAAAAAGGGAGTGAAAGAAAATGGGATGGAAGAAAAAGAAAGAAGGAATTTAAAGAAGCAAAGAAAAAAAGATGGAATATGAGTTAAGGAAAGAAAGAAAGGAAAGAAAGACTGAAAAAAAGAAAGAGATGATAGAAGAAAGGTTGAAAGAAAGAAAAAAAGAAAGGCTGAAGGCAAAAAATTAAGGAAATGAAAGAAAGGCTGATGAAGAAAAATGAAAGAAGAAAAACTGAAGAAAAGAAATAAATGAAGGAAAGTCTGAAAGAAATGAATGAAAAAACAGAAAAAAGGTCAACAAAAGAAAAAAAGAAAGATGAAAGGCTGAAGGAAAAAATTAAAGAAATGAAAAAGAAAGAAGAAAAGCTGAAGAAAAGAAAAGCTGAAATAAAAATGGAAAGCCAGTGATCAGAATGAGTAAAAAGGGAAAGAAATTGGATTGGTATTTCAAGAATGGCTGAAGAAAAAAGAAAAATGGAGGTGAAGAGAAATGGCAACTTTCGCATTTGTGCAAATGTGGAGAGAAAAACTCAAGGAAAAGAGGAAGAAAAAGTTTCAAAATTGAATGAAATGATGGAAAAAGAAAGAAGAAAGAGTTGCTGAAAGAAAGAAAAGAAAACTCTTTATACAACAGATATTTAATTTTTAACAAAATCTCATTTCCTGTCAAAATACTTTGTTTAAATTTCATGTAAAAAGTTAACCACATAATGTTATTATTATATATATATATATATATATATATATATATATATATATATATATATATATATATATTGTATTGGGGCAGCAGATCATTATTCAAACATATATTGTTAAATATAACAGACTTATAAATGTCTATTATGTTTGATCATGAGCCGTTCTAAACTTCGTATGGTTGCTTCACCCAAAATTAAAGCAACCATACGAAGTTTAGTATGGCTCATGATCAAACATAATAGACATTTATTGTCTGTTATATTTAACAATATATGATTGAATACATATATATATATATATATATATATATATATATATATATATATATATATATATATATATTGAGGATTGAACTCACTACTCAGTCATAATTGTTCTAGCGAGACAAGCTTGCTACCCATTAAACCACGTTGAGGTGGCCAAACGATTTTCTAAGCATAGCTTAGATGTGGTACAAGGCCAAAAGCATGGGGCTGCCAGTGAGGATTGAACTCAGTACTCATTTATAATGATTCTAGCAAGATAATCTTGCTAACCATTACAACACGTCGAGGGTCCCAAATATATATATATATATATATATATATATAAAAAGACAAAAGGAAAATTTATCTTAGCTGATGTGTTTTATCTTCTGATTGACTTTATCATTTGCTTTGATAAAGTCAGAGGGCAAAAGGCATCAGCTCAGATAAGTTTACCTTTTGTCTTTATTCATATTGTCCTTTTGCAGATATGTTTTTAGTTATATCTGAAATTTTTCACACACACACACACACACACACACACACACACACACACACACATATATATATATATGTATAAATTATAGACTTACTATATTTATAGAGGAAGACTGGTCAAATAGAGCATTTGTAGATATAAACAGTGTGGATTGGATACAGAAATCATTTTATAACTTTTCATTAAAAACACACAGACACACTCACACTCAATCATATATATATATAATAATTGAAGACCAGATAAATATTTCTTTATAGAAGATTTTTAGATAAGCTGACAACAAACACCTATCTCTATTGGAAACAACTTTGTTAAGGTGGCCTAAGTGACTGAAAATACTTGAAGTAATAATATTGTAAAATACATTTATAGTTTTGAAATATCAGTACCCAAATACCCTCCAACATGCACACACACACACACACACATATATAAACAAATATCATTGATGAAACCAATGGATAGCTTGCCAAAACCTAAACACTTATCCAGATATAGTCTCGAATAAATACGACAAAACTGAAAAAATAAAGTGTAAAAAGTCCTGAAAGCAAACTTACCTATACAGTAAAGTGCTTGAAGCCTACATTGCCTAGACTGACCAAATACATACATACATATATATATATATATATATATATATATATATATATATATATATATATATAATCATTTATTTAAATGTTATAATATAAATATGTTATAATATTTAAATAAATGATTATATCTGCTCTACTCTGTATTAAGCACTCTTTAAAGAATAATAATTGTTGGTTATTGGAATTTACTCCATATATACCAATCCCACACTTGGGTATATATATATATATATATATATATATATATATATATATATATATATATATATAGGTGTTATTAAATAAAATAGAAAAAAATGACGGTTATGTTTTAAGATCGATTTTTGTTATATGAACAATTCATTCATTAATATCCATCCAATCTATAATGTTTAATTTGACATCAAGAAGAAAATTAATCAAGATGTAAATCTATTATTCTTTGTCTCTTTTATTTAATAGAACCTCTACAAAGTTGAATTTGCTGCCTAAGTATATGTAACATATATATATATATATATATATATATATATATATATATACATAAATTAGAGAATGATAGTCCATGTATGATTCTTATAGAATGTAAGCATATTAGGCTAATAGTGTGTGAGTGAAAACCATATATAAATTTTTATATATTAGAACAATTTTAGGAAAATCTATGACAAAGTGGAAAACACTAAATGCATTAGTTGCTTATTGTAATGAGTCTGACCATAATTTTGTTTAAAAAAAAAATGCTCATTTAATTAGAAGAGAAAGAGAGAGCAATTTGCTAATGTTTAGAAAGTGCTTAAATTGCTGGATCATCCATAGTAAATTTACATCCATGTTCTTATAATGTTTCGCCTTTCTTGGCAGAGCTTCTATTATCACAGTATGGATTATTTAAGAAAAACATAAACAAAAAGAAACTAAATTAAATTGGCAAGATTATATACCCAAAAGATATATTTAAAAAACAAAATTTAGCATACCCTCTCTCTTCATGATTATGCGTAATCACATCAACATAAATATCACTTTAGTCCAATGAAATCCTAAAAGATAAAAAGCATCACATGAAAAATTTTCAAAATTTCTAATAGATTTTCCTATTATATATATATATATATATATATATATATATATATATATATATATGTGTGTGTGTGTGTGATAAAAAGTAGTTTTAAGGTATGCTATATTTATCAATCAAAGTGCTCAATATCAGGGATAGAGCATATGTAAATATAAAAATGGACACTAAAGTCAACATTCAGAGGCAAGAGTCTGTTTCATGCTTAAACACAATCATCATGCCTAACGATTGTGTTTAGCATGAAACAGATTGTCACCTATGGGTGTTAACTTCAATGTCCACTTTTATATTTATATATATGTACGTGTGTTTGTGTGTGTGTGTATATATATATATATATATATATATATATATATAGTCATGCACAGACAGACTGTTTTGGTGTATCACAGCTCATCAGTGTGGCTAAACGTCCGGTTGCCTCTAGCTAGGATCGAAACCTGTCTGAATTGGTGTCAGGCGTAGATTCTACCCCTAAGCCGTTGGCACACAGCAAGGATGAATGTGAATTTAAGTGTATTTATTTTTAGATAAACACACAGTGACTGAGAGAACTCAATTTGCTTTACTGAAGAGTCTTGCATTATTAGCTGTAGTAGTCACTGTTTACAAACTCAAACTTCCTCCTCATATATATATATATATATATATATATAAGTTTTGACTAAGTCCAAAAGGTAGTATAAAGGGAAGAAAATAGATGTGTGGAAAATGTTGCATAGTAGAGACTAAATTGTTCCGGTGTTTAAGGAAAAAGAAAATATCTGCTCCAATCCATGATTCTTGATTTTATAAATAAAAAACTGCATGAAAATTGAACCCAGATTTCAGAGTAGTAAACCTTTCTGTTTTCAGTCTTGTAGTTTGTCACTCAGTTGATTGCAATAAAGGGAGAAATAATGGCAGTGCTCAAGAAGGCTGGAAACTGATTATTGATGAAAGAGGCAAAAAGTCCAAGAAATGATTTTCTTTTTAAGAATTTGTCCTCACTTTACTAGGAGGTAACATTATCAAAAAACAAAAAGTCATTAACAATTATTGAGCATGGGTATTGATTGGAGCAGCTAGCGATGAGTAGATGATGAAAAAAAAACTTTATATACACATACAGCATGTGAAAAGAGATTGCTTAGTGATTATGAAGCAGGAATAAACCCAAAGAAAATGTTCAAAAAATGCTGAAAAATAAGTTGTTTATTTATTCTACTTCTTTCTTTCTTTTTTTTTTATTTGTTTTATTTTTTGTTTATTTTTTTAAATTTTGTTTTTATTTGTTTACTTTTCTTTGCTATTTATTTTTATAGTTTTGTTTTTATAGTTTTGTTTTTATTTGTTTACTTTTCTTTATTTTTCTTATTTATCATTTTGACATGATCACTATTCCTTGAATAGTATTACTAATCTGGCTTAAGGTTTACATTCAAAACATTTTGGTTGATAACTTTATAACCCCTTGATCCATTGGCTCTTTCTTTCTTTATGTTCTGTGTCCCTTCAGGACATAGGTGATCATAGCTCTCCACATCTTCCTGTCCCTTGTAGTGTTTAATAAACCATGTCTTTCTTTTATTTCTCCTAAACCCTGTTCCGTCATCTATTTACTCAAGCTCACTAAGTATGTTATGCGTTGTCTTCCTCTGTCCTTTTTGCCCTCTATCTGTCTTGTGGGTATCAGATTTTCCAAGCCCTCCTTCCTTCCTCATTATATGCCCTACAAACCTCAAATATCTGTTTCTGATGTTAGGTATTAGTTTCTTTTTTGCTTCCATTTTTTCCAATCTTTGTCTCTGACCCCTTGCGTGTTAGTGGCACTCCCACCTTGCTTGGGATGAAATGCTTAAAAAGAGAAAAAAAGTGCAGTACTAGACTGGTGTCAAGATGTCATCAATTTAAAGTTGAGTTGGTTCGATGTAACTTTAAGTTCTATGCCAACAGTTTCTTTACTTGCACTTCTTGCTTGTCGAACTCTCTTCTGGTTCCATGCTTTCCACTCAACTTTGATCTTTTAAAATTTAATTTCTTCTTCATGTGCAATGTCCCTTCAGGACGTAGCCGATCATGGCTCTCCACATCTTCCTGTCCCTTGTAGTGCTTAATAAACCTTGTCTTTCTTTTATTTCTCCTAACCCCTGTTCCGCTATCCATTTACTCAAGTTCATTAAGTATGTTATGCGTTGTCTTCCTCTCTTCCTTTTGCCCTCTATCTGTCCTGTGAGTATCAGATTCTCCAAGCCCTCTTTCCTCATTATATGCCCTAGAAACTTTAAATATCTGTTTCTGATGTTACGTATTAGTTTCCTTTTTGTTTCCATTTTCTCCAAAACTTTGTCGTCAGTTACATGTTCAGTCCACAATATCCTCAGCATCCTTCTGTAGAACCACATCTCTGTTGCTTGAAGTGTCCTCTTCATCTTTGAAGAGATTGATCAGCACTCACTGCCAAACAGGAGGACAGATATCACATCGCAGTTTAGTACTCTTTTCCTTGTTTCTTGCAATATTTTCCTATTAGTACTTTGCTTAGCTTTTGGAATATTTCCTTGGCTATCCCAATATGTCTTCAGATCTCAGTGTCGCTCTCTTATTTAGAAGATTGAAATGGGAAAATAATTATCATTAAAGTCTCTCTCTCTTTCATATCATGTGATTTTCTGTGTGTAAAAAGAGTTCTATTTTCATTTAATTTTCTTTCTTTTGTTTCATTTATTTTTATATATCTCCTTGATATCTGTCTATATTTCTGTGATGAGGTATTATGTACACTATTTACATGATTCAGACTATTGTCCTCATTTTTGTTGCCATATTTATTTCAACATTTCGGCCGTTGTACACTCTGGCCTTCTTCAGGTGGTTGGAATGTCAAACTGAACCCTTCATTTCACTCACTGAGGTAAACTGTTCTAGTTCCATGTGCCATGTCAAGGACACATGGCAAAGTGGATAAAGACATTAGTTAGATCCAGTGACAGAACACAAAGAGTGTGAGTTCAATACCTGGTTAAGGCGGTGGAGAACTTGGAGAGGGAATTAAGCAGGAAATAACTAATAACTGACATCAATTAGACATCGCACGTGGAACTAGAACAGTCTACCACAGCGAGCAAAATAAAGGATTCAGTTTGACATTCCAACCACCTGAAGAAGGCTGGAGTATACAACGGCTGAAACGTAATAAATATGGCAGCAAAGATGAGGACAATAGTAATGTAAATAATCTCCTTGATACTTTCTATATTCCTTGAATAGTATTACTAATCTGATTTAAGGTTGCATTCAAAACATTTTGGTTGATAACTTCATAATCCTGTTTTCTCGCTTGCCTACATAATATTTAAATGGGAAAAAGTTTGTCATTGAAATCGTTCCCTTGCATATCATGCAACTTTCTATGTGCAGAAAGAGTGCTAATTTTTTGCCCAAACATTTTTATTTCATATAAATAATAAATAATACTCTATAAATAGGATGTGCACATATTGTAGCAGGGATCAGCACAGAATGTAGGATTTGCATGACAAGATCAAATTTTAGCTCCTATGTATTCATCATTCCCTCCAGCTAGGGGTTAATAACCAGACAGATCTCACTAGCTATAGCTGATAACCAGTCTAGAAGAAGAAGTACTCTGAATTCAAAATTGAATGTGCAAAGGGTTGGCAAACCTACAATGGGAATCTGAGCAGCAACACCTAGTGTGGTGAGGCTGTGTCCCTATACTCCACAAAGGAGTCTACAGGGTTAACCACCCCATAAAAGCCTACTTATCAGGGAAATCACAGGAGCAACACCTAGTGCAGTGAGCAGTGAGGCTGTGGCCCTATACTCTATAGGGGAGTCTACAGGGTTAACATGACTCCATCCCATAGAAACCTACTTGCTATGGAAACCACAACAGCAACAACTAGTGTAGTGAGTTTGTGGCCCTATACTCTATAGGGGAGTCTACAGGGTTAACATGACTCCATCCCATAGAAACTTACTTGCTATGGAAACCACAACAGCAACAACTAGTGTAGTGAGTCTGTGGCCCTATACTCTATAGGGGAGTCTACAGGGTTAACATGACTCCATCCCATAGAAACCTACTTGCTATGGAAACCACAACAGCAACAACTAGTGTAGTGAGTCTGTGGCCCTATACTCTATAGGGGAGTCTACAGGGTTAACATGACTCCATCCCATAGAAACCTACTTGCTATGGAAACCACAGTAACGACACCTAATATATTGTCTATAGGGTTAAATTTGTCTCTATATTAGCATTTAAGAGTTATCTCTCCTGAAAAATTGTTTTATTTACTTTTTTCATTTTAGTCTGAATGCAGACCCCACAGTATTATAATTCTGTATTGGTTACTTTGAGATAGCATTTAAAAAATGTTATGTCCTTTCAGACCATAGGTGATCATTCTTTATCATCAGTCAACAGCCATGATTTATTGGTAATATAGTGGTCTGGTTTCCCTTGCTTTCTGTTCAGTTTTTGGAGTTCAATTTTCCTTCACTTAGATTAGATGCCATTCAAGGCTAGAGAGCCCAGTCAACCCTTGCTATTTGATGCATAGCTAAACCGAGGAGAGACGGGTTCATGCTTTTCTCAAGTAAAATAGTGAGATATCAAGGTAACAAGTGAGGCTGGGATTTGAACTCAGTTTGCCCATTACCCTTTCTGCCCTAATAACTGCTACAGTATGTGCACACACAAGATGTTACATACTGACAAACAAAATTATATTTTTAGTTTTATATAGATAGGTTGAACTTATTTCCTGCCTCATAAAATGCACAAAAAAAAAATTCCAAAACTTACCCTGTATCTTTTCTATCTTCTTTGTACTGTGTCCCTTCAGGATGTGGGTGATCATGGCTCTCTACAACTTCTTGTATCTCTTAACAAAGTTTGTCCATATGCCAACAGTGGATACTTTTTAAAAGCCTATAATTAATACCAGACTTTATGTCATTTTATGTTGAGCTGTGATGGATTAAATTGCAGTCGTTGAATTTCAAAGAAATAGTTTTTTAAATTGTTTCTATTAAGTAAACAAGATTTAAGTTTAGGTATCTTTCTTGTTGAAACCTTTTCATTAAGCTTCCTTAACCCTCAACATTACTGAGCAGACCCTGAATTTTCTCCAGTCATGTTGAACAGTTTGCATTCTCAAGATCATTCCAGAAGTGGAACTCATATATAAGATCAATCACAAAAGAGGCTGGAAAATGGTGGCTTCCTTGTACCACTCCAGAAAGTACTTGAATGCTCTGATCTGAGTCTACAGAATGGAGTATTTCTGCTATATCTGAGTTCAAAATCGTTTACATGGCATTGTGGGTGATGAATTTTTTCCATCATACAACCCCTTTCTCAAAGACAAAAATTTGCTAACCTCTTTCCACTCTGTCACTATTTACATGGCAAATGTTCAAATGAGAACATTCCTTAGTTCCACCAGTTCAAACCTTCCCTGCTAAAATCCAACATATCACATACTCAGGGTTGAATGAAGAGGAAGTTTCATTCAGACAGCTTCTTCCCAAGAACTGTTACTTTGTGGAACAAACTCCCAAGAGGACACTTCACAGATTACTATGATCTTAACCTCTTCAAATTTGGAGTCATTCGTTATCTATCCTACATATCCTCATCATCTGCATTTCTTCACTACAACAATCTCTTTCAGTAGCCCTCTACGTTAATTGGCTCTTTGGTCTTGTATTGATCACAATCACATGTCCTGTAACCCATTGGGGTCATAGGGGTACCACATATATTGCAGTCTTAGCAGCAGTGGCGTGTCTTGGGCAAGACAGTCTGATGAAACCCAACCCTCTTCAAGTTGGTTTGAATTCCGAGTTTTCCTTCTCCTACATTGGATGTCAACTAATGTTATTGGGACAGTCTAAACTTATATTTACCTATAGCTGGGGAAAGAAGAGATGATTTTCATACCTTTTTCAAGGATATTTGTGCATAAGTGAATGTAACGAACTTGACAGGAATTTGAACTTTGCTCTCCAATTTCTCTTTTCTCACCACTATCCATTTAATCATGGTGAGAAATAATTTGACTGGAAACATTTTAACCATACAAGTGGTTATGAATTGCCATATATTTTTGGTAATTGATGGTAAATGTTGTGGTAAACTTGAGTTAGATAATCATAAAATACCTATGTTTTGATGTTAGTTCGAATTTCTGGGATAAGGAGTTATCATTATTCCCATAGATTAAATAGAGTTCAGATTAAAATTTCATGAAGGTCACCTGGGTCAACAATCACCTGAAGAAAGGCACAACAGCTGAAACATTGTAATTATAACATCAAAATTGAGGACAGTAGTCTGGGTGTAAATAAAATAAATAATTCTTAATATCAGTTCAATTTGGTACCTGCTACAATTTTTACAGTATTATTGACATCCAGTGTTGTTAGTTTGAACTGAGTTGTGTATATTTCCAACCATGTTGTGGCTCCTCATGCACAAACTCTCCAAGCAAATCATGAACATTCATCAAAAGCATTTCAGAAAAAAATGATACCAACTAATTGCTGTTTTGTCATTGGTTGATTCTTTGATTTTTATGTTAAATTGAATGTTTATTCTTTCTTTTATTGTGTAAACTTAAATTCATGTAAGTCATCCATCTTTGAAAATGTTACGGTCTGATTCTTCCAGTTTGTTGCAAGTTGAAAACTTTTTTTCTCTTTCAGTTAAAAAAATCTATCAATTAACTCGTCAATTGAACAATCAATACATTTAAAAAATTTGGACTATTCTTCTGAAAGCTGAATTGATAAACAATTTAAAAGGGGGAAATGGCACTTAGCATTCATTGGCCCTTCCCTGAATGTCATGGTCAAATTAATTCCATATAAAATCAATCAGCATCTATCAATACTTTTTTTTTATTTTACTTCAGGATAATCATTATCAAACCGATGCCTTTTGAAAGTTAGGCAGTAAATCAATTCAACATTGTTCTCAAAATGGTGGCCAAATTTTTTCCATCTTTACAGCTAATAGTTTGTCAATTTTTTTGACAGCTTGGCTCAGTGCATTATTCGCTACAGTAATTAGCAAAAATTGCTTTTCTATTTTTTATTTTATTTAGTTATTTTTATGCAGACCCCTTTTTTCAAAATGAGTTAATGGTTTATAAGCTTGGCTGTCTGTGCTAGTTTTGTTATTTGGATGAGCTACCCTAAAAGTCATTGTACACACTATCTTTAAATTTTTTGATGAATAATTTGATGGATAAATCTTTAAAGTATTCGATAGATAATTAATATTTATTCAAGTGCTGAGTGGTTAGAATGCTAGCATTCTGACCACGAGACCTGGTTTCGAATCTTGCCATGATTGATTTATCAGAGAAGTGACTTCTTGATAATACTGACTTGGCATTCTCCATTGAAAATTACTTGAAAACTTTGTCATTGGTTGACCCAAGGATTGTGAGTGATACTGGTTAGATCGAACTATTTGAGAGCCATCAATGATTGTGCTAGCACAATGGGTATTACCTTTGTATATCAGACATTTTCAAAGACATGTTTTTGTTGGCTGGGGCTGCAACATCTATCAGAAGACATGTTTTCATTATTTACATTATTCGGTCTATTGTTCTCATTTTTGTCGCCATATTTATTACAACGTTTCAGCTGTTGTACACTCCAGCCTTCCTCAGGTGGTTAGAATGTCAAACTGAACCCTTTATTTCGCTCACTGGGGTAGACTTAGACTATTCTAGTTCCACGTGCCATGTTTAATGGATGTCAGTTATCAGTTATCTCCTGTTAATTCCCCTCTCTAAGTTCTCCACTGCCATAACTGGGTATTGAACTCTCACTCTTTTAGGTCCTGTCACTGAATAAAACGGTTGGTTAGATCCAGTAACAATGGCTGAAACATTGTAATAAATATAGCGACAAAGATGAGGACAATAGTCTGAATAATGTAAATAGTGTACATAATACCTCATCTCAGAAATATAGACAGATAATGATGTTTCATAATTATTTCTGGTCGATTTGCCGGTATTTACTTATCATTCTGAATGCTGAAATTCCATATAATAGTAACCTCTTCATATATTGCAACATCAGGCTTATGTTCCCACCAATTCTCTTTGTGAGGAAGGTTGAAAGCGTAACATACTGATCAATATATGTATTGAAAATCTCTATAATGTCGTTGCAGTTATTCTGTTGGCACCAGTTGGCTGCCCCCAGGATTCTCTACATACGCAGCAGGATTGACTACTCTTGAGTTTCAGAATTATGTTTTTAACTTTTGTTCTTTTTATTTAGTACAATTCCTTTCTGGCTCATTTACTCGAGACATAGAGCGAAACAAGAGAGTAAATATATGCATTCAGTCAGCACAAATTCTGGCGTTAAGTGATACTTAGTAGATACAATGCTTTTATTTTCTTTACATTGATAATAATTTTCTGAGTAGATGACCAGTTCCACACAGTGCAGATTTTTGAGTGCATTTTAAAAAGGAGCTGATATGGATCTTGTTAATATTCTTGTCTGTCCCTTTCTTGATTGTACCGTGGGCTCCAGTAGGGACAGAAGTTGTTTTAACCTTCAGCACTCTGCATTTTTCATTAATATTACTTCTCCTTTCACTGAATTCTTTTTTCAGGGTGAAGTAGCCCTATTAATGATTTCAGTTAAGTTTTTTATCTTTTTCCATAGCAGGACATGGCAATACAACTGTGACATTCTGTTGTAGAGTTATTTCCTCAATGGAAACTATATTTGGACTAAATTCGTCCTAAATAGGTTCAACGTACAAAAACGTTAGGAACTTGTAATAATCAGTATTACGCAGAGTAATCGAGTTGTGGTCACTGACTACTTTTCCTTATTCGACTCCTACTGACTCCTACTTATAATAGATGGGAGAGTCTATTATCTATAGACTAGGTGTCTTTCACCATAACACATTCAAACATACCATTGTTCGGTTCTTGGAGTCACCCACAGTAGCAGGATGCTCTTTTTGCTTGGAAAACAAAGTCGCCTATAGAAGGCTAAATGTTAAAGTGAATATTGTGTATATTTTTTTACAATTTCAGCATCTTTATTTATTATATTCATTAACAGACATGTTTTAATCTCATAATTTTTTGTTAGTTTTTACTCACAATGTCTGGTCTATTAAGTATTATATGTCTGTCCATATCTGTCTATATTTCTGAGGCACAGTGGAGTAATGGATAACCGAGTTCGAATTCCAATTGAATCCATTACATTCACTTATGTGCTAACACCCTTGGGAAAGGTACGAATCCTTTTCTTCTCCCTCCAGCTATGGGTAAATAGCAGGACAGACTGGGTTCTATAGCCTTGGATGGCAACTGGTCTAGGAGAAGGACAACTCTGAATTCAAAACCTGCGGAGGGTCGTTTGGGGACCTTGTGGCATTCGTTGCACCAGGTCCCTGTATTCGTCCCTTCAAAAAGTGTGGATGGTCCGGCACGAAACCTTCACCACCATAATCAAATCTCATGTGCCGGCGTCGGGCTCTCAGTTTCTAGGAACTGATCTGCTTGACCCTCATATGTTGAATTCGATGGGAGAGTTGATGATATTTCTGAGATGAGGTATTATTTACACTATTTACATTGCTCGGACTATCATCCTCATCTTTCTTGCCATATTTATCACAACGTTTCGGCCGTTGTACGCTCTGGCTTTCTTCAGATGGAATGGAATGTCAAGCTGAACCCTTTATTTCACTCACTGGTTGCTGAAGACATTAGGTTTATAATACCTTGAAATTCATACACAGATGTCCTCAAAGACACATGGCACAGTGAATAAAGGTGTTAGCTAAATCCAATGACAGGACCCAAAGAGTGTGAGTTCAATATCTGGTTAAGTCAGTGGAGAACTTAGAGAGGGGAATTAACAGTAGATAACTCATAACTGACATCCATTAGACATGGCACATAGAACTAGAACAGTCTACCCCAGCAAGCGAAATAAAGGGTTCAGTTCGACATTCCAACCGAAACGTTGTGATAAATATGGCAACAAAGATGAAGATGATAGTCCGAGCAATGTAAATAGTCTGTCCATATGATTGGTAAAGACCTAAAGAATAGTGACTTGACAGATGTCTATGACCAGTTCAGTGTGATGTTAATACTATTTTTCAGGATGTAGTGCACTGTAATACTGACAAAGCATATACTGCCCAATCTGTCGATCGTCAAACCTTGTGGAATGGTGCTACAGAATCACAAAGAACTGTACCAAATAACAGAAACCACATCATTTGAGGACTTTGAATTTGAGAAAATAATGACATAATGAAGATATTGACATTCCACACTAAACAAAAAGTTAAGAAAGGAACTCCCATCAATATGAGAATGGGTGATAACAATGAGTGGACTTGAGAAACTTATTTTCTTGAAAAACTGTTTCAATAGAAATATTTTGTAAATTTCAACCGAAAGTAACCCTGTCTGCTCAGTCAATGAATGCTGAATGTTTCCACACAAGGAAATTGGTAATATTACCATTACCATTTGTTGTCAAGATTGGACAAGAAGATACTAATTGATTAATAGTCTCAATATGTTCATATAATCTACAGACTGGGTCTGTATCAATTTTTATTAATTTTGATTTACAATTCTTGATAAATAGGCTTCAGTCCTGTGCAGCCAATAATAATGCCTCCGTCTCTGATTTTAGCTCAGTACTCTACAGGTACTTATGTGTTTTGTGTTTATTTACATTACCTTCATTACTTATAGGTGCATATTGAACATGCCATAGCTTTTGCTACCAGATGTTGTTTTAAGAATCTTTTTTTAGTGATATTAGCTGCATTTGTTGAGTATTTTTAATTGTTTACTTCACTGTGAAGATGAGTTGCTTTAAGAATTTATTGTTTTCTTTATTGTTATTGAGCTGTGCTTATTTTTAGTTGCTTTATATAGCTACATTTATTCAGGCTGTCAATCTACAGCACTGAATAGACAGTACTGATTGGTAATAAAGGATAAACGTACATTGCTTAGGTTTTTTTTTTTTTTTTGCAAATAGGAGGAACTTGAGTTCGAATCTCACCCAGGGTTTATCTTTTATTTTTCGATCAATGCTGTCTAGTCACTAACAGCTTTAGAAAATATGCAATAAAAAGCAACCAAGATTCTAGATATAAGTATATATCAGTCAAAAGTAATAAGAACTTGTCTGAATGTATATTATTTAGTTTTTAAATGTTCTCGAGGTTTTTTTATTCCATGGCTTTCAAAATATAACCTTTCTTTAACTGTTTGTAAATTAAAAGTAACAGAGATTATGTCATATTTTTTGCAATTATATCTTTTTATGAAATCATTTTAATAAGTGCAATTCCTAATTGAAACTAGATAATAATGTTTGCCCTGTAAGTTTATTTGTTTTTATTACCATCACTTTTATTGCCACAATGTCTTTATTAATAACTGATGTTATTGTTCGGCTGATATGAATTAACATTAATATTATAAGTAGTAAAAGTAATTAGCAGTGATAGGCATAAATGAATCAGTAAATCATTTTTGTTTTATTTTTTCATAATTACTGTCAATTCCCTGAATATCAAAATGTTTATTACCTACATGTCATATGTCAATCTAGGTAAGAGTGTGTCACACTCTCACGCATATCTGCATGTCAGGATCTCTGTGATATATATATATATATGCATGCCTGAGATGCTGCTGAAATGTTCTTGGCTTGACACACTTCTTAAACTCTAATAAAGTGACCAAACACCAGTTTTTAAATTGAAAGACTTCAGGACTTCTTATTTCTTGCAGAACTTTTCATCAACTCCTCACACACACATATGCACACACACATATATGTGTGCGTGTGTGTGTGTCCTAAATGGAACACAGCTAACATTTTTCCTGTTATTTTTTCATGCATAATTAGTGTCAATATCTATATTTTCCTAGCTTCAATGGAACATGGAAAATTATGATTGCATTCTTTGACATTTTTTATCTACCTTATTCTCATTGATGATCATCTTTTAATGACTGCTCTTAAGTGTGCAAGACAATCTCTTTCATATATATATATATATATATATATATATATATATATATATATATATATATATAATATCATTATTACTGTTGTATTTTTTCTAATTACTGTCAATATTGATATTATCAGCATGCATGTCTATATGCATACACATGCATTAATAAAATATATGTTACAATCTGTATATGGGGGCCTATTGCAATTTTTGGATAGGGCTGGGAGCTGGATTTTCTTCTGAATAAGTCAGACAAGCAAAAAAACAGTGATTGAAACCCAATATTCTAAAATAAAAACATATTAAATTCACTGTACCATAAATGCTAAGGGCCAAATGTCTGTCCCCAGTTGGAATTTTACAGACAAATCTTTTAATATTTTCTATGGCAAGTTTACTTAGTTAACAATAAATAATGTTTTTTTTTTGGATTTTCTTTTCAGTTTTATGAGTGAAAGATAAGGGATATATCTGTAACTTAACAAAATTTGAATCCTATGTGTGTGTCTGCAAAAAAGATTGATATCTAAAGTTTAAAATGTATTTTAAAAAGGAAAAATCTTTCTTGAAGATTTTATTTTAGTTTTAATTGCAAGCTATAATACACTGTATTAGATCTCAATTTTCATAAGTTAGTATTCATATAAAATACAAAATTTATTCTAACCTAATTATGTACAATAATGGATCATGTGCAATATAGATGAATAATTCAACTAGAAGAATTGAAAATAAATACAATGTATCTAGATACAAATTAGAGACATGTCATAAAAGATTGTTATTTCTTAAGCAAATCAACATTGTTTTGTGACAAAGTTTAACATTAACTCGAGATATTGAGTTGAAGAATTTTAACGCATTCAACATTATAATAATTAAAAACAGTGAATTCTATATAGTGTTTTTTCGAGACTTGCCAATGAGCAAACCAAATCCATGGATTTAGGTGAGAGAAAAAGACCCCGGAATGGCGTCCAAATCTTCAAATACTTTTCATCCTTTAATAGTCAGTTGTGCTTAGTTTGCAATGGACAAAAAAATAGGTAGAGAAAAAAAGCAAATACTGATAAGTTAGTGAGGATCATAACGCACTGCCCGGCGCCTCAATCAAAGGTCCGGGATTAGTATGCACCAGCCCTGATTTTATACTTATATAAATAATTCACTTACCCAACCACGCCTGATTAGTTTCATCTTTTCTCTTTCCGATAAAACATAATTAACTATACATTTAATTTAGAAATGATTGAACAACGAGCATGAGTCAGATGGCGACAAAAGAACATTCTTTTGAAGTTCATATCTAATATTTATCATTCATTTTTTTTATTGTTAATTTTATCTTTTTTAAATTTCATGCCTTCTTTATCCATTGTCTACAGACTTTAATAAAGAGTATAATGAGTATCTTACAGGCATATATTTATGTGTGTACTTCATTAAAAACAAATTTAAAAGGAAAAATAATCATAATAATCTCAAATACCAGTTTCACGATTTTCAGGCATGTTCTGTACTTTTTAAGTGTACAGACATCATCTTTATGTGCCGTATCCCGTCAGGACGTAAGAGATAATATCCCTCCACAACTTCCTGTCCTTTCGCCTCTCTAAATCTGCTTGGTCACATGCTATCCACTGACCTGAAGTGGAATAGCTACATTGAATCTATAGCTTCATCTACTGCAAGGAAATTTGGTTCTCTGTGTCATGTCAGAAGGTTTTTCTCACTTGAGTCTATCCTTCAAATCTACAAATCAACCATTCGTCCTTGTGTGGAATACTGCTGCCATATATGGTCTGTTACTCCCACTGTTCATCTCGAGGTCCTCGATAAAATCCAGAGGCAGATATGCAACGTGGTTGGTCCTGATCTGGCATCTCGTCTGCAGTTGCTGTCTCACACACGAGCTGTGGCTTCCCTCTGTCTTTTCTACAAATGCTTTCATGGCAACTTTTCTGACAAGCTACTTTCACTGGTTCCCAAATTGCATGAATTTAAGCATGTTACTAATTTGTCAACTCGGTCCTACCCTTTCACTGTTGAAATGACTAAATCCATCTTTTCTACTCCAACAGCTTCTTATCTCGTACCTCCCATCAGTGGAGCTCTTTTCCTATTACTTGCTTCCCCAATACCTATAATCTTCAAATATTCAAATGTAATGTCAATCAACATCTTCTGGTGCTTTGACCTTGATCCCTGTCCTTCTCTTTATCCTTTTCTCACTCTCCATAACCCCTTGCATGCTAGTGGCACTCCCGCCTTGCTTGGGGTGACTTGCTTAAAAAAAACTCTTAATAAATTTTGTCTTTTTTTTTATTTCTCCTACATCCTATTGTGTCATCCATCTACTCTATTCAAGCTCATCAAGTATGTTATGCACTGTTTTCCTCTATACCTCTTGCCCTCTATCTGTCCTGTGAGTATTGATTTTCCGAGCCTACTTTCCTCATTACGTGCTCCAGAAATTTCAACTATCTCTTCCTGTGTTAAGTATGTTTCCCTTTTGTTTCTGTTTCCTTTAAAACCTCGTTGTTGCTTACATAGTATCCTCAGCATCCTTCTGTAGAACTACATTTCTGTTGCTTCAAGTCCATCTTTGAGGAGATTGTCCAACATTCACTGTCATGTAGGAGGACAGATATCACGTAAACTGTTAATTAGGGAGAAGATAGCATTGTAGTTATTTCTTCTCATGCCTAAATTTCGGAAGTAATATTTACTTTTTATTCAACAGTCTGTCCTTCTGGGATAATTCTAAAATGCATAACTTCCAAGCATAATCCACAGGCACTTGATCCTGTTTTGCATGCAAAGGTTTTCTTTCACATTCTCCATTCCACCCACGGAGTTTTCCTTCCTTTATCCCACAAAGTCCCACAAATCTATTGAAAGTTCTGTTTGTGTCTTGTCTTCTCATGAAATGTGATATGTGGTTAAAAGATCTTTATTTTTCTTTTCATTGATCATTTAGTACCAGTGTAGATCATATAGAGTTATCCTCTGTTTTTTTTACAGTTACTTATTGATCTATATTAGTAGTTAAACATTTTCCCACGCCAAAAGAAATCTATCTTTACCTGTCTACCTGTGTAATTACAAGAGGTTATATATCCAAACAAGTCCGATTAAAAAGAACCGTCAAAGTCTGTCTGTTTAATTACCTATGTGCATATATTAATTGTATTAAAAATATTAGAAATATTAGTTCTTAATAGCAGTTACACATGACATCGCGCTAGACCATTTCAAAAGATATTTTGTTCAAATAAATTCATTATCTTTGCTGTATTATGACAATGACGTAATAACTTGAAATTACTTAAAGTTCAGCTTCTCAAAAAATACCAGGATGTAGACATAGTAATTCTAACGACCACACAGACACCACATTGGTTCTTGATAATGAAAATACTTAAAAAAAAAAGAACTTTGGGTAGTTTATCCACAACTTTGAGCACTCAGCACATCCGAAATTAGAAAAAATAATAAAAATGAAACAGGCTGACCTTGTCAGCTCTTTTTAATCAAACTTGTTCGTATGAATACTTGCTCTCTAAATATACCATACATAGTGTATTAGGGCAGCAGATCATTATTCAAACATATATTGTTAAATATAACAGACGACGATTGTCTATTATGTTTGATCATGAGCCGTTCTAAACTTCGTATATACGCTTTAATTTCGGATGAAAATAAAGACAAAAATTGTCCAACATTTGGATATTTTTTTATTAAGCTGTTCCTTGATCTCAGCTTTCGGCTCACATGAGACATCTTCAGAGTGATTATATGAACATTTAAACAAAGATATTCACCATCAAAGATGATATTCTGCCATGTTGACATAGAAGATTGCTATGCGACGATGACGGTCACGGAATAGCAGACACATGTTGTAAATTCATGATCTGGTTCTATGACGTCATACCACATGAGAGAACGAAATAATTATAACAGAATCATATGTCTAGGTGCAATGTAATGTGTTCTGATGAGTTTGATATGTAATTTTGTTGAACGTGGGTTGCTTTGTTTTAATGTAGATGGCCTCCAATATCTGAAGGTTCCTTTTACTGTGTGTATGTGTGAGTATTTTTGTGTTATCAACTAATATCTGTCTAATATTACGTAGATGGCTATGTTTTTCTAAGAAATGTTGTTTGATAGACCTAAGATCAGAAAAGTGACAGGTAAGTCTACGGGAGAGCGTGGTTGTAGTAAAAGCAATATATGTAGTGGGTTTATTATTAGTATCAGTGATGCAACCTCTGAACTGACATGTAAATTGATACACTACATTAGTTTTTTTGTAGAGGATTTAGTTGTGTGGTTGTAGCGTTATTGCAGACTATGAAGTCAAGTGTTTTAAATTTTTTATATAATGAGTTTAACATTTCGACCTATTATGTTTTTGAGTGTTGTTTCATCATATTTGTAATTACTATGCATTTGGTTACAATAGTATAAGTTAATAATGTTATGTTTATTTTGACATCAATTTTGTTAGAGGTATTATTAAGTTTATTGAGATACATTTTAATTTGTTGATCAATAATGGAATTAGGGAATCTATTATTAACTGGTATTTGTTTAATGTTACGTAATTCTTTATAGAATATGGTTTTGGAAAATATCATTTGTGTGCATTGGTTTAAGTATTTTATAACAGCTAACTTATATCGTAGGGGGAATTCACTATTAGAATTAAGAAGACACGAGTGGGTTTTCTATATAGAGAAGTAGTAAATTTATGTAAGCTGGAATCAATAAGTACATCAAGGAATGAAAATTTATTATTAATACTGAGTTCTAATGTAAATTTGAGGATGGAGTGACTTTCAAATTTGCTTTTATGTAGTTTGATCAATATTTGCAGCTAAAACGAAAATGTCATCTATGTATCTTACATATATAGGGGGTTTATTAATGTCATTAAGTATTTTATTTTATAAATGCGTCATATAATAATTAGAAGGGAGATCCCCTCGCAATATTGTCTATTTGAGTATAAATATTACCTAGGGTTCTACTTGAGTAGTACATGCTAATAATAATTTTTTTCTAAATAGTGGGTTTAATATTGATGGGTGGGAGAGAAGTGTGGTTGTATACATCACGGATAATGATGTCAGTCATTTGATGGACGGAGACATTAGTAAATAAATTTTTATCTTGAAGGCTAAAAGAATCGGGGACAGCAGCAAGTAGCCCTACTCATCCTGCATGTGTGGATGGATAGAAGAACAGTGGCCAAGATGGATGATAAAAAATCAAAAGTTACTCAGAGTATCAAATGTTGAGAAAATCCATGATCGCCAAAGTCCCGAAAGGACTTTGCATATAAAAGAAGAAAGCTTAAATGAAACCAAAGTTTTCACTCACTTTAAATGCGCATCCCTTTTTATGCAAATGTGATGTTGCTGAAAGTAATATGCAGAGATATATTGTATTTGTATGTCTGGCGTTTAGCAGTTTTATTTATTCATGTGACAACATATATTTAAGGGGCTGGGACACTTCGACATGGTGTAATGGTTAACAAGCTTGTATCGCTAGGTCAGTTACGATTGACTAATGAGTTCGATTCACACTGGGTGCCCCACACTTGCGGTCTTGTGCTACATCTAATCTACGCTTAGAATATCATTTATGGCACTTCGACGTGGTGTAATGGTTAGCAAGCTTGTCTCGCTAGATCAATTACGTCTGAATAGTGAGTTTGATCCTCACTCGGTACTCCATATTTTGGCCTTGTGCCACATCTAAGCTACGCTTAGAAAAGCATCATATATTTAAGGGGCTAAAAGCATCATATATTTAAGAGTATATATATATATATATATATATAATAAAAAGACTTAAACACTAATATTCCATGGTCATAATTTATTCCATTGGAATCGTAAGAACGATCCAATTCATCAGACCTACAGATTCAAATTTTTTAATCTGTAGGTCTGATGAATTGGATCATTCTTACGATTCCAATGGAATAAATTATGACCATGGAATATTAGTGTTTAAGTCTTTTTATTATATCCTTACTCTGTCCTGGATATCGAGTTCTACCTGGATCATATCCTCTTGGAATTATTTTTATACATATATGTATGTGTATATATAATTGCATATGTATGTGTATATTTACCACTAATATTGTCTATATATATATATATATATATATATATATATATATATATATATTACCGAAGAAAAGGTAATGTATTGTTTACTTCTGTTTCATAAGTTTGGTTTGGTGCTTCTGCTCTATATCTAGAGATTCTCGACAAAATCCAAAGAAAGGTCCGTGATGCAATCGGACATGGCCTGGCATCTCGACTTCAGTTAATTTCCCATCGCCGTGACGTGATTTCCCTTTGTCTTTCCTATACATATTTTGTTGGCAGATGTTCTTATGAGATTTCTTCCTTGGCACTTCGGCCGCATGAATTTAAGCTTACGACTAGATTGACAATTAGGTCTCATCATTTTATTTTTTCAATTAGCTAAATGTACTCGTAACCGTAAGTTCTATTCGCACTTCTCGCCTGTAGAACTCTCTTCTTGTTCCTTGCTTCCCTACAACCTAAAATCTTCAAAAATTGAAATGCAGCGCCAATCACCATCTTTTATATTCCTAACCTGTTCTTTTATTGTCCTTTCTCCTCACTACTATTCTCATTTTCTTTCATTCTCAGTAACTCCTTGCGTCATAGTGGCATTATCACCTTGTGTCCTGGTGGCATTATCGCCTTGCTTGGTGGAAAATGGTTAAAAAAAACAAAAAATATCAACTGTGAATTCGATGTTTAATATATTTCCAAGATCGGATAATATTCTTTTTGTTGTATAGGGATAAATTGTCGCTGCCGACACTTGAGTTTGAACATAGATCACCAGTGAGTAAACACAGGCGATCTCATTAATGAACTAAGCAGACCACGTGACCATAGAGGAAGCGCATTAGGAAGTGGCGTGACATCCAATTGATCGCTATTTCTAGTCTATCCTCTATTACTATTCGGATCGCTATTTCTAGTCTATCGTCTATTACTATACGGATCTTCATTTTGTAGTCTATCCTCTATTAGTATACAGACTGCTATTCTCTACTCTATTCACTATACTATTTCTCTAATCGGATCACTATACGGGTTAGTATTCGAGATAGTATTATCAGTGCAGTATTGTTCGAAGGCATTTGACACCAGCATTGTTCAACAGCGTTACGATAGTTGTAATCTGCGATTACAAAGTCTCAACTACAACGAGCATTACGAAAGTGACAACGAGTATTCGTTGGCATCACAAAAGTGGCAACGAGTATCCGTTGACATCACAAAACGTTTGCAGGATATATTAACAATATGTCGTAAATATTTTGGTTATTTCGGTGAGATCGTTTAGACAGGACCGATTTCTAGAAATGGCAAGAAATTCAACAAAAAACATCGCTAAGATTCGATCCCATCATTATCCGAAAGTTTTGTTAATAAAAATCATTGTCGAAAGTGAAAAAGCAGTTGTAGATTATAAGTCGACAAATCTTTATAATTTTATCTGTTGATAGGAAGATATTCATTTGGGATTGTACTAGATGTTTTGAAGGAATTCGTGCATTTGTTACTGTATATTAAAAACTACTAATATGGTTTATTCTAACGATTTTTAATTGTACAGGGGAGGTGCATCGATTTACGTCGCGACGTAACATGATTTTCGACGTTTGTCGGAACTCCCTTACATAAGCACTCACGAATCTGCCTTACACTTGGGAGCCATAATGAAGGGCAAAAAGTTCCCCAAATATCGACACACACGAGAGATAGCGAATGTTGCACAATCCAATATGACGTACTGCCGGTGAAGAAACAAGCCGTCTTTCTTATATATCACCGCGTGACGACGTATTATACTGTGGGAGATGGCGCCGTGAGCACGAAACGCCGTACACCGTGTCCGACGTAACCTGAGGACCGTCTGTATTATTTTGTTTTGTACAAAATAATCGATGTTTGATTCCATTATGAGTAAAAATTGACCGGGCATAGTTTTCATTTTGTCAATAACCTTAAATAAAGCCTAGTTTTATGCACACACACACACACACACACACACACACACACACACACACACACACACACACACACACATATATATATATATATATATTACTCAAACATTATTTTTAGTAAATACCCATATTTGAAATAGACACTTCGTTTTTTTAAAACCAAAGAAAGGTCCGTGATGCAAGCGGACATGACAGAAGTTGTATAGATATGATCAGGTTAATGCACGAATTGGCGAAAAAGGTAAGCAAAGTATTAAGAAGCAGAAAGATTTCGTTAGAAACAAAGAAAAGAGTCCTGAACTGTTACGTAATATTGGTCCTCCTATATTGGCCTGCACACACAAAAATCTTAAAGAAATCGTACTCTCAGACAGGGTTCGAACCGACGTCACCCTTTTAGGAGAAACCATCATTTGATCCAGCGAGCTTCACACATCCTCTACAGAGAGCGAAGAGCCCGACAAAGTTGTATTTCCCTTATTAAGGAAAGCATATTTCCTCATTTAGATACTTCTCTAAAGACCATGTCTGTTTAGTTCCGTATACGAAAGACAAACAAAACTATGTCTCAATGGATCTATTTTTAATCCGACATTTTTTTTATTTATCTCAAAACGTTATTTTGTAGAACTTTGCTGGGCTGTTCGCTTTCTGTAGCCGAGCGATCTAAGGTACACCGGATCAAACAGTATAGGTGCTATATAAACCTCAAGTGGGCTCTGAATAGGCTTTTGCAACAGGGACTAGCTAACCATCCTAGTAGACAAGTATACACGGAAAGAAGTTGCTGCTCATTATTATACACACACACACACACACACACACACACATACATACATATATATATATATATATATATATATATATATATATATATATATATATATATATATATTGCTTGGCTTTCTGTTTTAGTATTTAATATTGATATGTGGTCAGAGAAATTCTACGTCAGGTGATAAATAAAAACTAAAAAGAAAAAACGACTGACTATCTCACTAAGCGAGCGGACACTTATTGGCTTGAAAAATACATATTTATACCCCAATGTAGATATGATCAGGTTAATGCACGAATCCCATAAACAGAGATATGAATGCCAAATCTATCAATAAAACAATTCTATTTCACTGACTATCACCGCTGACAAAGTTGCTCGCGTCCATTTATCTTACATTGCTTATCGATATGACTGTGAATCAGATTATATTGCCCAGGCCTACATCTATCTTTGTCTGCTTCTTCGTATATCTGCAACACACACATATGTACACATTCTCTAGGAACCTAGAAGATATTTTCGAAGCTTAGATTCGTCAGACACAAGGTTACAATTATGAAGCCCCCATCAGGACCGAACTCACTACACTCATGAGCTTCGTAAGAAGGGCTTGTTGATTATGATTCGCTTTCAAACTGCCAAGAGCTTATTAACATATGTTGGCTGAAATCCTTCTCATCACAGTTAATACACGAATAGCAACCAAACAGTAATGCTCATTCTAATCTAATTTTATGACTATTGAAGTTCTTTTTTTTTAACTGTATTGATTTTCTAAGCGTAGCTTAGATGTGGCACGAGGCCGAATGTATGGGACGCCCAGTGAGGACCGAACTCATTATTCTATCGTAAATGTTTTTGCGAGACAAGCTTGCTAACCATTACACCACGCCAAACCACAAAGTATGAAAAAAAATATGGCGTTATTTTCTACTTCTCCCACTCATAATTCCCTTTTAAAATGAGACGGGGGACGATAGGTATGATACAGAAATCCGAAAACGCATTGGGATAGCGAAAGATGCCTTCCAAAAGGTAAGCAAAGTATTAAGAAGCAGAAAGATTTCGTTAGAAACAAAGAAAAGAGTCCTGAACTGTTACGTAATATTGGTCCTCCTATATGGCAGTGTATGCTAGACAAACTCCTCACAGATGAAGTGACTTGAAGAAATAGAAATGTGATTCTACAGCAGGATGTTGAGCATACCATGGACCAAACATGTGAGGTTTTAGAGAAAATGGAAACTAAAAGGACACTTCACATCGGGAAGAGGCAGTTGAAATTTCTAGGACACATAATGAAGAAAGTCGGCTTGACACTCACAGGGCACATTGAAGGCAAGAGGGACAGAGGAAAACACCATAACCTACCTAGCGAGCACAAGTAGATGAATGGCGGAATAAGATTTAGGAGAGATAAAAAAATTATTAAGAGCTACAATTGTGGAGAACCATTATCGCCAACGTCTTGAAGGGATACAGCACATAGAAGAACACTCGAGATACACCTTGAAGGCAGCAAACTGTCATAGAATTCATCTTTTCCGAAGGATAAAGTGCAATAAATATTCACAGGAAATTAGTAAATGTTTATGGGAAGGATGCACTTAATCTAAGTACATTAAGGAGATGGTCCAGTAGAATTGACAGTAATCCTTGAAAAAAGAAAGGAGAGACTGACCTTAATGATAGGACCTTAGTGATAGGTTAGCTGTCCCTGTAAATGAAAAAGCCATTGCAGAAACTCTGTGAAAGTTTCCAGGCGAGACGTGATAATGCATGCAGTTTAGTGCAGCCACTTGGCTACTCAAAGGTATGTTCAAAATGGTTTCCCAGGATCGTGATTGACTCCATAAAAAAAAGGCAAAGGGCGTGGTTGCTATCCCAAGAACCTGCGCGTCTTGGGTCTGATGATAAACTACATCCGCGTCCTGGGTTTAACGATAAACTACGACCAAGAACAAGGCCTCTGATTAGGAGGTTTTGAGGAGCGTGGAATCACCTCTTAATTGCTGTTGTTCCCAGGTCCACTCTGACCCGGGGTGGTTGCACCTGTTAGAGTCCCAGCAATGGGCAAATAGTTAACCCCGAAACTGAGGTAAAAGCATTATAACAGTGTAAAAATAGGTTTTAATACCAGAAATACTTGGTAAAAAATTATTACTAGAAATAAATTTTGGAAGAAAAAAAACTATTACCAGCAATATATTTTTAGAAAAAAGAAAGAAAAGAAAACATTACCAGCAACATATTTTTGAAAAAAAAATATTACCAGCAATACGTTTTTGAAAAAGAGAGGAAAAATATTACCAGAAATAGATTTTTGACAAAACAAAATATTACTGGGAAAAAAAAAGTTGTCGGCATTAAATAACCCATTGAGGTGAATATGCCATAAAACACTACAAACCAACCAAGAACTTGCATAACACGTATATCACCTTGCTAAGAAGCATATTACTAAATATGAGACGGAACAGACCATAAGAAAATCAGTGGTGAGCTGCCACCCACTCAGAAAGAAGTTGTTTAAGCAGTATGCTCCATTCGAGAAGTGATGTTCATTGGGTTTTGGGACCAGAAGTGAGATTTAGAATGTATGTCCAATGGCACCATTATCAATTTTAACGCCCATGTGAGCACATTGTTAGAAATCAGAAAAAGGCTTCTTCAAGCTCGGCCACATTTGAAGATGAGTGATGTGTTTTTACAACATGACAGTGCAAGACTTTGCAGCAGATTAAAGACCAGAAATGCAATTAAAGTACATGTCTGGACAACCTTGCCCCATCTCCCCACCTACAATCTTGATATGGCACCCTCAGACTTTAATCTGTTTGAGCCTATGAAAGATGCACTCAGATGGCATAGATTCTCTAATTATGACTAGGTGAAAGAAACAGCTCGCATATGGCTAATCTCTTTTTAGCATTTTCTCCCTCCCTCCTCTCTCTCACACACTCTCTCTCTCTCTCTCTCTATATATATATATATATATATATATATATATGATGGCAATAAAGTCACTATATAGTTACTTACAATAACAATTAAGACAAAGCAATTAATGAACAGTCCAGAAATCTATTATTAAAATGGTTCTGGTGAATAACAATGAAATGCTATTGTAAACAATAGTAAATTACCGATACTGTTCGAACTACAAGCCACCTGCTTCACTTCTTTGCTTTTTTGTTATAAATAGTTGTATAGCGATTTGATTACCATACCATACCATACCATACTATATATATATATATATATATATATATATATATATATATATATATATATATAATATAATAATATTTTTAGTTTTTAAAAATATGATTCCTCCGCTACATAAGAGTTCTCAAGTTTCAAAAGCGAGAGCCGAGACCCCTAACATAATTTTTTAAGTTATGAAGAGTTAAGGTGTCCGGACCCGCTTCCTTGTCAAGCGAGAATTTGAAGCGGGTCCGGACACCTTAACTCTTCATAACTTAAAAAATTATGTTAGGGGTCTCGGCTCTCGCTTTTGAAACATGAGAACTCTTATGTAGCGGAGGAATCATATTTTTAAAAACTAAAAATATTATTATAATATAAGCTCTACTTCTGTATGGAGCACTGTCCTTTTGAAAATAAAGCTAAATACTAAGGAACACCGGATTATCTACCTAACGTGTTCTTTCCTATTTTTCTGCACACCTGCATACACACACACACACACACACACACACACATATATATATATATATATATATATATATATATATATATATATATATATATGCTTACATAGAAAATTATTTTCGTTTCACGTCATATCGAGCCTTGTAACCCATTATCGTCGTAGGGACATGACATGTAGTGCAGCCATAGCAGCAGTGGCGTGTCCAGAGCAAGATAACCTGACATACCCTTTTTCTCCCCAGGCTTGTTTAGGATTCAATTTTCCTTCTTCTCGATTGGTTTCCATCTCAAAGCAATCAAAGCCCAGTCAGCCCTGCTATTTAACTCATAGGTTGTGAGATAGAAGAGATGAAGAGTATTTGTGGGAAAATGAACGTAACCAACCCGGACGGAATTCGAACTCGGTTCATCTATTTCTCTTTCTTTTTCTTTTTTTTCAACGTTAACTTTATTGAGCAACCTCTTTTTTCATCTTTCTGCTTTGTTCTACTGTCATTTTCTGTCTTTTATGAAGCTTCGTAATGCTATTCTCCCAGAATTTAAAAAAAATTCTCAGCAAAGAACATTTTGAGTAGTGTTTTTTTTTTACGTCTTGCATATCATTAAATCCATTTTTCTCAGAAAATTCTGTCGAGATCAGAGTAAAAGGTATTCTGGACGTAGAATATCTGTTGAATGCAGTGGATGAAATTTTCCCCGTTAATGAAATATTGCTCTTTTCTTTGAGCTAATTTCCCTTTTTTTTCAATTTATGTAACTGCTTTCAGTTTGTGTAAATTGAAACACGTCTTAGTGAAAACGTTTGCTTCTCTGCAACAAGTTATCATCAAAGGACAGCTTTCCGATCTCGCCATATATACAGCATCACCTTCTCAGGATGAAAACTAGCTTTTATTATTGTTAGTAGCTGTTCATTTCGCATGTCCCACGATTTCTTCCATACTACACTTTGTAAAGTATCCATTTTTCATCGTCTGTTATAAAAAAAGAAAAGCAGAATATCTAAATTCGCTTCGTCTGGTTCTTTTTGCTTAACTAATGAGGAAGCCACATGTAAGTGGTTAACATAACCGGGATGGTGAAAATGATTTCCATTGATTGATTTCGAGAATATTAGCTATCTCCATTGTTGTATAACAATGATTATTCCCAAGTGATGTCTGGATTTGATTATTTTTAACATTATCTGGACTACTACAACTTTGGAGCATCAGTGTGAAACTTCACGAACCACTTTTCATACGTTCGATAATTCACAGTACCTTATCCATAAACGGCATAAATCTTTTCTAAATGTTTGAGACGCAATTTTACTTTTCTTGAATTTCAAGCCAAACAGAATAGGCTGAAAATATTGTTTTCTTTCTTTTATCTTCAATGTGAGAATTATTAAAAAAAATATACTAGATTTAACAATTCTTTATAAAATGCATAATAATATGAGATTTATAACTTTTATGATCAGCTTGCTTTTTAAAAAAATGTAAACACCACTTGTGCCATCTTCGACAAAGCAGAACAAACTTTTAGTATAACACAGCACATTGCCATATTTCATTTTGTATTAATATTTAGCTTCCTCGAAGAAGAAATGAATAGAAAACGAGATTCTTATTTCCTGAAATTTTCAGGAAATAAAGTGTGAAATGTCCGGTGAGACGAGGGAAACACTATCTCACTTGATTAAGTCACTGTTTGATCAATATCTTTACATCTTCTGAACATTTTTGTAGCACCTGTTCATTATAATAACAAGGTCGCTCCGAAAGTAATGTCTTCTATTTGATTTTGTTGACCCATGACGTCGGAGGCGGATGTTGGTAGAGCAGTAAAAGAAGCACCTTACAACCAATAACCCATTTTCTTTTTGCTTTGCAAGAATAGTAGTCTAAAAATGACTTTTGAG
>OZ038501.1:4775597-4798097 GCA_964036315.1 Acanthosepion esculentum | reverse complement strand
GAATATTTCTTATACAGGAAATCGGTGAAAGATTTTTCATGTGAAAATCGTCGATGACGCAAAAAAGGTTGGAAACCCCTGATAGAATAGTCGTTGATATTTAAAATTATGTTTAACTTTCAGATGTATAAAGATTGCCATGGGTCATAAGAATGAGATAACCTCAAAAGAGAAACAAAATATTGTAGAATCATTCAATGATGGGAACGTAAGTTAGGAAATTAAGTAAATTTACAAGAGTCGGATCCGACCAGATGGAGTATTGCTACTATATTTGGTCTGGTGTTAACCAATTCTCACTGCCCAGCTTCGACAGATTCAAAAGCGCTTACACGGCCTTGTGAGTGATGAATCATTATCCACTCTGCAAGAGGAAACGTCACTCGCCTCCCTTTATTATATCGCTATTACTTTGGCAGATGTTCTGACGAGTTTCATTCTTTAGTTCCACTAGCTCAGACTTTCACGGCGGCAAACCATCACCATTCCCTTCGTGTTAATTTGACAAGGAACAAGTTCCACTCAGACAGTTTTTTTCCTCAGAACTTCAGCTTTGCTAAACAAACTCCCGACAGAATGCTTTCTTAACAACCTCAATTTTTTTTTATGTTCATGGTTAACCGATATCTATCTCACACGTCCTCATAATACTCTATTTCTCCCTCTATAACAATTTTTCTGTATCTTTCTATCTTGAGTGGCTCTTGGGTCTTGTGAACTAACAGTAAGAAAAATAAGTTTAAGAATGATCATAGAACAATCAAAAAAGAAATATAAAACATTGACAAGGGTGAAATGATAAAAAAAATCGTCTTTTTATATTTACTTTATGGCACAGTTCACATCTTAAGTTATCTTAACTTTGGGGTCAGGCCTTGTGATTGTGTGTGGTGTGATGACAGAAAGCTGTGGTTTGATGAAACAAATATATTTGCCCACATTTCATATAACACATTTTTCAGTGCTACTTAAGTATTTGATCTTCGTGCATGAGTTCTTCTTAAGTATGAGATCTACCTTAAAGAAAACTATCTACATGCCCAAGAAAAAATTGGGAGGTTTACCTGTTCAAATATTACAATTTCATCTAATGCGACCCAATGCCCAAAATTTATTTATTGTGTAGTGGACCGAGCGTGTGGATGTGAGAGAGATGAGGAGATATCTCTGGGTTAAGATTTCCTGCTGGCCGGTCCAGCTACATAAGAATGTTGGACTATAATGGAGTCCAAAGAAGATAAAGAAACAAACAAGACCGATATACATGTATGCAAACAAATATATATTAATAACAAACATTAATACACGAAGACGTGAAATGTTACAGAGTGTTTGTATGGAAAGTTATGTGTGTGTGTTGAGTGTCCGTACGAACGCGTCTTTTGTTTTTAACGTGTTCCCAGAATATGGGAAACGCTGTTTGTGTGAGGGGTCACATATTGGTGTAAGTGAAAAAGAGAAAGTTTTTTTTTTTTTTACCTCGCCTCACGCGCGAGGTTGCGGCCCGAGGTGAGACAGCTGGCCGCACGTGTGCGTAAGCCGTAAAAAGAGGAAGAGGCGAAAGGTCAGCCAGTATTTATACTCGTGGGTGGGAGAGACCCCTGTTGAAGGATTAAGGAAATGAGGAGGAGCTAACTGCGACAATTGCATTTCTGAATGATGTTCAAACTGTTTACAGACAGTATTTTATCGTATGGTATTATTTGGTTACTACATTATTATAGTATATCAAATAAGGACTAGATATTCTTTTTCTCAACTTGTTCCGTATACAATGAGCCCCCGCCTATTCGCGTTTCAAGATTCGCGGCTTCACGCATCCGCAGATTTTTCTTTAGAACATATGTACTTGTTATTCGCGGAAACCCCGAATATTCGCATATTTTTCTGAAGAACATATTATTCGCTGAGAACTCCCTCGGTTCGTTTATTTTTCGATAGAACACATTTCAAACATTCTTGTATTATTTTCCTGTTATTTAAGTGACTTACAACTTATAACAGTCCATTTTTATGGTAAAAATTGGCAGAATTGTACATCTTCATTGTAAAAACCAAAACGCAAAAACATGCGTAGTGCTTAGGCTTCGTTCTTTGTTAGGGGCTGCGGCTGGGGTCTTAAAAGTGGCTTATGCTAAATCTGGGGGCATCATCGCAGTTCTGTTTTTGGAAAATATTTTAAACTTTATATTTTATGTCTTGTTACACAGTATTTTCAATGGTTGTAATTAAAAACGTTTGTACGTATGAAAGAAAATTTACGTATAAGTATATGGTCACCAATACTATTTTTCAAAAATGTTTTTAAAAGGGTCTGAAATGTTTCTAAAGCGTTTAGGATGACAGTTTAAGGCATATGGGGTTTTAACAATCAAAATAGGTACTTATAAGCACTTTTAGTGGGGTTACATGTATTCGTGGATTCTAACTATTTGTGGCAGGTTCTGGTCCCTAACCCCCCCCCCCACACACACACACGAATACGGGGGACTCACTGTATATCTATTTTTAATGTACAGAATTTTCTCACTTCGTGAATCACATACTTTAGTAATGCGTTGTTCTGTCGATCACATATTTAAGTAGCACCAATTGTTCTCTCCTGTTCTGGGAGTTCGTTGTTCTTCTGATAGAGATTATCTCGAAAGTAACAACATTGTATCTATTTAAGTAAATACATAAACACAACGTAAGAGTTTGGCTGGACATTATTTTGGACTTGTGTTCATAAATCTCACAAGTACAGACACACCCTTTACTTACCTCCTGATAATATTGAATGATCAATAAGTTCGGACCAAAACCTGTCATATTCTCAACAATGGCGATTGCTTTAGTCCAATAAGACCCAGAATTTATGATACGCGTTGTTTGTATGTACTTATGTATGCATGGCGAATTAAAAGCTGTTAGAGAAAAGGTTCGACTCTGAGTCGGTTCTTCTCATTCATGAACCGACATGCACTTCACCTTCATTTGTCTTCTCGTTACTTTTAGGGTTTCTTTTACGTTCTTCGGCACGTCGGTCGGTAGCTTCTGTCTTCACTCTGTGACTCAGTATCAAAAATTGATTCTCGATATTGACTAATATTAGTATAGTATGGCACAAGGCTAAGTGGTGGACGGGAGAATGTTAAACAAGAAAATACCTAAAAACTGATTGTTTCCAATTTTCCAAGATTATGCATTATCTACATGAACCACGCTTTTGTCTTTTACGTCGACGCATTCTTCGTTTCTTCTTTTCCATTAATTGCTACCTTTTCTTTCGCTCTGTCTACTGCTTTTATATTCCTCTGGCTCAAGGCCATCATAGTGTGAGCATGAAACTCAGAAGCAGTAGTTTATGAGACTAGCTTGCTATCTATTGCTTTACGGCAGGTGGTTTATCTATTTTTTTTTAATTGATGTGTATGTATGTCTTTATGTATGTACCAGGAATTAGAACATTCGCTTTCTGACCATGAGACCCGGGTTCGAATCTCACCACGGTTGATTTGTCAGGAAGGATGTTATCGGTCTGGATGGGGGCGATCCCAGCGCGCGGCACCTTTGGAAAGTGACTGAAAACCATACCACGGGTTGACCCAAGCCTTGTGAGTGAAATTGGGTAGACGGAATACTTGGGGGACTGTCGATAACTATGCTAGCACGAAGTCACACGTCATCGTGACTGAGGGTTTGAGTGTGCTGGCCTTGTTCAGATTGTTGATCACGCTACATAACACTCTCTCTCTCTCCCACAAACTGTATTTATTTAGTTTTATTTACTTATTGAATGGATCCTTGATCGGGCCGATAAGTTTTCAGCACCCCTCATATATAGAATTGACATAGGGATTGCTATTTTTATGAAAAGAGAAAATAATCCACTAAGACGGAAATGTCTGGAAAGTGCCTTGATCACTAGTTCACCTACGGTAACTTTATGTCCAGGCTCTTACAATATATCACCATTCTTGGTAGATTTTCTGTTGTCACAATGTGGGATAGAGACAAAGGTGATGGAGAGAAAAAAAGTACAGATGAATTTGGCTAGACTGAAAAAATATTCTTTCAAAAATTTTGAAACTACCAGCGTCTTTCGTTTCGTGCGTATGTGTAGACGTGGCAACATCAACAAAGCCCAATCCAATGAAATCCCAACGGATGAAACGCGAAACAAACTTTTTTCCAATTTATCATACTGTTTTCCTAAATACCGTTTGTTGATATATAAAATATACAAAATTATATATCGTTATATCATCCTCTTTTAATATTAAAACTTTTTCCTTTTCTCTTTTCTCTCTGATTCTTCCATTTCTTTCTTCTTTTCCTTGTGTCTGAATAAATTGAACTCCATTTATTTATGTAAAGCTCGTCTGAAGAGATGGACGTTTGAGGTCCACGAAATAAATTATAACCTGACCTGATGGATTTTTAAGGGTTCTGTATTCATTATTATATTGCTCTGTTCTTATATTGAGCTCTCTTTGGAGTTATATCCTTCTTGGAATTATCCCTACTAATCATCAAGTGATTATATATATATATATATATATATATATATATATATATATATATATATATATATATAATTTCGTTGGATAATATAGACATGTTGTATCTATTTATTTTTATACTGATCCTTTACAGTTCTCTAATCAGTTTCTTGTTTGTTTTTTGTTTTTTTTTTTAACTCAAGTACTTTCGATCTTTTACAGAATCATCTTCAAGGGTACAAAGACAAACTTATTGTAACTGCAATAAAATTTGCATTCCGTTGTGATAGTGATTAAAAAAAACACGAGCGAACGCGCTCATTTATAGAAATATCTTTGAATGAAGGAAGATATGCTGCCTAAATCAGTTGACAGCAACATGTTACTTTTTTGTATAATGTCTTTTAAGGAAAATGTGATATCTGTTAATAGATTCAGTTGAACTAACTAACCTACTGATAAGCGGATAGCAAACTTGATGCCGAAAAGATAAGTTTTGAACTTTTTATTTGCTTACCATTAATGCGCTGTTTCTTAATACTGAGCAATTTACTTACAAAGTATTCTTCTTCTATGTGCCGTGTCCCTTCAGGCCGTGCGTGATAATGGCTCTCCACAACTTCCTGTCCTTTGTAGCTCTTAGTATGTTTTGTGTTTTTGGTATATCTCCTAAATCCTGTACTCTCAACCATTGACACAAGCTGCTTGAGTAGCTGATGCGCTGCTTTCCTCTGTCCTTTTTGCTTTCAACATGTTCTGTGAGGGTCAAATTTTCCAAGCCCTCTTTCCTCATTTATATACCCTAGGAAATTCAACGTTTTTTTTATGATTCTAAGTGTTCTTTTTTGTTTCCTTTTTCTCTAAAACTTCATCTTTGTTCACATGTTCAGTTCATGGAATTCATCTTTCTATAGAACCACTTTCCTGTTTCATCCTGTCTCGCTCTTATCTGTGAGGTGATTGTCCAACATTCACTGCCATATAGGAAGATCGATATTACATAACAGTTCAGTATTCTTTTCTTTGTTTCTAACAAAAATTTCCTGTTTCTTAATACTTTGCTTATCTTTTAAAAGGCATCTTCTGTTATTCAAATGCGCCTTCGGATTTCGGTGTCGCATTTTCTGCCCTCTGTTAAAACATTTCCTATATATCTAAGTTTTTTTGTACTTACTTGATTTTGATGTCTCCATTTCATTGTTGGCATTTTAGGCTGTTTCCTTTTGCTGACAACCAAACGTACTTCTTGCCATTTGTGTTTAGTCCTTTCTTCTCGCTATCCTTTACTACCTTCTCTAGGAATACCTGTAGTTTCCTCTCTGTGTGCTTGCCTTAAAAGCAGTATCCTCCAAAATGACATTGGTCGACGGAATCTTTGTTATTATTATTACATGCATACGCGCCCATCTCTCTCTCTCTCTCTCTCTCTATATATATATATATATATATATATATATATATATATATATATATATATATATATATATATATATATATAGTCATCCACAGACTGACTGGTTCGCTGTATCACAGCTCATCAGTGTGGCTAGACGTCCGGTTGGTTCTAGCTAGGGTCGAAACCCGACTGAATTGGCGTCGGTCGGAGATTCTACTACTAATTCTTTGGCGCACGGCAGGGATGAAGGTGAATTTAAGCGTATTTATTTTTAGATAAACACACAGTGACTGAGAGAACTCAATTCGATTTAACGAAGAGTCTTGCATTATTAGCCGTAATTCGGTGGTTACTATTCGAGCGAGTATTATCCAGCAAGTGCTATTAATGCGAGTGATATTCGAAGGCGTCTGGCACCAGTATTGTTCCACGGCATACTATCTGGTATCTGCGATTACAAAGTCTCTAGTACAACAAGCATTACGAAAGTGACAAGTATTCGTTGGCATACCAAAAGTGTCAAACGAATGTCTGCTGACATGTTAAAAATTATGAATTAATAG
Organism: Acanthosepion esculentum; assembly: GCA_964036315.1. Lineage (NCBI taxonomy): Eukaryota > Metazoa > Mollusca > Cephalopoda > Sepiida > Sepiidae > Acanthosepion > Acanthosepion esculentum. Next base: position 4,791,654 of record OZ038501.1, on the reverse strand, counting down.
CATTTTATTTTCATAATTACCAATGCTTTTATTTTAATGTCTGTTGCATAAGTATTCAACCTTCTCAACTAATACCTTGTAGGGGCTCCTTTGAAAACCAGTCAGTGCTAATAGACGCTTTCTGTGGCCTTCAATAGGGCTTTTGCATCTATCAACTGGTATTTTCGAGAATTCTTTCATTCGAAATTGTTCCAAGTCATTCAAATTCGATGGCTTCCGTTTAATGAATAACAGTTCTCTATTCATTCCACAAATGCCTGATTGGATTTGTGACAGGTGATTCCGAAGAACCGTTCCTTTGTTCTTGGGTTAGTCTTCGTAAACCATTCTGAGGTCGTTTATGAAGTACTTATCGGATCGTTGTCTTGTTGGAAGATTAATCGCCTTCCAAGGCTGAGATAGAAGAGAGTAAAAGGTTCGGAACTGATATATTCCTGTTGATGTTCGCGGTACTTACTGCACTAAAACAATCCGATAAAATGATAATTCCACCAAATTTTCGGATGATATTTCTTACATCGTATGCTGTTTTCCCCCCTCCAATCATTACATTTCTAGCGATATCCTGAAAGCTCAATTTCTTTTTCCGTCTGACCAAATAATTATAATCATTCGAATGCTAAATGCTTCATGTTTTATTTCTGTTAATTTTGTCTTTTATTTTTCGTGCAATTTATCAGCGAAATCTTTGTTGGTACAATATTCTACAAATTGTGTTCGTATATCCTAGCGTCCTTCAAATATGTTTGGATTCCTTCACGCTTGATTTCGGTTTCACTGAACTTTCTCTTGGCGCGTTGAGAACTTTGTCAGACTAAATTAAACCTGGGGGCGCTACTAAAACCTAATATAATCGGGCGCTCCACCACAAACAACTGTTTTTAAATCTCTCCATAGGGAGGCATGGTGGAGTAATGGATAGCGGCTCTGGTTGAGGAATCGGAGAGCCGAGTTCGAATTCTACTCGAATCTATTACATTCGCTTACGAGTTAATACCCTTGAGAAAGGTATGAATCCTCTTTTCCTCCCCACCCAGCGATGAGTAAAATAGCAGGACAGACCTGCAACTTTCTACCGCAGAAAGAAATGGCAACCTACTGCGGAAAAAAATCTACCTCGTCAGTCATGTATCGAAAGATACATGATCGCCTAAGCGTGTATCATGCATGGCACATAACTGACTGACAGAATAATGAGCACGTCACATATTAAAGGTTCAGGTAATCTGGCCGAAAAACTAAGAAGAATAAATATGAAAAACTCATGGCTAGTTTAGATGTTAAAATCCTTAAAACTGACGTCCCTCTTAACAAATGCTTAATTTTTCAAAGAAGGATCTAACATATAAAAAAATAAACCTCTCCCTACCAATGGCTAAAGTCGTAAAAATTTGCCTAGTCATCACAAACCAATGCTATTTCAATTTTGACAATAATGTTTGTTTTTGTTTTGTTTGATTGGTTATATGGCATATCAACCTCAATGTGTTATTTATTTAATGCCAACAAGATTTTTATTGCTGGTAATACTTTTTTCCAAAAATGTATTGCTTGTGATATTTTTCTTTTTCAAAAATATACTGCTGGTAATAATTGTTACAAACTAGTATTGCTGGTATTCAAATCTATTTTTATACCTTCATAGTGTTTTGACCCCTTTTTTTTAGGTGGGGGTAACTATTTTCCCATAGCTTGGACCCTAACAGGTGCTACCACCCTGGGTCAGGGTGGACCTGGGAACACAAGCAATTATGAGGTGGTTCCATGCTTTTCAAAACCTCCTGATCAGAGGCCTTGTTGTCGGATGTAGTTTATCGTCATACCCAGGACGGAATCATTTTTGTAAACAAAGATTCGGATTGCCGATGGATTCGATGCTTAGTAGTGTTTTGTCGTGTCTTTTCTTGGGATTTTTTAAAAAATTCTAGTCCTTTACAAAGTATTTTACCTAAACAAACGGTATATTTCTGATAAATTAATGACGCTCTATTGACATATATCCGCAAAACAACATTACCTGACCTAAACAAATTCGACAGGACGATAGAATTTACTTATGAAACATAAACAAACAACGCATTATTTTGCCTGGCTATCATGTTCGCTTTTACTGGCAATGATCTAAAATGAAATGTCCATAGAAAATCAACTAATAAAAATACTTTCATAAATTTCTATTCTCTCCAGAAGAACAAAATAAAATCCGGGATAATTATCGGATTCTGTTTAAGAGCACTCAGAATTTGTAGCCCTCAATATTTACATGAGATCAAGAGAAATACATTGAAAATTTAGCTATCCCTAGTATTTTTTTTAAATTGAATTTTTCTTGTGTGCGTATAAACGTGCCGATTTTTGTAAATACAGATGAAAAAAAAAAAAAAATTACCAAGATTTTCTAAAAAGGAACACTTTTAAAATAATTTAGTTCATTTGAGGATCGTTCGGTTGGCAAGGTCGAATTTACTGCTTATAAACTTCAATCTTCCATGAATCTCTCACGTGCATTCATAACTGCTCATGGGGTATCAAATGTAAACAAATGACGTCACACATTATGAATTGGACAAAGTCTGACAATTATTTAAAGACATTTTTATGTTTAACATACTTTTTATTTTATTTTATTTTATTTTTATAAAAATGACCTTGCCAACGATCCTCAGTGGCCGAATCGGTTAAGGCACGTCAGGCTATATGACGGTTCCCTATAGTATACAGGTTCGAATCCTGTCGGAGGACGAATATTTTCTATGAAAATTTCTCGGACATCCAGGCCGGTAAATGTTATTTAATACTGTTTATTATAAACAGAGCATTCACTTAAATACTTGTATCTATAAAAAGAATGTTAAATATAAAAATGTCTTTAAATAATTGTCGGACTTTGTACAATTCATAATATATATTTATATAATTTTTGGAATCAAAGTTATTTCCCAAAAATGTTCCGCGGGCGAGGAATCAGACAGAGATCAGATTTTTACTAATAATACCATCTACAACAGGATTCACACCCGCCACAAGGACAACCGTTGGTGAGGCTTCCCTGTTTCTCTGTTTATTTCTCGCGCCGCTGATGAAGGCGTGCCCAAAAATTCTGTGCTTCATTTCTGTCTTCTGGTTAATAATTAATATTTAATAAATGTGCTTCGTACTGATCATATTGTTACCTTTTCGTTTGTTCTTGTTTTATTAACTAACCTATCTACTTTACATATATATATATATATATATATATATATATATATATATATATATATATATATGCATGCGCACTCTTAGGCTGACTTCACATATCGTTCTTTGTTTTTCACCTTTTCTTCAAAAATGAAAAATCTCATTTTAGCTCTCTTTTATTTTTCTATTTTCTATACAGTCACCCCTGTCATCATTTCTTCCAAACTTTTCCCTTACTCTCTGTTCGACCCCCAATCCTATTAACAACTATAAAATGCATCAAATCAAAATTCACTCTTTCCTTCTCCGTCCTTACTTTGATTATTTTCCTCTTTCCTTCTTTTCGACTGCCCATTGGTCAATGTTTTATATCATTTAAATATCAATCTCCATGTCATATTTAATTGTGTTGCCAGTTTTTATAACTTCATATTAATTAGGCCAGTAGCTTCGATTGTATTCGATAAATATAAACGGAGACAAATTTATTCAAGCAGAAGTATACTTGGTTAATACACACACATACACACATATACATTTCCGATAGACTACATCTGTAAAAGGACAAGATGAATAAAGTCAAAAGGAAAACTTATCTTAGTTGACTAGTTTCCTTCTGTGAGGGACTTTATCAAGACAATGCATTTGCCTTGATAAAGTCCCTCAGGGGACGAAACCAGTCGGCTAAGATAAATTTTCTTTTTTTCTTTATTCTTATATATATATATATATATATATATATATATATATATATATTATATGCAAACAATTAATTATGTATATATCTATACACTTATAAACCCCTACATAATCATGTTTCGACACTATGTGCCTCCTCAGGCGGTGATGTTAATAAATATTATTATTATTATTAAGCTCTACTTTGTATTGAGCACTTTTTAAAATATAATGCCTGGACATTGGTACTAACTTAACTTACACACACACACACACATATATATATATATATATATATATATATATATATGTCTGTGCGTGTGTGTGTATTTTCAACATATCCCCTTTGCAAACCTTCATATATTCACATCTGTAATTGATATTTAGTTTTAAGAAGTTTCTCATTCAAGTGCGATGATCTCTTTAAAAGATCTTCGCACTTGAATGAGAAACTTCTTAAACCTCAAGAAGCTTTGTTAAGTAAGCCAACGATGTAACATGTACCATTTTATGCACTTTTATTTTTACAAGATTTATTCATCAACATACAATGACAGAATAGCAACCTTATCTTGGTTGTTAGACTCACAACATTATCCCCTTCAGATGTTAATCGTCGTATTTGGAAACTTTCTCGTAATTTTGAACAGATCTCTTTATTCACTTTCAATGCAGGTTCATTTGTGGTCTTTTTCGAAGTCTCTTTCTTGTCGTCTCGTATTAAAGTAAGCACAAGAAAGATTGACCGGACAGCCAAAGGATGATTTTTTTTTTAATATAGACATCGGTATGATAAAAGAGTTGGGGTTTTTGTTCACACTTCTCCCCGGTTTTTTTAAACACAAGTAGAGGTTTACCTCTTGTTCCCTGTTTCGGATTGGGTTTCCAATTCCTTCTATCGTCTTTTCATTCTCTTTTACTTCCAGTAGCCCTTTGTGTTTCAGTGGCATTATCGCCTTGCTTGGGGTTAATTTATTAAAATGTGTCGTTTTCCATGTTTAAAGGATATTTCATATCAGTTAATAATCACTTGTTCTTATTAAAAGTTCAGAAACTTCTGACTGAATCTGCAATACCACCAATCCCTGACAATACTGGGAATAAATATTTTCTTTTTGTTTTTCGGTTTGGTTTAATTTTAAACTATTAAGCTGAAAGTTTGGTGAACAAGCCAGAGATTACTCTCCCCTTCGCTTTCTTAAGGTTTGGGGTCAGATGATGATGTCACATGTTTTCTGCTAAATAAATAGATAAACCTCGTCTCGAGGACATTATTGTGGTCACTGCTGTGGACATCACGACTGTAGACGATATTGCGATAACACTAAGAGAACTGTCATCAATAATATAAAATAAAATCAAACAATGAAATCAATACTATAACGGTAAAACCATACTGTGTCAACAACTATTATTAACGTTCAGTTTTGAGGAGACAATAGACATTTGGAGGTGTTGCTGAAAAGTCCCCGGCCCAGACCATTTCCCAAAATCTAATAAATAGAAGGAGCATCAAAATCATATTTAAGAGCTTCTTGGTCATGCTGAGGATTCTTCAGTACGCAATCGTATCGCTTTAGACTACAAATATAGTTTGAAGGGCTGATTAGGGAGTTTACAGAAATTTGCCCTGTCAAAATTTGACCAGTTTCCTAGGACTTTATTAAAAGGGATAAATATCATTGTACACTCGGTTTTATTTTATTTATTTATTTCGATTCGATTCCCACTGTGTTTTTTAAATCAATTTTCATGCTGAATAATACGAGTTGGTATTTAAGGTGTGACTGTAGTGTCGGAAATGTGCCTTTTATAAAGAATAGAGGTAAGTTACACTGGAAAATATATTAGGTGTATATAAAGGTTTCCAGTACCATTAGCTATTTTGATGGGGGAACATACAGCCATCTTCAAGGTTGGGGGGGGGGGTCATACAGCCATCTCCAATTTTTGTTAGGCATTTAGGTTATCCTGCCCACTTTTATAGACTATAATCTAGAAGTATATTTGGTGCATTTTAATAATCATAGCTTTTTAAAATATTTCACAACGTACCCAAACCATAGTAAATTCCCGTAAAATATTTTCTGTTATGTTCTATAGCTGTGGAGATTATTTGTTAATACATTGTCATTGCTACTAGTACCACTACTCTTTTGTAAAACTGTTTCCTTTAGTAGTATTTTATTTTATTTAATAAAGTGTTGCAAAAAATTTTTTTTAATTAATTTCTGAAAATTGTATTATTCGACAAGGTGAAACATAAAAATTAAGGAAAAAATTTTCATTACAATCATTTTGTTTTATCTTTCATAGATACACATTAATCTTGCCCCCCCCCCCAGGGCCCCTTACACTTTTCGATTGGTAGAATGCCACTACCCAGCTCCATTTTTTTAAATTTAAGACTGAACATTCATTAAAAATATTTTTTTTAATGAAAAGTCTTCTGGAACTTTTGCACACATACAGATAATTAAATTAGATAAAAGTGAAGTTTGGCTAATGTTCTTATTGTCTTTAGAATATGGTGAATGAATCATGGCTTTACTGTTGATATTAAAACGTGGGGTTGACAGTAAATTGGAACGCTATCTGTAATTCTTATGAAAGTCCATTTGAAAAAAAATGGTTGAATTTTGTTTTGGGATTTTTCTTCTAAATTCACATCGTTTTGAAAACATAAAAAACTAAAGAATACAGAAAAAAAAGAGTTAAATTGTTTTACATTCGGTTCTTTGGAATGCACTATGTTACTGAAAGAAAAAAATCTTACAAAATTTGTAATCATTCCTTTTTCGCTACAATCTACGAAATCCCGCACTTTTCTGTGCTACCGTAACGTTGTATTCCATTACAAATGAAAACAGGAAACTGTATATCTTATACGTCATATTACTGTTCATTTCACTCCCGACTTCGCTTGGGTGCCTCCTCCGAACGTTAACTCTACATTCTATAGGGGATGCGTAACTCCTTGCCCCCCCCCCCTCTGGGGTGTTTATATATCAACGGATCTACCCACGCGCACATATCTTATGCGCAGCTGGGTCGATCACGTGGATTTTTCGGCCTCAGAATCTGACATGCTGTGAGGCGTAGATGAGCATTTGGTGGCTAGGATATCATCCCTCAATGTCAACCCGTCGATGCACTTGGTTTCTCTGATGTCACACTGGGTTCAGAGTGTGTTCCAGCATCAGCTAGGACGAGTCACATGCTATATTATTTTCGTGTTTGGAATGGAATTACCTTTAACATCGTTGGAACGTGACGCGCAAGATGTATTTCCACCTTATAAAAGCAAATAAAACTGTAAGATACAATTTTTTATTTTTTTATTTGCAAGGATACCAAAACGAAACAACTATAGTGAATTTTGTTGGACTGTTTTAATCATTGTAATGTAATTTTCTTCGATATAACAAAGATGAAGAAACATCTTCACAATAAGCTATATCCGTAATAATTATTTTAGCAAGAGCTTTCGGCCAATTCATTAGCCATTTTAAAGGGGTCATTCTGGACAATAATCACTACGGTGAGTTTCTACACTCACTCAGTGACCCCCACCCACCGCAAGGAAAACTGTAAGAATGTTAGAAAATCTAAATAAAAACTTTGCTTGTCCGTCAAGTTCAATAAATGTGTATAAAATATTGCGACTGAAATATATATATATATATATATATATATATATATATATATATATATATATATATATATATATATATATGAGCAGAAGAGAATTGAACATTCCAACAAAAAGCGCGCCATTAGGAAGGGAGAAATTGAATCGTTCCCAGAGCTATTAGGACACCAACAGACTTGCAGTATTTGTCGTAAAGTCACCCTATCAGCGGCTGGTTTAGCCATCCACATGAATTCACACCAGAGAATTCAGGCGCAAACTCCTGTAAATGGTACTTTACCAGAAAGACCCGCAGGTTACTTGTGCAGGTTTTGTGACAAGGTTTGTAAGTCTAGTTACATACTTGTATATAAAGACAGGGAAGTTTCCAATATAGGCAACACAGGCCAACTTTATGTTTGCCACGTATCTAAGAGAGAGGGTGAAAGTAAAGCTGGCCTTAAGAATCACTTAAGGGCCCATACCAGAATGTTAGCTCGGGTATAAATGATGGAAATAATTAAATTCTGAATGATAAACACTAAAAGATACCAAGAGATGATCTTCTTTAAAAAAATGACAATCATCATTCATATATATATATATATATATATATATATATATATAGAATTGGACAGAGTCCGACAATTTATTTAAAGACATTTTTGATATGAAAATTTCTCGGATATTCAGGCCGGTAAATGTTATTTAATACTGTTTATTATAAAACAGAGCATTTGCTTAAATACTTGTATCTATAAAAAGAACGTTAAACATATCAAAAATGTCTTTTATATATATATATATATATATATATATATATATATATATATATATATATATATATATATATATATATATATATATATATATATAATTCAATTCAACCCAATAATGCTGCTAAGATGCAAGCAGCTACTGGGAGAGAAATATAATGAGAAGACTTTAGAATGAACCGGAAACCCAATCCTAAGCAGGAAACAAAAAATAAGGCTGTACTGCTGTTCAAAAGACCGAAGAGGTGTGTGAACCGGACTATAGGCAAATCAATTTACTCCTACGTGTGTGTGTGTATGTGTGTTCAAATCAATTTTTTTGTTTTTGGTACACGTAATTCATAGAAGAATATCGTGCGTGCCTCAGGATGATATTTCTTTTCTCCCTCCAGACAAGAGAGATTGAGAAAACATAATGATGGTTCACTTGTGGTCTTTTTCGAAGTCTTTCTTGCCGTCTCGGATTAAATTAAGCACAGCCACCAAGAAAAATTGACCTGACAGCCAAAGGATGATGTTGGGTTTTTTGTAGGCATCGGTACGATAAAGAGTTTTCTTTTAAAACTCGTGATTACACCTAAATAAATTAATACAGGTTTAGATGTTTCGGTTTTATGATTGGCTGTCAGAATTTGTTTTCTTTTTCTAATCTTGGTGCATGATGCTAATATCATCATTTGCTGCAGACTAAGTAATTCAAACATGATAGTGACAATTTTGATTATGGTTCAAGAGACTGTGTTTCACAAAAATGTACACAAACGCATTAACATCGCAAAGTTAATTCTATTGAATTTTCAAAGATATCACAATGAAAGAATTCTTCATCGGCTTTGTATTTTTTCCTTCGTTCACGAATAACTTTATATTTTACACCTGTCTATATTTCTGAGATGAGGTATTGTAACGTTTCGGTCGTTAGACGCTCCGGTCTTCTTCAGGTGATATGCTTTGATATTTCGAACCGAACCCTTTATTTAGTCCACTAGTGACAGAGATGAGGACAACAGTCCGAACAATGTAAAAAATTTAACTTTTCGTTAACTTTTACATTTCGTAATGTCCCATCTGTGGGTCAAGTAGCAGTGTAAATCGCGTTATTTAGCCTTTGGTTACTCTGAATTCAAAACCATGGAGAAGGCAGTAGAAAATTACTCTACTATCTTTCCTGAGAAATCATGATAACCCAGATAGATTAGAGAAGGGAGCTATGAAGAGCCATCATTGACCACATCATAAAGGCATATGGCATCAAAAAATATCATGATTGTAGAAAAAAACGATTTAGTTGTCGTTGGCTAAATATTGGCTGTGGCATGTATATTTAAATCTTTTCGTAAATACAATTGTCCCTATTCTCCATAAGAATCTATGGAGGATATGTTCCAAGACCCCCGCCAGTAGACCCCCACCCATATATATATATATAGAGAGAGAGAGAGAGAGAGAGTAAGTGGGGGGGATAGGCAGCATATTTTCATTCAAGCATGATTGATTAAATAATTTAGGCGTATTATGTCTATTTATTTTAGTTTCAATCCTTTCAAGTCCACGAATTAATTTCTTGGTGGCTGTAGAAAATTGATAAAGAAAAATTCCAAAATTTTCTTTCAAATAATTTTTATTTTCCCAAGTAATTTCTGAGACCACCTTCAGGGGGTTAAAATATCTGTGGATGTGTATACAGTAGCTCCGTAAATTCAAAATATTTTCTATTGTTCATTTACAGCGTTTCAAATTCGAAATGTTATATATATATATATATATATATATATATATATATATATATATATATATATATATATATATATATTATAGATAGATAGATAGAGAGACACAGCAGTCCTTCTTTTATACCTGTTTCATTGAATACAGCAGCCAAGGAATGTTTTTGAAGTTTTTTATTCAGTATTTCTAGCGTTCTTAAAATTTTCTTTTATGAGAACTGACAGTGTGTAGAAACTGTTCTGGAGTGATTATTGTCTCAAGCAGTTTTGGTTAATAACATAGCCATTTTCAAAGAGTGGCGGGGGAGAGAATTCTCGTTGTCAGTTGATGGTGTCCTTGTATCCTATACTGTGCACTGTGGGAGTAGTAGTAATAACAATTGTATCGGAAACAAAAACAAAATATATTAACACGAAAATTATCCACCTCACCTGCCCTTAAAAATGGTGACAGTATTAGCTGAAAGCGTTTGGAACAATAATCCCTCCAAACAATTCTTACACACTTTCAGTCCTCGTAAAAGAAAAACTGTAGGAACATTATAAAATCTGGCAAAACATTCATTGTCCTTTGTATTCAATGAAACGTGTGTATATATATATATATATATATATATATATACACACACACATACACGCACACTATTTTTCCTAAACATACTTACCTGTGATAAAGTTTAATCGATATATTATTGATTGATTAATTCATTTTCTAAGGCTTATCAAACTTTTGTGGTTATTTGAAGCCAGGATATATTTTTAGATTTTAAGAATTTTTTTTTTTTTTTTAGTTAATAATGGTTTAGTGATACAAGACTTACTAATTAACCCATAGTGTATTTGCTCGTAAGTGAATATAATGAATCCAACTAAAATTAGAACTCGCTTCTCCAATTAAAAATTCCGACCACCCGCACATCTAAGCTTACAATATATGGTATTCCCAAGCGGTCACCCATCTAGGTACTGACGAGGCTCGATGTTGCTTAACTTCGGTGATCGTACGGGAACTGATCTTTCAACGTGTAAAGGCCGTAAGCCAATCGACATGTTAGATGCAATAAGAAATAAACAACACTAATAGAATAATTATCACAACATATTGTAATAATAATTATATGAGATAAGAGTTGTTCTTAATATAGATCTTAGCAACTACTGTATATAGGTTCCTTTTTTCTCTCCTTTTACTAAATCGAAGACTTTCGCAAAGCACTTTACAAGCTCTCAATGACATATTGGAATTGCCAGCATCTCTCCTCTTGTACTTTAAAACCGTTATTAAATAAAACTTATTGTTTATTCCTGAGGCTAGCCGCAGTTAAGGGCGCACCGAATGAATTCCTAACCTTTGCGCAATGAGTGATTAACAGTAATAACTAAAAATAGAATAGAATAGTTTATTCTAACAATAAACTTTTGAAAGTAATGTTACCGATAGAAGACTGGTGCTTACTGTACAACAAGAGATTAATAAAAAGTAACTATTATAAAACAACAGTTATAACAATAGACAGTAATAAAATATGTTCTTACCGAAGGTCTTAGCAACATCAGGGTATGTTTTATTTCTTATTAAATTGAACATTTTCACTTTCGTGAAGCATTTTAGGGCTTCATTTTGACATCATATTCATCCCCCGTCTTTTGATAAGAAGGAACCGGAAGCCCAATCCTAAAGAAGAAACAAGGGATAAACCTCTAAACCTGTTCAAAAGATTCTCTTTCGTTCTCAGTACACCCTTGCATCTTAGTGGCATCATCACCTTGCTGAATTGATTAATTTATATATATATATATATATATATATATATATATATATATATATATATATACAAATTGTATATAGCACCACTACTCTAAGATAAAAATTCTGATGTTTCCTCAGATTTGGGGATGTGAGTCCAACTGAATACTTTTCATCACTTCTTTGTAGTAATATTAAAATATACTGGGCATAAAGTGTGGGTATCGGTTTTATAATATTGTTATTAAGTAACAAACTGATCCCCCTAGAATTATTAAGTCTCAAGTCATGCTGAAAAATCCTCAGCTTAACCATGAAGAAATACAAATTAAAATTTTGATGTTTGATCATTTGGACAGATTTTTGGGAAGTGGATTGGACCAGAAGTTTTCAGCAATCCCTTTTGGATATTACATCCACCAAGAGGCTTTTATATGGAATCCTTGATCAGATCATCCCTTGGTATGTTGTAATTCTGGACGGGGATCGGTATATTACTTAATAAAAATATAAAACCGATCCCCCATTTTATATCCAATATAATTATATAAATTAAGTAATAAACTTATCCTCTCCCAGAATTACTATATACCACGTGATGTTGATCAGTTTATTACTTAACAACAGTATAAAATCGATCTCCCATTTTATATCCAGTATAATTATATATAATATAAAATTATATTGGATATAAAATGAGGGATCGGTTTTATATTGTTTAAGTAATCAATTGACCAACAATATATCTGCGACGTCAATCGCTGTCGGTTTATATATTGTTATTAAGTAATAAACCGATCACCCCTCCCCCATAATTACTACACACCAAGAGATACTGAAAAGTTTTTTGATCTGATCAAGAAGGGATTCCAAATAAAAGTGATGTTCGGTAGCATGGTCAGATTTTGGGAAGTGGGTCAGGGTGAAAATTTGTTCAGCATCTCCTCGGGTATGTCTCTTATTGTTGTCCCTAAAAACTGTCGGGTGATAAGTGAAGTGAATGAAATGTTCTAAAAGAAACCAATCAAATACTTTTGTGACTCCTGTGGACTTCATGTGTGAGTAACGTTGTCCGTGTATGTACGCGTGTGTATGGGTCGGGAGCTTTGTTCTATATTATAAACCCATTTTTAACGTAAGCAATATTTCTGTCTTCACCTCTGAGTTGTTTTTCTTTTCTTTTTTATTTCATTCTCATAAGAATAAAAAAGCTTTTTTTTTATTTCCTATTTCAATTTCTTTGCGTACTTCAGATTCTCTCTCTCTCTCTCTCTCATATATATATATATATATATATATATATATATATATATATATATCAGTAAAAACGGCCAAACAGATGGCTTCTCAGAACGTAGGACTGGAACAGTCGGCCACTTCAATAAATGGATACATACATTGGCCAACGACATCCATTGTCCACTCCACTTCCTACGTGAAGCGAGTGGGTGGAGTAAAGTATGGCGACAATACCTCGTCCCCCTTGGGTCACTGGCTTGCTATTCCTCTTCCTTGCGTATATATGTCATGCTTGTTTTGAGATGTACGTCCGGCCATCCGTTATTTGATCCGTACACGCGTTCAGCCACGCACAAGCGCGGACGCGCACGCACACACTCACACCCACACTTATATATGCACGTTTGGTTGAAGACCAGCGATTATATATATATATATATATATATATATATATATATATATATATACACAATATCAATCGCTATCTTCTGTCTGATTAAAGTTCTTTTATTGCTCTTTCTCCTCACTAACGTTTTCTCATTTTCTTTCACTCTCAGTAATACACATTGCGTCTTAGTGACGTTATCGCCTTGCTTAAGGTGAAATGAGATTATATATAATGCCTGTGTGTGTGTAAATTGGTTTCAAATATAGTTCGGAATCCGATAGAATGATAGGATAACGTTTCCTATTTGTTCTTTATCTTATTTTATGAATGATGAATAAATGTCTGTAGTATGATAAACATTTTACTAGCGTATAATGTTCAATCTATTCAGCACTGTAGTATGTGCATTGACAGGAATATTGAAAAATAAATATTTATTGTGTAGAACAAAAGCGTTTTGATTTCCATCATTAGGTTTTAAACTTATTGATGTACTTACGTATATACGCCCCATTCCCTTTCTTTACTGCTAAATACACCATTATGTGTATGAATGTATGTAAAAAGAGGTGCTGAAAAATATTCTTACTTGAAACTGGTTAGATTTTGATGTGATAAATGGGCCTGACCGATAACTTTTCAGCACCCCTTATACATCACACAATGTAAAAGGTCTGTGTACATGTGATGTGAACATATGTACATACACCAGGGACATATATTTCTAAGGAATTGAATGGATTTATTTTTAATCCTGCGTTTTAATTACTTCATACTTGTTTGTAAATGTGTACATTTCCACACGAATAGTGAACTAATAAAATTAAATGTTCAGCAGACTTATCTTTCTGCTTCAGAGTTTCGTAGAAACTGTATCCTGTCATTATCTTCGAAACTCTGAATCTTAAACATTTTATTTTATTTTTTTTATTAATTCTCTGTTTCTTAATATCGAGCACTTTAATTACAAAGAGTGCTTGCCTTAAAATCGTTATACTCCAGAAATATACTAGTCAACGGTTTTTATTTTATTTATTTATTTTTGCGAGAAACAACCTTTGTTATGATTATTCACGTAAGTAAAAATATTGTTTACAAATCTGATTGTATGCACGTTTCACCGTCTTTCTATACATATCTGGGTAATCCATTTTAAACACTACCCTACATACATACATACATATATATATATATATATATATATATATATATATATATATATATATATATATAATCTGTTAATGTCTGCGATTCGGAAATTTCCTTAGATCTGCGCCTGTGCTATCAACCTTGACTAGTGTATACGTGCGTTCATGCGTTCGGGTGTCCAGCTGACCCTTTTGAGGCCCCCAAAGATGAGAGATAGTAGACAGAGGTGATGGTGTGAGGATATGAGAAGAAGAAGAAGAAGAAATGGTCGGAATGAACTGGACAGGCCTGGCCTGGCCTGGCTAGACTGGACACATCATGCGAATTCTCTTTTCACTGTGTCTCTCAGAAATCTTTCCCCGCCCGCAAACACACTCTGTTGACAGAGCTTTACTTTTTCTCTTTTTCCGGACACCTCTCCTGCCTACTTCTCCAACCTTATACTGTCCCTTGTCTCCGGTCTTGTCCACTCCATTGGGAGGTCGGCTCGGGAGTAGGGAACGAGAGTAAAGAGACGTGGAGAAAGGACAACTGAAAATAGGCGATTGATGGGGTGGAGGAGAAAAAGAGAGATTGAGAGCTAAGGGGAGGGAGCGGGACTGATTAAAGAGAGAGCGAGGGGGAAGAGGGTGGGGCACAAAGGAGAATGGGGAAGGGCGGTAGAGTAAGTGTAATAGTTATATCGTCCGGCTTTGTACATATTCATTTCTATTCAAGGTAAAGATAACAAAACCAATGACTCACTCGTTGCAATGTCCTGATTGTGAGTGACTGTCCCCAGCTTTCGTTTAGGGTCTGGACACAGGGGCACATAAACCCCTTCCTCATTACCCCATCTGCTTCTAAGTTCTCTCTTTTCCATATACCCCCCATACGCCATTCCTTACATTCTATAATACCCAATACCCTACTACCACTACCATTAACACTTATCTATTCGAACAAACCATTGTATTGATATTGACTTATCTTTGTTTAGTGTGGCTCAAGGACGCACCTATCGTGCACTTAGTGAGTAGTAGTGGTCTACGAGACTAGTTTAACAGACATTGTTCCACAGTGATAATAATGTTCGTAAGATTAACCATAATGATACGAATTCGCAGTATTTACTCATGAAATATGTAGAGATAAGGACTTCGGTCACATTTTTTTTTGTTTATACCAAGAATAAAACGAAAAGTCGTCCCAAATAAATTCTTAGATAAAAAAGTAAGACAAACTAAATGTATCACTACGTAATGTCGGCAAACTTGGATCTTCATGCCCGCAAAAAAGGGGGAGTGCCAAAAGGACGGTTTTTCCCTTGACACCGCTATTATTTTAACTACCTTCACTCCTCGGGCAACGTTTATATATGTTTTAGGAAAGCGATGATTAGAATTGTAATAAAACCTAAACATATAAAAGTGAAAATATAAATTTTCTTTGGTCTTTAAAATTTACAACAAAATAATAAACACTATTTATTGAATTGTTTACATTATTATATTGTTTATTGAAATGGTTGGCAAAATATTGGCTAATTGCCAATCGATTTGA
>OZ038501.1:4758850-4761350 GCA_964036315.1 Acanthosepion esculentum | reverse complement strand
TGAATCATTAAGCTACAGACTCTTTCTCTAACACACACACATTTTATATATATATATATATATATATATGAATGAATAAAATATACACTAGGAAAACAGTACTTAGTTGTTTACCGACGTTTTTTGTTATCCGACTAGTGATGCTAAATAAGTGCGTAATATTGTTGTAATAGTTACTCGAAATTTAAAATTCAGGAGCGTGTTTTAAAATTTCGAGTAACTATACAACATTTCGCTTTTATTTATCATCACTTGCCTTAATAAATTCGGATGACGAAACGCGTCGGCAAAAAACTAAGTACGGTTTTCCTATTGTCTGTTTTATTCAATTTGTCTTTTCTACAGATATATTCTAAGAAGTTATATATATATATATATATATATATATATATATATATATATATATAATAGAGACCATTAATACAAGTAAAGCGTTTCTCACTTAGCTGATTGATGTTACCTTCACCATCCCGACTCCAGAGTTTCGTAGACGAATCACTTCGTCCAATTGTCAGAGAGAGAGGATAGGTAACAGTTAATAGATAAATAAAATTCAAATGATTTATCCTCCGACTTGATATGTGTCAATGAATTCAATGGATTCATTTTATCCTAGGCAGCAGAACAGTATCTCTGCGAAACTTAAAATCTGAAGATAAGTCATTTGAACTTTGCTTCACCTACTAACTATTTTTGAACAATTTTTTTAATGCTGAGCACTAGATTTGCAAAAAATCTGCTTGCTTTGAACACGTTAGCCTACAGTAATTTTCTGATCGACGTGTTTCGTTGAGCGTTAACGATCTTTGTTATTATTACTATATATAGACATATGGATATAGAAAGATGACAGTTTATATATATATATATATATATATATATATATAGAGAGAGAGAGAGAGAGAGAATTAATACAAATATAAAGTATGCCACTTAGTTGATTGGTGTTACCTTCAGCATCCTGACTCCAAAGTTGCGTAAACGGACTCTCCAGCAATCACTCCGTCCATTCGTCAGCAATGCCTTTGTTATCAATATATATATATATATATATATATATAGTTTTGTCTACAAACGGTTTCTTCTCGATATTGAGTATTCTTCCTCCATAAATATAGCAAATTTTAAACAACACAAATACATGTATAGCAGCAATAACGAGCAATATTACGAGTGCTGTTAAGAAACCACTGCAGCTAAAAGTTAGTTGCAATTGACCTATACACCAAAATGCTGATACAGAAAAACTTTTCAATATTTAACCAACAAGGCTACTCAGTCGAAAAGTATATTTAGCCGCACAAAGTAAAATTTGGAGTAAGCCTGAGAATCGTGCCTAGGGTGAAACTTTTAGTTGCGTTTTTTTTTTATTACTAAGAATTTGGATTTGTGTTTGTGTGCATGATAGATATGGTAAAATAAATTTTCTATGATCAGTACAATCATTCTTGTTGAGATTCTTGAGTGATTCAAAAGTTACGAAACTCTTGAGTTGACCTTCAATAAGGATTGAATATTTTTACTTCTATTTTAATAAGAAATATATATATATATATATATATATATATATAATAAATTAATATATCTGCAAAGGTAATATCAGTATAAAAGCTATGGCAAGAAGAAAAATTTTACAATTTAAATTTGTTGACATTTTATTCGAAAAGATCTCTCGATCACGACAAGAAACGGAATGCGTTGTAAAAATACGTTTTCATCTTGTTGTTCATTATATATATATATATATATATATATATATATTACACAATAATTAAATTGCGTGGGTATCGTGGATTTTAAAAGTAGAAGATTGATGATTGCGAGGTTCCGAAGATATTTTCACATGATTGGAAGTTATTTTCATTGTAGATATTTGATAAACACCGAACTAGCCATAATAGTAGAGGGGGACCTTTGTTGAAAATGAAGTACGCTTTACCAGCTTTTGTCACATGGAACCTAACCACTCAAATCAGGAAGAGACATTAAAGTAGTAGTAGTAGTAGTAGTAATGATACGGTAGGATTCTTATTGCATGTTTTCCAAGGTCTGTCTTGCAACCAGCTGGCGCAAGGCATCTATAGATTATTTCCTTCGCCACTTACTTCTCTTTATAACCCGACCTGATCCTGTGCCTTCTCTTTTTCTCTCTGGTTCTCCCACATCACTCTCTTTGCTCTTTCTTTCCCCTTTATTCTCGGACCCATATTTACAGCCCCTGTTTGACCAATACCCCGACATGGCTAGCCAGGGAAATGGTAGCTGAGTCTGCGTGAACCAAAGATAAAGAGAAATAGGCATTAAAAAAACGAGAGAGAAAGAGAGAAATACTTCCTTTTAAGAAATCCAGCTTCTGCCTACTGCTTACATCCACCTCCAGTAAGCTTCAATTTTTTTTCTGAAGTGGGTGGGGGTTATCAGGCGTATCTGAGAACTCTCAACACCACCCCTCAGGATCCCTACCAAAGTCCTACCTACCTAACCTACCCTCATCTGTAGC
>OZ038501.1:4678850-4748850 GCA_964036315.1 Acanthosepion esculentum | reverse complement strand
TTCCAAGAATATTAAATTTCAGCATTAAATGACTTATAAGGACCACAAAAGACCCCTCCGGGGGGGGGGGTTTGGTGGGCCACTAGACATATGCCATTGAACAATCATATCAAACCAAACTATTTTCAGATTTCATTTTTTGTGCTTATTTTTATTTTTGTAGAGTATATTCATCTCAGAGTAAAATCAAATTTTACAGTTTTGTTAGATTTCTTAAATTCCCTTGACAGCATATTGAATACATTTTCCTACTTCTTGCTTTTTCATTTTGTCGCTGAGATAGTGGCAGATATCCAGAGTCAGTGGTCAGTATCTGAGCCAAGATAAAAAACTGAATACTGATTTTCGAGGCAAGCATGTAGGCCATTACTCCCTGAGAAGATTAGAACAGTACAATTTTCTAGTCCCAATATTTGACCAGACATATTTGATGGATTACAAAACATCACACTTTTTCCAAAATAATGTCTCAAAGAATAATCTCTTTTGGCCTATCTAGCTTGGTAATGTTTATCCACATTACATAAACAATATAACATATATGACATTGACTAACAACATTATATATAATATATATTCTATATACACACACATTATATAAACCTATTATTACATATGCAGACACAATCAATCAATCAATAAATATATATATATAAAATTTCAGATATAACTAAAAATATATCTATAAAAGTACAATATGAATAAGATTTCCTTTTTTTCTTTTGTCTTTTTGATATATATATATATATATATATATATATATATATATATATATAAAATGAAGTCTTTTATGAAATGACATGTCTGTCAGCACATGACCCACTTATCATTGTCATTTTCCTGTTGGGACCAAATATTATCACAGTTTTATATCATTGTTTTCTCTTTTGATAAAAGTGAAACAAAAACAATCACTCAGTCAACTGTTTCTCTTTAGTTTATGGCAGCTGGCTCTCAGAGGAAAAGATCTTTTCTTTAGATCAACTGATTTAATGCCTATAGCAATAAGTGAAGCTCAATAATATATATATATATATATATATATATATATATATATATACGCACACACGCATTCATTGATATGTCCTGGATCAGACATAAAAATATTAGCTTTCCCTCAATTACTATTTTGTTTATATATATATTGTGTATATAGGCAGCAATCACTCTTTTATACATGTTTCATTAAAGATGACTGACAAGGTACTGCAATTAAGCATTTTATTTAATTTTTCTTGTGTTCATGCAAGTGTTTTATTTTCTGGACACAAAGTGTATAAAAACTGTCCTAAAGTTTTGCATTTTCGAGTGCTTTTGGCTATACTTTTAGCCATTGTTAAGAATCATTTTATTTTACTTTTAGATGATATTTTTTATTTTAGTGAAAAACAAACAAGAAATAGATAATCTCAAAACCACTTTTAAAAAAAAAATTTCTTTAACTTTACCTATGAACTGAGTCAAAAGAATAAACTCCCATTCTCGTAGAATACAGTAACAACACTTTCACCACCTTATTATATAAAAAGACCACTAGCAGAAAGTCCTGTGACTGTAATTTTAAGAGTGAATTCCCACTTAGATATAAAATAGTAGTTATGAAAAATTTCCTAAGGTTAGTACACAAGAATCCATCCTCACATCTACTTTTCCTTAAAGAACTCAACAATACAAAACAGACACTAGTTAACTTTTCTAACTACCTCATCAACCATCAGATTAGACTGTTGCTTTCCAAAGTAGCTAATAATGATACTGAACACACAGACAAGAACAATAACATTTACAAAAAACAAATATGCATCAATTGTAAGCAAGATGAATCTTCACTTAGAAATATCATAAAGAAATACACTACCCCAGTTGACCTGAGCAAGAAAATTATCTATTACAAAAAATTTAAAACACCTTATCATCAAAAATAACAATACACCTGCAAAATCAAAACTGCAAAGGACCCACATTATTTATAAGTTCAAATTCCCCTCAAGGAACTGTGTTCTTGATCAAACCAAACATTGGTCACACTACTATATTCCTATCCAGATGACTTACATTGTACCTATCTGACTACCGCTCCATTAGAATTCATTTAAAAACTGCTGACTTTGTTTGAAAAATAAAACATCCTTATAACTCTAGATACATACATAACACAACCCAAACATTCAGTTCAAAGTAGAAGAAAATTATCCTTGGTAATTGCTAAAAGTATAGACGAATGCGCTTGGAAATGCATAACTTTTGGACAGTTTTTACACACTACGGGTCCAGAAAAGAAAACACTTGTACAAACACAAGAAAAATGAAATAAAAAGCTTAATCACAGTACCTTGTCTGTTGTCTTTAATAAATAATACATACATACATACATATATATATATATATATATATATATATATATATATATATATATATATATATATATATATATATATATATGTGCAGGTATGCAGGAAAATAGGAAAGAATACGTTAGGTAAATAATCCAGAGTTCTTTAGTATTTTTGTTTTTATTTTTAAAAAGACAGTGCTCCAGACAGAAGTAGAGCTTATATTATAATATTTAAAAAAAAAAAAAAATGTTTCCTTCACTACATAAGAGTTCTCAAGTTTCAAAAACGAGAGCCAGAACCCTCAATATAATTATTAAAATTAAGTTGTATTAAGGTATCGAGTCCTGTTTCATCCTCAGAGATATATATATATATATATATATATATATATATATAATCAGAAACACTACAGTTTGACAAAAATTCTTGGCTAACTTGGGTGATTCTGAGAAATAATGCTTTTAAGACAAGCAGTCCTTGTAATTCCAGTGCTCAGCATCAAGAGATAAAGCGCACTAATAGTAATAAATAAAATTAAATGTTCACTTTTCCCTCTTCTAAGTTTTGCAGTGATTATATCCACTCATCATTGCACTTGATTATAAAATTTTACTATTAAGAATTTTACAATCAAACCTTCTGACAAGTGGATGCAATTTCTGCAGAAATTCATTAAATTTCCTCAAACTAAAAATCAGGAATTAGGGATAATGATGAATTAAATATATTTGGGAGTTCACTGTTTTTCTAACAGTTCTTTGTAAATGGGGGAGCTGAAAATTTCTCAAACTGACCGACTTCCCTAAATCTGATCAGGTGACCAAACACCAGAATATTATTTTGAATACCTTCTTGTTTGGGTCAAGAAATTTTTCGCATTCCTTGCTAAATGGTATACAGTAATTCTGATAGGATAAGTTTATTACTTAATAAAAATATAAAAATAATCCCTCACTTTATGTCCAGTAGAATTTTAGATTAATGCAACAAGGGAGTGATGGAAAGTTCTCACTCTGATCCACTTCCCAAAATCTGATCAAACACCAGAAGTCCCCACCATCTGAAAGGCTTTTTGGATGCATCAAGAATTTTTCAGCATTTTGTATAAAGTGAAAACAAAACAAAGCTGTATTAATACTGTGTTTATATCATACATATTCACATGAACAAATATGTATACATGTATATAATTAATATAATAGCAGAAAAACAATTATCATATCATTGATATTTAGTTCCCTATGTGTGAAATTGAGTTTATTTTAATGTGGGGTAATTACATATGGCAGGAGATGTATGATATCATGATTATCAATACAGAGAATGGCTATCTTGCCTTGTTTGGTAACTCATCTCAAAGGACATTTCTAAATTCAAAACTATATAAATTTTATCAGGAAACCTGATGTAATGGAATAACCAGTCACCCCATGAATGATTACACTATAGGTAGTAAGTACCTAGAAAGTCAACTGTCTACGAGAGACTCCAGGAAGAGTGAGAGAGAGAAGACACTAGCATGTCCGACCTTCCAATTAGTGGCACTCACTACTAGATTTACCTGTGTGTATAACTGTACTTTCATATTGTATTGGTTGTGCACAATAAACCTTTCTTCTATTATCCACCTGGTGTTAAGTATTTATTCCCTTAGCACAGAATATAACAAAACCACTCTACCATCTTTCCAATGAACAATCATAGCAATAGATTTTAAAGATATTCAAGAGGGTGATTCTATGGAATCATGGTTGCCTGCATTCTGAAGAGTCATATATTTTTTTTTGCTATATATATTATATATCAAAATATGACTGAAGGTCATGTGGTGGTTTATCAAGATATTCCCTTAATTGTGACATGGGATTGCTTTCCCTTGCTTTCTTTTAGTGTAATAGAGAAGGTGTCACCTGGGATTCAGATCTGTGGATATTAATACATGGTTAGATAGCATTTTTGTGATTAATTTTGTTCTATACTGAGAATGATGTAACAAAAGCTCTGGCTATCATTCTGGAATCTTTAAAATATGGGGCCTGAATCATGGATACAGTTTCAGATATTCACAAAATGAATAAGATTTTTGCATTTGTTGATTGAATATAGAAAATCTTCAATTGTTTTACCTTTTTTTTTTGCTATTTCTTTTTACCATTATTTTCTTCAGTTATAAATTATAATTAGTTGATTGAAGTTTTTTTGAGAAATTTAAATTTGACAAAATCTACAATAAAATGTTTTAATAGTTGTGTCAAAAACATTTGCATCAAAACTAAACCAGTGTTGAAATTTTACTATCTGGGTAGTTTAGTAAGAGATGACAGAAAGTGTGATTCAAAAAACTGGAGGTACAGAGAAATAACAAAGGATGCCTTTCAGAAACTAAGCAATGGTGATGCCTTTTATGGGGAGGGATCTTACCCTCTGCAGAGAATGCAATCAACATATTCTAAACCCTGCTAACAGAGTAGATGTTATAAATTGTTTTTATGTGCGTATCATACACACACTCATTTTTTTATTGGAACCACAGGCTTCTTATTTTTGTATCTGGTGCTGTTTCCCTGAATATAATTTGAAAATGTATCAACCACAAAATGCAGCCTACTTTTAAAAGACACTTATAGAGGCAAACAATCTCTACTTCTTCATCATCTCCACCAAATTCCTTCTACAATTAAGGAAAACATATATAAATTGAGATTTGGCCATTTAAGCTAAATGCCACCTCCTTTCGGTTCATTTTAGTGAATTATTTACATAAATAAATTGAGTCACAAAAAAAACATTAAAAAAATGAACAAAATGTCATATGGCAGTAAAATTTAGATTCTCTGTCAAAAATAAATCACATGCTGAACATTTTTCTCCAAAAATGTAAACTTATTTGAATAAAGAAGTTTTACTGACAGACATTTTTCCTTTCCTTTATTTCTAGATACAATCATAGAAAAATGGTTCACTTAAGTATACATAAAATGGCCATAAAGGAAAGTTTCCTTTCTCATCCATTTGTTTGAAAATATCCAATTTATTTAAAGAATTATCCAGGATTTTCTCCTTACAATTCATCATTACTGCAATTATCTATAAAAGCAATGGAACTGATGGCGTCCGTTTTTATGGGCATTGCCTATACAATCAGGGGAGATAATCTGACTTTAATAGTTGTGACTTATGTCTCGATCAGGTCATTACCCTCCTTAATTTCTTTAATATGTTTTCCTTTCATTTTACAAATACATTTGGAAAGAAAATAAATATTTTAATGTCATTGGATTAAGTGAACTTGAAGCAGTTTTTCTCTATCTTATGAGATCATTAAATGTCAAAGTTTTTTTAGTTTTAAATTTTCAACATAAAGGCAAAAATGACAATAACCAAAGAGAAATATTGATGTATGTTATAAACGTTTAAGAACCTCAAACATTACATATGGCTGGACTGATAGGGTACTTAGTGAAGATGAACAAATTAGTACTGAAGCTATTTACATTCAGACTAATGTCCTCATTTTTGTTATTATTATCACAATGTTCCAGCTGCCATGTCCTGTGGCCTACTCCAGGGGTTAATTGATCAAGGTAACCTTTTGAGAATTTTGAACTGAACTTTTAATAAATCTATGGGCTGTAGATTTTCCTTGTTCTGTTGTCCATGTGTTGTGAGTTCAAACTCTGGGCTGGGTAGTGCAGACTTAGACTCAATGGAAACAAGAGCAAGTAATAACTAAGTGATACTAAATAAGAACAAAAGAAGATATCCTATGATCTCAGAAAATGTAGAATGTTTCTGAGATGAAGAATTAGCATTGGTATAAAGTTATTTATTTGGACCAGTATTTTTATCTTGATTGTTAGAGTTAAATTTTAATTTTTAAATGTTCACACCTTCTTTATATGTCCATTCTAGGAATTTTTAACCAAAATTTTATTCAATCTATGGAAATAGATCGTTCTTATTCTTATGCCTATGCTTGAGAAAATAACTCCAATCAGTTAATTATTCTTTGGGAATCTGTTTTTGGCGTTTCTCATTGAAGCAGAGAATATGAATTTTACTGCTACCTGATGTAGGGATTGAACACATGAAGCAATGTGATATGCAGCCATTTTTCCATTGTACAAACAAGCGATAGAATTTTTTATCTTTAATTTCTGTTTACTTTATACTTAATGCCTTTTCCTCCCATTCCTACCACCTATAGATAAAATATCAAAGCAGGCTTGACTCTCTAAACTTGGTTGGCGACCAGTCTAGGAGGAGAACAACTCTGAATTCAAAACTTGGAGTTGAATCATTTAAGGTGATTGAATGTCATCTTTTACTTCTTTGTGGTTGTCCGTGGCGCCAAATAGATGCCGATCCATATTGGTTCTGAAAATTTACAGCATTCAGATCTCCTGGTGATTCTCTGACAGGCAAGCTGGAAGTAGATGAAATAAAGTTGTTTAATTAAAAATACAGAAGGAGAATTTCCCCACAACATCTCATTATACAAGTGGATAAGAAAAAGTTAGCCAAATAGACAAAAACAAGCAAAAGGCAAAGATTCAAATCAATTTATTGAAGCTCTGCAGACATTTGGTTTCAAGAGGAATCTAATAAATAAATGAAGACCAAATAATAGAATTTACTCACCTAAAAATAATGTGACCTTCTTCAAAATCTCTTTGAAAATAATGAAATACATACATACATACATACATATATATATATATATATATATATATATATATATATATATATATATATATATATATATATAGTTGTGACCAAAATGTTCAGAACGGCATTGTTTTCATCAGAAAAGTAGGTATAATTTTTTGTCAAAGTTGTTTTATATTCTATAATTTTCACAGACAATAAATACGATATTATTTGATATTGTCTGAGATTTGGGTGTAATTTGAGAGGATAATACAAAAGTTATGGATGATTTAGTGATTTACTGCAAAATTCATGGTGGCCAAAATGATCAGAACGGTTGCTTTTACTCCATGTTTTAGTATATTTATCCGGTGAACTCTAATTTTTAATTTGTTTACGTGACGGTTCGTTTACTAAACATTAGTAAGAATATCTTCAGTGTACTTTGTTAATATAATGCCACTTACTCCATTATCAATTGGTCAGAAGATTATTAAGCTTCGAAAGAAGGATAATTTAAGTATTGGGTCTATTGCAAAGATTGTTAACAAGTCAAAAAGTGTTGTTCACGGTATTCTTAAGGTGTACAATGATTGTGGTTCATGTGAAGCAAGAAAGTCTACAGGTGGGCCAAGAAAAACGACCAAGAGAGAAGATCGTGCTATGGTAAAGTTGGTTAAAAAGGACAGATTTAAAACTGCTGCTGCTGTTTCTCAGGAAATGAGCATTGTACCGAAGAAAACTTTATCTCGAAAAACTGTGTCTCATCATTTAGTTGAACATGGCCTACAAGTAAGAGCACCTGCAGTGAAGCCACTGATCAGCTCCAAGAATAAAAAGTGTCATCTTACCTTTGCAACCGAACATCTGTTGTGGTTTCGAGAAAAATGGCAAACGTATTTCAGTGATGAATCTAAGTTTATGTTATTTGGCTCAGATGGGAAATTAGGTGAAAAATTGTCGCCTAAATGCCTTAAGACTAGTGTTAAATTCAGTGGAGGAAGTGTCATGGTTTGGGTGATGATATCTGAAGATGGTGTGGGCCCTTTGGTGCAATTACATGGAAAGGTAAATGCAGGAGTTTATAAACAACTTGTAAAAGATCATGTCTTGCCTGTGCTGAGAAATTCAACTAAGCGACCACCCATATTCATGCAGGACAATGCTCCATGTCACAAGGCTAAGGTGGTCATGAACTTCCTCAAGGTTGAAAAGGTTATTGTTATGGATTTGCCTGCTCAAAGCCCAGATCTCAATCCTATTGAAAATGTGAGGAATATTCTAGGAGAACATTCAAAAGCCAGAAATACTAAAACAACCGAGCAATTATGGAATGCCCTTCAGGAAGAATGGAATAAGATCACCCAGCAAGAAATTGAAAGTTTAATTTCCTCATGCAGTCGAAGATGTCAAAGTGTGATTGAAGCTAAAGGGCTTCACACTAAACATTAAATAATTCCAGTATTCTCTGTCATTTTTGATTATTTTGGTATTTTTGCAACCGTTCTGATCATTTTAGCCGCCATGGGTTTTGCAGTAAATCACTAAATCATCCATACCTTTTGTACTATCCTCTCAAATTACACCAAAATCTCAGACAATAACAATTACTATTGTATGTATTGTCTGTGAAAATTATAGAATATAAAACAACTTTGACAAAAACTTATACCTACTTTTCTGACAAAAACAATGCTGTTCTGAACATTTTGGCTGCAACTGTATATATATATGTATTAAAAAAAAGTGTAATACCCATAACAAAAAAAAAAAAATGAAGATTTATTCATATTTAAATCAGCAAATGATTGTATCTTTGCTCTCTGCCAAGGATAATAGTAGCACTCCTCTGTTTTCTGCCTTGTGGCAGTTTTCCCTAATTAAACAAAAAGAAATTGTGTTCACTTCCCTGACATAACAATTTCTTTGACTGGACATTTTCACCACACTGAACTATATTACAGCATGTGTCACTATCTAAAGCACTGACACAAGTGGTACATGGTTACAAGTGATGCTAGATGGTCAAAGATTTTTAAAAATTTGTCCGCCTATCTACTACTCCCAAGCATGCATGTACTGTGCCCAAGTCACAATCAGTATTGTCCTTCCAAATGTTGTAATTTTTTATTTTCGTCAGTGTATATAAAATGTGCCTATATATATATATATATATATATATATATATATATATACATATACACACACACACAGTATAATTAGGCAACAACAGTTTTAAACAAGTTTTATTAAAAAAGATAGATTTAATTTTCCTGTGCCTTTTCTATAAATACTTCCATGGTAATTGTTCTAATGAATTTTCCTTTGTGGTACCTAGACATTATAAATTTAAGTGCAGTACTAGATTGGCAGCATTTTACAGTTGAAATAGCTCGATGTAATAGTAACATTTTTATTTCTCGCATTTCTTGCTTGTGAAACTCTCTTCTTGTGTTTTGTTTCCAACTTTGATCTTTAAAATTTTAAATGCAAAATGCTTGGGGTGAAATGATTAAAAAAAAACTAGTACTCTGCTTAAATTTATAAAGTCAAGGTACCAAAAAGGAGAGTTCATCAGAACAGTTACCATAAAAGTATATTTTGATGCATAAACTTTTTCTTTTTTTACTATTTGTTTAAAAGTTAAGCTTAAAATTGATTGTTAAAATGTTAGTCCATTTTGAATTTTAAATTTGTATGATTTCTCATATAATTATCATAGCTTATATAAAATCTTTAAAAATATGTTTATCTTTTTTTGAGAAAATGTTTTAATATTTTTTAAATGGTATTAAGTTTATGGAGGTTTTTCTAAATTGTTCAATTTGGTTTATTTTGATTTTGGAATCAATAAAGATTCTATATTTTGGATTAATGCAATAATCTGTTTCTTCTAATAAAATTATCATTATAACCTTTCCCTGCTCCCAAAACGCTGCAATAAAGATTTTTTAATGCTCTCTTTGTCTAGAAAGAGTTGCGGTGCAATAAGGACTGAGTTTTATATAAGAAATTGTTTTGATTTCATTTTCTTTCCTCTTTAATAATACCATCACCACCTTCTGTATTTTATATGAAAATGTTGTTTTTGGCTTTGCTTCAAATTTAAGTTAACAAACTCCATGACAAACAAAATGAAACACATTGTCTCCACAGTAATATATTGTTTTATTATTCATGTTCAGATTTAAGAAAAAAGAAGAGTCATTTATATTTTGATATACCCAAGAATTCGTCGACCGACATGGATAGTATGCCTCAGTGCACAATAAAGACGCATGCATATTCATGGTTCATTCATCTTTACCGTACTTATATACGTAAAATATGCCGTTTGGACGGCATTGTTTGAAATAATATGGCCAGTGTCGGTTAAACATGGTAAATAAATGGAAATGCCAGCAGAAACGCGTCCACACGTTTTTATTTTCAGAGTGCCTTTGGGTCCCTTCATGCGGCAAGTGTCTTTACGCATTAGTTCATACGTAGGTGTCTAAAAACAAACGAGCAGAAATAAGAAGAGAGAAAACTAACAGGTTGGGGATGTTGATGACCAGGAGTGGGGGAAAGTGCAGGTTGATGGTCGGGTGTAATGCAAGGGATAGGCAAGGCTAGGGGAGGTGCCAGTCACTATCTTTATGAAGACCTTCATTAATTCATACGCACATACATAGACAAATTTATGTATTCATAAGTGCTCACGCACATCATTATATATATATATATAAAGTTTATATGCATGTGCATGTCTCTCTTATATATAGCCATGCACAAATATACACACCCATCTCATTTATTGATTTGGCTGTATATGATCCTCTTACAGATATGTAAACATTGTATGTGAGTGTGTCTATCTGTGCAGATATATGAATTTATTATATACAAGAGGATGCTGAGAAGTTCTCAGCCTGACCCACTTCATAAGATGAGCAGATAGAATTTTGTAATTTCTTCTTTGCCAGAAGCACACACACACACACACACACACACACAATAAATGCGAAAGTCAGTGTGTCACTGTGTCACACTTTTTCAACTTTACTCGTAGAGGCCATAGCCCAACATATCATACCATTTTGGAATCGAGCCAACTCTGTGAGCAAATTAAAAATATTCCATGCTGAATCTGGAGCTACAATCCTGAAATTTGGGATTCTCAAGTTTTCATTACTGTGATTGTTTTTGTATTCTGCCATTTTGAATTCTGCTGACAAAAAGAATTAAACGGACATAACTCCCTTTCAATAGCTCACATTCAAATGAAAAAATTACTGTTATAAAATTGTCCATGTTTTCAACTTTACTCTTAGAGGCCGTAGCCCAACATATCATACCATCTTGGAATCAGTCTGACTCTGTGAGCAAATTAAAAAAATCACAGGCCAAATCTGGACCCACATTCCTGAAATTTTGTTTTCCAAAATTTTCCTTGCTGCAATTGTTTTTGTCGAGAATTACCCATAAAATAATAATAATTACTTGTAGGGAAAGTAAGGACCTACACACATCAAATTGTCTTTAAATTAAGTGGCTGCAGAAGAATTATTGTTGAACTTTTAAAAGGTAGGCTTAAGTATAAATGCAATCCTAAAATGCAGTGATCAATTTTGAGTTCTTCTGTAGTTTATTGTTGTCTGTCACATCTGCTCCTCCCTACCTATTGTGATGAAGGCCCTTTCAAGAGCCCTCTGCTGGAGCTAGCTCAAATGCCGCTCAATAGGGTGTCTTTTAAGCTAGTATATATATATATATATATATATATATATATAAATAAAGGTGTATTTTGGCAGCAAGTATTTTTTCAAACATGTTTGGTTGAATAAGATCAAGAAGTTCAGTGTGTCCAATTTTTATTAATTTTTCAAATTAGTTGTTTTATGTAATTGGTAAGTTTACTGAAGATAATATTTATTTATATTTTATTTTAATTTTTTCCCCAAGTAGTTTAAGTGATTTAACTAAAAATTTGTATATATATATATATATATATATATATATATATATATATATATATATATATATATATATATATATATATATGACCAGTTTGTGACTGTAAGGGATAATTCCGAGGAGGATATAAATCCAGGAAGAGCTCAATGTAGATTACAGAGCATTATAATGATAATAAGAAAATTTTACCAAGGTGATTTCGGTCTGAAGAGTTGAACACCTCAGCATTCACAAAATAAATTCTAATCGAATAGATAATTAAATTCTCTGTCTTCTTATTATCATTACACACACACACACACACACACACACACACACACACACACAAAGTGTGACAATTTAATTCTCTGAATGACCCTACCAGAACCAAATTTGTTTAACTAGTCCCTTTGACTGCTGCCACCTTCAAAGTACTCCTCTTGTAAGGCTGCACATTTTGTGTGATGATGATGCAATTGCTGGAAGCTTTCTTGGAAATTGTTTTCTAGAATATCTCTCGTAATGTAGTCGCATGTTATCGGATATCAGGAATGTTAGCAAGTTTTTGTCTTTCCAGGGATTTTTTTTAGTTTCGGGAACACTGAAAAATCTAGGGTGGGGGCATCCCTTTTATGTAATGGATCTATGAGCCAGGAACTTATCATGTGCAGGAGCATTGCCAAAGTGTAGAATCCACTTGTCAGGCCACAATTCAGCTCTTTTCTCCCAAACGGATTCTCCTAACCCTTTCAGCACCTATGTTTTTGTGCTAAGAATTTGTAGTAAACTACCGCCTTATAATCAAAGATAAACACATAAATATCAATTTTCAAATGAATTTTTGCCCATCCAGATCAAAATTGATAAACTGTCTCAATCATTATTAGGAACTAAATGTTGTCAGTGTAGAAGAATAGAGTTTGTTAGCTACATTTTTGGACCCTACCTAACAAGCTTGTGTGAATGGAAGCAGGGAGTGGGAAGGATAGTAAAATAACAATAGCTGCAAAGGATTGGAAATTGTGGAGAGCCACAATCACTCAGGGTTTGAAGAGACATAAAAGAAGAAGAATATAATTTTGAGAAGAATCATTATCATTCCAAGAATTAACTCTTTAACTCATTTGCATAACAGAGAAATAACTAGAAACTCTCCATACATTTAATAGGAGTAGATAGGTTTGCCTATCGTCCGGTTTACACTCCTCCCTGGCCTTTTGATTAATAATAGATGTTTATCCCTTGTTTCTTGTTTAAGATTGAGTTTCCAGTTCCTTTGAAAGTGTTTTCATTTTCTTTCACTCCCAGTAGCCCCTTGTGTCTTAATGACATTATCGCTTTGCTTGAGGTGAATTCATTTAAAACAAAAAACATATAAAAAGTAAGAAATTACTTGAATTAAACCGGTTACTGCGAATGGAGTTGCCAAGAATAGGTTAAGCTGGTTAGCATATTTGCTAGCATTTGTTTTCTGGTTGCTATGATTATCCGAGAAAGGAGAATCCTTCTTTTCTTCATGTATCTTGCACCAGAAGAAGGCTGTAGAATGGATGAGCCAGAGTATTATGAAAAGAAGCCAAAAGAAAGAGTTCAGTCATCTTCACAAGTCCTGCAATAAACAGTGCTTTATATTTGTACAGAATCATGCGTTTCAAATTGAGCTGTATACTTCCTATCTATTTAAAGTTGATGATCATAAACTTTTTTCAGGTATGCTCACCTGCCTAGCACGTGTACATTGTCTCTGTTCAGGATGAGTGACTGCATATGTGATATTGATCACTCGTATGCTAACATGATATCAAAATTGACCTATGCATGGACATTGACATTTTACATGCCCTCAGATTAGAACCATATAACTGAAATTAATGCCTCTGAATTACAACATGACAAAGCATGCTAATAATTTTACGTTTCTTGTTCAGTGTGCTTAAAATTGGGGGACATTTGTATACAGATTCCTGTAAATTTGCTCATGCCTACACAAATATCATGCATGCATCTTTGTGGGGGCGCATAAGTATACATAATTGGGTCTTGTGATGATGAGTATATTCAAATGATAACCCAACTTGCCATCTTCTTTCTTAGTTTTAATGATTTAGAGAAACTTTAATTTGGCATTGCTTAAATATTTCAGTTCCTAAGAGAAATTAAAATGGTTTCAAAAATATAATGAAAGAAAAATAAAATAATCATAACAGTCTTACTATTTAAAACAAAAAGTTTTGACTGCAAAACAAACCAAAGCAAATCAGTTCAATGTTTTCTTTATCAGTTTTAGTCTGGTTTGTTTTACAGTATATCAACTCATTGGGTCATTTAATGCCAAAATTTAATGTTTTCTAAATATCTTATATTTAAACAGTCAAAAATTTTTGTTTTAAATAATAAGACTGCAGTTTGTTATGGTTATTTGATGTTAAAGACATATGGCCAGTTTCTGTACAATCACCAAAGTTAAGCAATGTCGAGCCTGGTCAGTACCTAGATGGGTGACTGCTTGGGAATACCAGGTGCTCTTAATTTGGATGTGCAGGTGATTTAATGGACAATGACTCAAGATTATTAATCAAAGAACCGAGTTTAAATTCCAGTCAGGTTCATTATATTCACATACATGCAAATATGCTTGAGAAAGGTATGAATCCACCTCTTCTCCTCCCAGCTATGGGTTAATTAGTAAGACTTGTATCACTAAATCGTTATTATTGCCAAAACAATTCTTACAATCTAAAAATATTTATGGGCTTTAAATAGCTTGCAAAGGGATGATAAGCTGTAAAAACCTGATCAATCAATCAAAAGTAAATGTCTACTAACAAATATTTGCCTATAAGCAAAATTGGTTGTGAATTGAATTACAATGTTTATGGTGAGATTAACCATTTCCATATTTGACATTCTTTGACTGAACAGATTTACTGTTGAAATTTATAGGAAAAAAATAAAAAACAGTTTTTCAGGAATATATAGGGTGTGGCAGGAATACCTCCCACATTTTAAACTATCATCTGTGTGGTGCTGGTGAACTTAGGCAAGTGCCAATGGTGTCTTCATCTAATGTCTTACCCTTATGTAAATGGTATTTCTGGGAGGTATATGTGGGACATATTTCTACTGAGCACTGTAAATTTCTCATGTCCACTGTTTGTCACTCTTTCTAGTAGTGATGAGTTTCATTTCTAACCTTTTCTTTAAGGTATTATGCAAAGTTAACATCTTGATCATATCATTATTTTCTCTTCTAATTACATGTGCTATCCATTTTAGTTGTTGCTGCTGCTGGAAATTTTCAAGTAATGTGGTTTTTATTATTTATTAAAGTTCTTTGTAATTTTGCAACACCAGTCTATAAATTCCAGTGAAGAATCAATGAATTAGAGAAGCAATTGCTAATGGTGAGTTTAGCTGTTTTTATACAAGAAACATTTAGAATTTATTGACTGAACATTTTGCGTTACTGTTGGTTGAAATTTATAAAATCTTTCTCTTAAAATAGTTTTTCAATAAAAAACAAGGTTTCTCATATTCACTGTTATTGCTCTTTCAAGTATTGATTGCAGTTTCCTTTCTAACCCTTTGTTTAATGTGGTGTGGAAAGTTGACATCTTGATAATATTATTTTCCCTTCTATTTACATGTGCTACACATTTTAGTTGTTACTACTGTTGGAAGTTGGTACTGGTATCTTCTCTGAATGAATTTGCCTTCTGGTTTCAATGAAACCAAGATTTAATTTTCTCCCATGTGTCACTTCCACTGAAATTTCCAGAGATCTATAAACAGGTGGTTAAACACTTGTTTAGAATCAAGTGTTTAAATAGGCGTTTAAACACCTGTCTATAAATCTCTGGAAATTTCAGTGGAACTGGCACATGGGAGAAAATTAAATCTTGGTTTCATTGAAACCAGTAGGCAAATTTATTCAAACATCTATCTATCTATCTATCTATCTATCTATCTATCTTCTTTGGACAGCAAATGTTCACTTAAATATGTTTTGTTACACAGAATAGATGAATTGTGCCCATTATGTTAAAAATTTTTTGAAGGGATTAGCAGATTGATTTCTGTGTTTAAAAACATATCTACCTGGTGTCAGTTTAAACTGACACTTTTTTTTTCCATGTATTGTGGCCATTCTGTTTAAAGTTCATATTTTCTTGATTTCAGACAAAAACAAGTATATATATATATATGTGTGTGTGTGTGTGTGTGTGTGTGTGTGTGGAAGTAGTAATGTTACAGCATTAGTATTTGAATAAATGAATAAGTATTAAATTTTTTTCAAGTAATTCTTTTTACTATACTTCGATTATGTTTAAATAATTTGTTTTAATATTTAACATTTTTAAAAAGTATTTTTATTTTTTTAATTTAACTTTCTAGAAACTATTTAACCACTTCTAGTGATTGAGGGCTCAAAATAAAACATTCAACAGTATCCATTGATACATTTTGGATTACTGGACTGAATGTCCGAGAAATTTTCATAGAAAATTTTCGTTCTCCGAATTCTCCAATTCAAAAATATATATATATATATATATATATATATATATATATATATATATATAACATCAAATGGAAATATGTGACCGACAGTCAAAGCATCAAATCACTGGTCATGATACACCATCTTCAATGGTCAGGACACATAGCAAGAATGGAAGTCTCAAGGTTTCCATGTCAAGTCTTATTCAGTGAGCTCACTTCAGGGAAAAGACCATGGGTTTGCCCTCACCGAAGATACAAAGGCCAACTCAAAAGAACACTGAAAACCACTGAACTTGAGCTGAAATCTTTTGAAAGACAACCTGAGACCATACTAACTAGCAGTATTCCATCCCCCATCAGGACCAAAAAATTCAAAGCCACCAGAAGAGAAAAGGAAGAAATATTCCTGCATTCACCGCCAAATAAGAGGACCAATATTTCTTTATTGTTTAGCACTCGTTACCAAAACAGTTGTGTCTCTTACCAAATAACTGTTGTTCTTTTAATTCTCTCTTTCTGATTCTAAGTCATTCATGATCTTTATAGTTCTTGATAATATCTTCATCAGTTGCAGAATCCTGTCTTCAACATTATTTAGCAATGATCCTTAAAAAATATAGTAATTCCTATAAAAGAATTAAAAATCTCTTTTAAATTTTCAAAAATTTCCATCTCCAATATAGTCCTATTTTGAATTTTAACTTTGTTTCTCCAGTTTTCTTTCTTGGTTCCTTCTGACCTTTGATCTGACCCTATTTACGACCTTTGTTCTGACCCTGTTTTGTTTTCTGCCAGATGAGTCAGTGACCAACTGTACATTAAAACCAATTTGGTATCAGGCAAATTGGTTATACCATTAAATTTAACATCTAGAGACCAACTACCTTGTCTTCAGGTGATGGTCATTTTTCCTAAATTCCCTCCCCAACCATTTCCGTCTCCAAATGACCTGTCAAGATTGAATTTGACCCTCCGATTCTGTTATCTCCAAGTTGCAAGATACAAAGATCAAATTAGTAACCTTGGATAGATTTTAACTGTGGTCATCTTGAGTAATCAGCTTTTGTCCAGCAAACATCTACCTTAAGGTTATCACTAGCCCTGGTCAGTACCATCTGTTCTTATTACTTTTCTGCTAGAAAAGTGGTAGGGGGGACAAGTCAGTCCATTGGCAGCTTTAGTGTGTACTGTGAGTTCATTTTGGCTGTTACATTGAGCTATTATGCTATTGCTGCTTTGACCGATCGGAATCTACTGAAGCTTAAAAAGGGCTGGTGCCACTGGGCGGATTATGACTAAGCAATTGGTCAGTCAGTTTCTTCTACTAACAATGACTGAATGCTCCAACCAAGCATAGTGTCAGTATCCTTACTACTCCTTGTCCACATTACTGAGTGTATTTGTCATCTCTGTTTGATAATACACAGTGTAGACTAAGTGTCCAGTGCTATTGACCTGGAGCAACCCATGCTGGCTTTCTGTAGATAATTGCCAATTGGGAAAAGCTACTTGGTCAATTTCACTTTATCTCTGTCTCTCTTTCTTAAGTTGGGTAAGGAGTCTTCAATGTTGCACAGAAACCCTCTAGATATTTTTAGCTGATATTATCTATCAAAAGGTTGTTTCTTTCCTTTCTTAGGTGAGAACGGAAACTCCAGATCTTTTATAGTTTTTCACTATTAACCTATCTTTTGTTCTCTAACTTTTCCTGACCTTTCAAGTTGATGTCTGATTAGGGATTTTTACAGTATTAGTCAATCTTCCATTTTAAACAGTGTGTAAATTAATTCATAAAACTAAACAAAAAGTAGTATTTCTATAGGACCACACCAATATTTGTTTGAATAAATATTAATTATTTTTAAACAAATTTAACTCATTTCTTTACTAAAGAATCTAAAGCCCTCATTTTAACAAGGAACATAATTTGTCTGAACAAGTGAACATGGTGGCTCTAGGGGGAGGGTTAATACATAATAAACTCAACCACCAAAAGCAGTACATTAGTTGGTTTTATCTTCCACACTTGTAAAAGCAAACTCAACTAGAGGATGTATGTGTGATGTAATAGGTAAAGAAGTAGTGTAGCTGTGGGAGTCAATGAATGCTGGCAAGATTTAACACTGACCACGGAACAATCTTTGAGGCCAAAAAGCTGAGACATTTTGAAATGACAATTGCTTCAGGTTTTTCTCAGACAGCACTAGCAAGGGTTATATCAGGATTAAGTAAGTTCAAAATGAGCATCATGTCATGTAATTACTGTTATTCACATAAAGTAAGGAGCTCTAAATTATTATATAGCTGTGCCTCTAATTTTTTGGCACTTCATTTTATAATGAATTTATTTGTATGTTCTCTCCAAATATTTCTTTCTACATAAAATTTGAAAAACAGAAATTAAGCATTTGTCTGAATTCTTCTCTTTTTGTCTTCATTAATAATTGCCATGTTCTTCAGACTTGCAGCTAACTGCACAGAGTTTTTAGAATTTTGACAGATTTATACTTCTGCCACTTTAGTTGGACAGGGGTGATGTATTCACCCATATTTGTCTGTCTGCTTGTTTTTTGGGGATTTTTTTTTGTCTATTTGTCTTCACAATTTCTCCCAAAGTTCTCAGTGAATTTCAATGACATTTTGTAGAAAGGTGAACCATAGGCCAAGAAACAGTTGATAAAATATTGGAGCAGGTCAGGAAATGTTTTTGATTTTGTAAACAAGCAACAAAATGAAAATATAATCGACTCAAAAATGAATAATAATAATAATAATAATAATAATAATAATAATAATGAGGGGAATATTTTATCTAAGAGATTCAGTCATGTTAGATTGTTACCTGTCCTTAGTCACTGACGGTTATCAATCAATGGATTGAGAATGTTTTGAAAAAAACCATGTTAATCTGTCGATTAAGAAAGGTGGGGTGTATATGGAGTTTGGAAATAATGGATAACTACAGAAGTAATAATGATAATAATAAATGAATATATAAATAATATACAAATAATAATTGTCTTAAATTGTGGATGGATTAGTTTCTCATAGCATATTGGTTTGCATTCAACTAGATAAAAACAATGCCAGCTTAGAAATCTTACTCTAATATACAAAATGGTCCATTTTTCATTTGGTCTTATATTCTTGGGTAATCCATTATGTGAAGCAAAAATCCTTTGATGGAACAAAAGCAACTTGTGATGTCAATCAGGGTTGAGGTTTTTAGATGTGAAGATTGTGTTGTGTTTATTATTTTATCTGTAGGTTTTATATCTTTCTTACTCTTTTTATTTTTTTTTAATATATGGAAAGTAGATCATTGTTAGATTTTTTTGTGTTGTTTTCTTTTTTTTTTTCTTTTCTTCAATACTCGTCTCTGTTTGATATTCTGTTGTAGACATAATTCATTTGAAAAAAATGGCGGGAAATTGCTATCGGCTGAGCAGAGGTTAGAGACATCTTTAATCATTTTCTTGAAAAAATATGCTTGCATAATGTGGGTTAAGTCAGTTAGGATGAAAAGTAGCGAGTGGATGGAATGAAAGAAAGAAGTAACTGAATGAGAGACGAATGAATGAATGAAAAAAAATAGGAAGTAATATGAAAAGGGAAATGGGAGGAGGAATACAAAATCGAAGAAATATAGGAGGTGGGGAGAAAATGTAGAAGGAGGAAGAGAAAGAGACAAAGAAAAGCAACAGAAAAGAAAGAGAATTGAATGAAAGATAAAAGAAAGAATGAATGAATTGAAGAATAACATTTAAAAATTGGGAGAGAGGATTATAAAATGAAAGAAATGAGCCAAGAAAATAGGATGAGATAAAGCATGACTAAAAAGGGGAAAGAAAGAAAAAAGAAAGGGAAGAATGAGTGAACGAAGAAAAAAGAAGTAGTGAAAAAGATAAAGAAGGAGAATTTACAAAAGAAAGAAGATAAAAGGTTGATAAGAGAATAACTAGAAAAGAAATGTAGACAGGAAGGCAAATAAAAAGAACCAGTAAGAAAAAGAAAAAAAAAGAAAGAAAATTGAAGGAAAGAAGTTACCAAAGTTGAGAGGATAATAAATAATAATAAATATTAATACTTATGAAGCATCATGGCTAAGTGTTTAGAGAGTTGTTTTGGTAAGATGAGACAGCCAAGGCAACTTGGGAACACTCTCTGTCAAGGCCTGAGTGGACTGGCTTACCCAGCTCGAAGATATTTCTAATAGGCCTTACCTGCAATATTTTATCAAAACCTGTCATCATATTGTGTACATTTGGCTGTGATACATGTGCTTGGTATACTCTTATCAGATTGGGTGTCATGATGGATACAGAGGACTTCAAATATTTGTACCCCAGTCTCTCTTTGTTTGTATGCTGCTGCTCTCATACTATTTCAGTCATTATAGGAGCACTAGGAAGGCAAAAAAAGAATATTAATTTATACATTTAAAAAATCACAGGAAATCACTCACTAAGAATTTTTTTAATCACTTTACCCCAAGCAAGGTAATAAAGCCACTAAGACACAGGGGTTACTGAGTGTGACTGAATAAGAAAAAGAAGAACTAAATTAAAGATTGAAAACAATAAAAGAGAAATCAAGAAGACAGTACATAACAATACAAAAGATGGGATCATTAGCACCCCTCATAGTCTCAGAAATACTTTATCTATGCAATATGATCAAGTGCATGCTTAGAAAAAAATGTCCTTTACTTCATGTTTCAAGTAAAAGATTTGGTAAAGAATTGTATCGAACAGTAAATCAGGAAAATTGGAACCAATAATAATAATAATAATAATTTAAAAAAATAGAATCAAATAGATTTGCACTAATATATATTAATGATAATATAGTGAAGTCATTGGATATGTGCATAAACTAAGCTTTGAAGTAAAGGTCTGTAAAAATGGAAAATACTTTTGATACATCCTAATAATTAATATTAATAGATTGGAGCCATAGCTAATCTTTAGATCTATACATAAATTAAGCTTTGGAGTAAAGGTCTGTAAAAAGGGAAAATACTTTTGATACATACTAATAATATTAATAACAGAGTGAAATCATAGCTAGCCTTTAGATCTATACATAAATTAAGCTTTGAAGTAAAGGTTTTTAAAAAGGGAAAATACTTTTGATACATTTTAATGATAATACTGTCAGGAATTATTTGCTGACAAAGATTATAGAAATAATGATGATTAAAGAAAAAAAAGAAAGAAAAAATGCAATAGTGATAATGAAGAAACTAATGGTGGCATAACAATTGGAATAGATGATAATGAAGTTCAGTAAAATAATGATAAATGAAAAACGGCCAAATAATATACTAAAGAATCAAAAAGTGTAACCAAAGAGTGTAAAAGAAAAGAAAATGGATGCCATGAAAGAAACAAAAACTGATACTAACAATAACATCAAAGCTAAGTGTTTAGGTTCCGCATCATGTCTCAATCCTTGCGGTTCTGACCATCTTTGGAGTTTTGGAAATGGTCTCAAAAATACAAAAGAAGAAAAAAAATATTGCCTACCTTCCAAACAACCAAGAATATGCTAGAAATATGAAGTAAAAAAAACAAAACCCCAGAGAAAGTCACAATTATGTTAACATCTCAACTTATAGATTGCATACAACAATGTCAGGTATAAAAAGATCCTTTACCTGTATTATTGAACAGGTAGTAAATTGTTCAAGTTAGTAAACTTTCTGTTGCCTGAGGCTAATGCTTTAGGCTCAGCACAGATGATTAAATGTGAACTGTGTATGAAGCATAGAAATCGAATATCGTTAATGAATTAGAGGTTGGAACACTGTAGATTATATAACAGTGATAATGAGAAAGCAAAAAAGATCAGGAGGGAATAAAAAAAAATACATTCATGATATTATTAATATGAGGTCATGTAGGAAAGATAATAGTTAATCCTATAAGACTGAAGAGGTCAAGATTATAGCGATCAAGAAAAGATACTGCTGGCAATCTGTTTTACAAGGAAAGAAGTTGTCTAAGTGGAACTTATTAATGAAATACAAAGGGAATGAGGGTAATCCAGGTGTGTGTATGTGGCATGGAGGGTCCCAGCTGTAAAGCTCAGGGCTAGTAAAACTAAAGAATGTTGCTTGTCAGACCAATTGCCATGGAAATAACAGTAGAGTAGTGAGAGGTTTACAACATTTTGTCTGTGAGCA
The DNA here is from genome assembly GCA_964036315.1 of Acanthosepion esculentum. NCBI lineage: Eukaryota > Metazoa > Mollusca > Cephalopoda > Sepiida > Sepiidae > Acanthosepion > Acanthosepion esculentum. The sequence goes on along the minus strand of OZ038501.1, from coordinate 4,726,239 downwards.
AAGGGTTGTAAGGTGGAAAATAATTCATTACTCATGGTCTGCAGTTATTGTAATAGATTACATGTACCACCAGGAATAAAGGTTCAATTGAAGTAACTTTACGTTTGTCATATTTTATTTACAAGTAATTGGGAATTTTCATCTATACAATTAACTCTGCACATAAATTCATGAAGTTGTGTTGCCAAAGAAGAAAGTGCATCAGAACAATTTATTCTGTAATATTAAAAATGAGACATTTTATCAGTCAGGCATCCTGATTTCCTCTATTTAGTAATTTAGTTGTTGTTTTCACCTCTACAATTAACTCTATTATCAGTAAGAATTCTGCTTTTGAAGTCATTAAAAGTAGAAATATACAAAAGAAAGCTAACAAGATTTAAAGGTGCAAAACATTTCTATTTTTAACTGACTTTTTTTAATCATTACTATCACATTATCATGGGCAGTGATGACCAAAATAGAGCAATTATTACTATTACTAGTTGACTAATAATAATAAATAATTTTACACTTATATCGGTTATGTTTTTTATTGTAATAATCTAACATTTTCCTCTGTATAATTTACACTTTAAATTTAAGTAATTTTGCAATTGTCTTGATCATGTTTTCTGCAGGAGGAATCTCAGATTTTTGTCTATAACATTAATTCTATTGTCACTGATAAGAAAGAATTCTGCTTTTAAAATCAGAAAGAGTAAAACTGTCTAAACAAATGTGAATATGACCTGTACCATAAAAAAAATGTAGCAATATTTAAGTATCTTTGTATTTGCATAGCTTATATATTCTGCATATTTAATCTAGAACTTAAATCTCTATGGTTAACTATTTTCTCCCATGTAAAAATGAATTCTGCTTTTAAAAGTAGAAATATCTAAAGAAAGATAACATGGAATAAATAAAATATCTTGATCAAATATTTTATTGTTTTGGTAGTACAAGTCATGTTTGTTAACTGATAGAGTATTGCCTTGTCTTACAAACAGAATACCTTGTTACTAAATAGAGGGTATCAGGGTGCTTGACTGATAAAAAGTCTCATTTTTAATATTACAAAATAAAATTGTTCTGATGCACTTTCCTCTTTTGCACCCCAACTTCATGAATTTAAGTGCAGTACTCAATTGGCAGCTAGGTCTCATCATTTTACTGGCAAAATGGCTTGATGTAACCATAAGTTCTATGCTAACAATTTCTTCTCTCTCATTTCTCACTTGTGGAATTCTCTTCCATCTTCTTGCTTTCCTGTTAAATACGATCTTTAAAATTTTAAATTCAATATCAGTCATCATCATCTGTCTTTCTGAATCCTGTTTTTTTGTTATCCTCTCCTTAATAATGTTTTTGGCAGATTCTTCTACTCTCAGTAACCCCTTACATCTTAGTGACTTTATCGCCACGCTTAGAGCGAAATGATTTAAAAAAACTAATGTTTCTGATAGTAACAACTGTAATAATAAAGGGAATTTTTTTTTGACTCCGAGGAAAATTGATTAAGGGTTTTTGATTTGAGTCTAACAAGTGGAAATTATTTCACAGTATATATTTTACTTTTGAAAAATGGCACAATTTGTATGACATTGAGTGAGTAAACGTTAGAAGTCAGGCTTGATTTGAAAATGTGAAAATCTCAGAGATTAAAAAAAAGATTTTATTTCTGTAAATTAAAGCTTTAAATTTGTTAATGATAATCCATCACATTTTAATGTGAAATTTACCCCAATCTGACAAGGAGGAAGAAAATAGAAAAATAAAATAACACTAAATAAAAAAAACAAACTCTGTGATATCACAGGTAGGATTTATTAAATACATTAAAAAATAAATTAATTTAGAGACATCAGACTGTCAGTTATGTGACATGCATGATACACGCGTAGACGATCATGTATCTTTGATACATGACTGACGAGGCAGATTTTTTTCCCGCAGTAGGTTGCCATTTCTTTCTGTGGTAGACCAGTTGCCATCCAAGTCTATAGAACCTGGTCTGTTTTGCTGTTTACTCATAGCTGGGGGGAGAAGAAGAGGATTCATACTTTTCCCAAGGGTATTAGCACGTAAGTGAATGCAAAGGATTTGACTGGAATTTGAACTCGGCTCTCAGATTCCTCAATCTGAGCCACTATCCATTACTCCACTTAATTACTTTAAAGATATAGTAAATACTAAAAGCTTAGTCAAAATGTTCACATTACAATTAACATATGAACAGATATAACAAATATAATATTAACTAATTTAACCATTCTATGAGGTTCAGTTTATTACTTAATAAGAACAGAAAATTGGTCCCCTACTTTATGTTCCCAATTAACATGTGTTTATCTATGCTGTCAAAAATGATAGATATGAAATTGATATTTTCTTGTCAGTATTATTAGGTTTTTACTTATGAATCTTGAAATATATTTCTTTCCAGTTATATTAATATCTAGTAATTTTTGAGGGATCAGTCTATCACTTAATAACAATTGAAAATTGGTCCCCCCACTTTATGTCCACAAGGACACTAATATTAATACTAGTTTATTTATGCTGTCACAGATGATAGCAGATATGAAATTGTTATTTTAAGTCATTCCTATTATTATTAGGCTTTCACTTGTGAGTCTTGAAATATATTTCTTTCCAGTTCTATTATTAAGTAGCAATTTATTAAGGTGGAGATAAGTTTATTACTTGATAACAATACAAAATCGATCCCCCATTTAATATCAGTAGAATTTTGTTTTTAATATAAATGTAATCATCCCCTAAAAAATTATGGTAGATTTTGTTAAGTCCTTACTATTAGTAGAAAGTTTCTTTACATGTGAATCTTTAAATATATTTATTTCTGAGTGTATTAATTTTGGGGGATCATTTTCTTACTTTATAACAATAGAAAACCGATCCCTCACTTTATGTTCAGCAGAATCTTATTAGTATTAATATACTAATTTACTTATGCCTTAAGAATTAAGGCAGATATGAAATTTGATATTTTGTTAAGTGCTTATTATTAACAGGATTTTACATGTGATTATTTAAATATATTTATTTCCACTTACTTTTTTATCTGGTAATTTTGGAGGGATCAATCTATTACTTAATAACAATAGAAAATCGATCCCCTACTTTATGTCCACAATGTTATGTTTGCTGTCAAAAATGATGGTAGATATGAAATTGTTTTCTTTATCCATTGTTATTATTATTATTAGGTTTTTACTCATGAATTTTGAAATATATTTATTTACAGTTCTACTAATAGGTAGTATTTCATGGGGGATCAGATTTTTACTTAATAACAATTGAAAACCGGTCCCCCACTTTATGTCCAGTAGCATTTGATATTAAAGTTTACTCATTCAGGATTTGTGGAATGAGAAAGTGAAGAGCCAAGTTTGAATTCCAGTTGAGTTTGTTACATTCACTCATGTGCAAATACAATTGAGAAAAGTATGAATCATCCTTGTTCCCCAGCTATGGGTTAAATAGTAGGACATGTAGCTAGGAAAATCATTGTCATTCTCAAAAATTGTTAATGCAATATTCACTTGCAAAAAGAAAAAAAAAGAATTATTCTTAATATCCAAAATATGTTTTGGCTTTAAATAGTCCACAAAGGCTGTTAAAAAGAAATCATTAATCAATCAATCGTTACTCATGTCAAAAAAACAAAAAAAACAACAGCATATTTTGGTAATCTTTACTATTATTTGAAGGTTTTCATATGTGAACCTTGAAATATGTTTGTTTCCAATTATTATATTAATATGTAGGGGTGTGGGAAATTTATTACTTGATAACAATGTAAAACTGATACCCACTTTACATTCAGTTGAATCTTTTTTAATACAAGTTTACCTATGCCATCAAAAATGATAGCTTAATAGAAAGCAATACTTTATTAAGTCCTCACTATTATTAGAAGATTTTCTTACCTTAAAATATGTCTGTTGCCAATTATTATATTAATATTTAGTAATTCTGGGAGGATTGGTTTATTATTTAATAATAATAGAAAATTCATCCCTCACATTATAATCTATATGATATTAACCTTTTTTTATCATTTCACCTCAGACAAGGCAATAAAGAGACTAAGATGCAAGGGGTTAATGAGTGTTAGAGAATACAAAAAAAACACTTAAGGAGAGAGGACAATAAAAGAAGAAGAATTGCAAAGACAGAAGATAACGATTGATATTGCATTTAAATTTTTGAAGATCAAAGTTGACTGGAAAGCAAGAAGCCAGAAGTGATTTATACAAATATGAAGTGTGATAAAAAAAAAAATTAGCATAGAATTTACAGTTACATCTTAGCTATTTCAACTGTAAATTGATGAAACCTTGCTGCCAATCTAGTACTGCGCTTAAATTCATAAAATCTAGATATCACAGAGGAAAGTGATATTTATTCTGTATAAATTACAGAAATGTGGCACAAGGCTGAAGGAGGGATTGGGGAAAGGACGGTCTTCTTCTGTCTTAAATATAACTTATATAAACACTGACGCAATCGTACGAACAATATTCCTTACACCAAAACACCACATTCATGCGTACCTTTCTTACTACAACCACCATAATACCTCACTGTCTCTATGAAAATACTAACTAGTCCCCATATTTACAATTCAGTGTCTGTGAGGGGAGGGGAATATAATAACAATTCTAAAAACTAACCCCAATGAGTATTTACAATATGAATACAAAATATTTACAAGAAACTAAAGAAAAACAATATTAGTAATAAAACCCCCCACAATCACTAAATGTGGCAGAAATACCAGTTCACAGGCCGAAATCAATGCGGGAGTAAAAATAGTATAAATCATTCGTTCATCCCAAGCACACGCACTGACACGCACTCATTCAGCCACAACAACAAATACGAAAACACACACACGAAACGAAAGGCGCCCCGCATCCACCTGCGAACTGACATCACTAACCACCTAACGAGGGAGGGGATGGGGAATTAAACTTAAAGAAAAATAGGGACAGAAATAAAAGGGGCCAAATGATCATACATACCCTAGTTAACTGGAAAAAGAAACTAAAACATCAAAAATAAAACCTAAACTAGCCTAGTTTGGGGATGGGTTGCACTAGTTCAACCCAGGAAGAGCAATATCCTGATGCCTAACCGGCATCACAGAGGAAAGTTCATCAGAATAATTACCATGAAAGTATTTATAGAAAAGACACAGGGAAGCTGTTAAAGAAACAAAAGTGAGACTTTGTCCTTCGTATTATTAAAAAGTTTTTTTCCATGAGAGTTTTTAAATATCAGTCAGTTATGTGCCATGCGTGATACACGCTTAGGCAATCATGTATCTTTTGATACATGACTGACGAGGCTTTTTTTCCCTCAGTAGGTTGCCATTTCTTTCTGCGGTAGACCAGTTACCATCCAAGGCTATAGAACCCAGTCTGTCCTGCTATTTACCCATAGCTGGTGGGTGAAAAAGAGGATTTATGCCTTTCTCAAGGGTATTAGCACGTAAGTGAAGGTCATGGATGTGACTGGAATTTGAACTTGGCTCTCTGATTCCTCAATCATTTTTACATAAATGATTACTTTATTAGCTGGCCATCATTCTTGGTGGGATTAGTTTATTACTTAATAATTATAGAAAGTCCACACTTAGTAGAAATATTAATATTAGTATGTTAAAAATAATGGCATTATATATATTTGATATTTTACCAAGTCCTTATTATTATTAGATGGTTTTTCGATGTGAATCTTTAAATATCTTTTACAATTATTACCATATATATTTGTTTATAAGCTGAGAAATACATGACAAAAATTGACGATAAAATTGGGGACATAAATGAATAAATATTTTAGGTTTCGTTGTTTACACAATCATAAAACAAATATGATTAAGAAATGATATCAAAATATTAACTCACTCCAATAACTGTTGACATACGTAAGCTGGTTTTAAAAAATCTCCCCACCCACCAAAAAATAAAATAAATAATTGAAACAAAGGAAATATTTAAACGAAAAAGTAATCAAGCCAAGTTTGAATTAATCTCAGTGTCACTAAAGTGTGAATTAATCAAAGTTTAAAAAGCACCTTCAAATGTTGCAAGTAGCAAACTTCAAAGTTTATTCCTGCTGGCAACTTTGTTGACAAGTATATTTCCTTCAGTAGAGACATATATGGAATGCACTATGGCAAAAACTGGGGGATCTGTTTATAACTTGACTTTAAAACAAAAATGATCCCCAATTCATTCCTTTTTAATCAAATATGGTTAATCTACAAGCAGAGCAGCAAGTAGACTACATTTAAAAGTTCAATGCTAGAAAATTTTTGTATTGACTTTTCTTCTTTTCATTCTCAGTAATCCCTTGCGTCCTAGTGGCATTATCGCCTTACTTGGGGTGAAATGATTAAAAATAGGTTTAGATTAATGTTGCTCTTTGTATAATAAAATCTATCAAATGCTAAACAAATTTTTTATGAATATTTTTAATCTGGACAGATGCTATGAGCCGGAACTCAAATGATATATTGTTTTACAAATGTATACCTGGAAAATTTTAACAGCATCGAATGATTCATCCCAATTTTATTTTGAAAACATCGTCTGGCATTATAAAATCTGACGCAGTCTACAAGTTGTTTAAAAGTGTATTCTTAATATGAAGCCGTGTAAAAAGAAATATAAACGTATTAATCAAATCTCATACAATATTTAATTTTATTTCGTTTCTGCATAAAGAATACTGTGGCCACTTATTGACGTATGAACCAAACGATATTCGTTTTAATGAGGTGATCATTAATTTTAAAATGTCCTTTACACCTGAGCTTGATTATATTGTACATTATTACCTGCGAAATCCACTGTACTTTACTCAATATCGCTCTTGTTTGGCGTTGTTAAACACCGTAAAGTCAAGATTATAAGACAAATAAGACATTTTTTTTTTAATTATCCTGTGTTTGTTCAGTTGAAAAGAGATAATTGCAAAGGAATAAAATTGGAAGCTGGACAAAATTCTACGTTCTTCAACTGCCATAATCAATAAATTTTTGTGACGCAACAGCGAAATCGCCAACTGAATGAATAAATAATAAGAATTATAAGAATCCCTGCCTTCAATCTGATCTCTCACTCAAGATGGCAGAGACGTATCTATTTCAGATTGTACACTGCATTTCGCTGGGGAGGGGGTTAGTGATTGTAATTTATTTTATTCAATTATTAAAACCGCACAGAATCATTAAAAAAAGAAAAGAAAACATAAGTGGGAAATGGGTGCGCATGCAGCGTAAGTGTTAACGGCGCGAAAAAGCGGAATCGGCGAACCAAGTTCAAGATCCGGCTGAGCCTCTTGAGTTCATTTTGCGCCCAATGTCTGTGGAAAATGACATCTCCGACAAAGCGATGGAGTAATTTGCAGGGTAGACTTGATCCCTTTTGCTTTGCGTTACAGCCAGTCTAGGAGACGGAAAACACCGAATTCAGAGGCCATAGAAAAGGCAACGGTAAACCATTCCATTATCCAAGAAGCCATGTACATTCAAAGAAAATAAAGAAATAGAATTTGAAGAGAGTTACGATTGCCTACGCCCTGAAAAGACATGGCATTAAAAAGAATGCCATGTTAAGATGCCATAATATCAATATGAAGAATGCCATAATATCAAGATATTTGAGACGTTCCTTATTCTATCATTTTATATATATATATATATATATATATATATATATATATATATATATATGATAAAAATGTACTTTTAAGGTATGCTATATTTATGGGTTAAAGTACTCAATATCAGGGATAGAAGATATCAGGCCCGAAGATTGCGTTTAAACACACACACACACACACACACATATATATAGTGGACATTAAGATCAGCACCCAACAGTGAAAAGTCAGCTTTATGTTCAAACGCAATCTTCAGGCCTGAAACGCTTTATCCCTGCTATCGAGTACTTTAACCCATAAATATAGCATATCTTAAAAGTGCATTTTTATAATATATATATATATATATATATATATATATATATATATATATATATATATATATATATATCTTAAAAGGATATGAACGATGACCGGGACACTACCGCGGTTTCGACCACCAATGTCTCGTCAGGTTGTATGTTCAGACTGAAAATATCACCTGACGAGAACTCGACGGTCGAAACCGCGGTAGTGTTCCAGTCAGCGTCCTTTTAAGATATTAAATCGCTCTGCAAGTTTGGTTTTCCTACTTGAAATTTAACACTTTTTTAACAAAAATTTCTGTTTATTCTGGCGTGAGTGCGCGTGTATATATATATATATATATATATATATATATATATATATATATATACACACACATACATATTGTAACAAAGTGGAACCGAGAGGCGAAGCCATGTGTCGTGCAAGATGAAAATTTATCTAGAATTGTTGATTGGCAGCAAGATCTCATCATTTTACAATCGAAATGACCAGATGTAACTGTAAGTTCTATGCTAACAGTTTCTTTCTTGCACTTCTTGCTTGTGGAACTCTCTTACGTCGTCTTACTTTCCAGTCAACTTTGATCTTCAAAAATTTAAATGCAATGTCAATTCTTATCTTCTGTCTTCTTAAATTGTGTTCTTTTATTGTACTCGCTCCTTAATAATGTTTTTCTTATATTCTCTCACACTCAGTAGACCCCTGCGTGTTAGTGGCTAATGATGAGATGATATATATATATATATGTTTTGACAAAGTGGGGCCGAGAGATGAACCCATGTGTCGTAGCCAATATATGATCATAGGTCGTCGGAATAAAGAATCTATACGTTTTGTATTGCTGTGTCTATAGTTTCTTCGTGATATTGATAAGAAGATTTCCGATATTGAGGCTAGGTTGCTTTTATTAGATTTATTTGGTTCCATTAATTCAAGACATTCTTTGGTGGAATTAATACTGGATTTATTGAGTAAGTATGGTAAACTCTGTTGCTTTATAGTAATATACAGGGAGATATATTTGTGAAATAATGGGGCGAAGTGGTCAGCTAGGTTTTAGTGGTTTTACGTTCCCATGTATGTATTTATAGCTGGCCACTCGTCTACTAGGGCGGCTAGCCAATCCCTATTGCAGGCGCTTGCTCAGGCGCATTTGTGTTTATTCAACACCCACAGAGCCCAACTGTGGTTTAGACTGTAACTATGCTGTGCAGACCTTAGTTACAGTTTCTGGGAAAGAGCTTGTTATCTAGCGTGATCAACAATTTGAACAAGGCCAGCACGCTCAAGCCCTCGACCACGATGACTTTTGACTTCGTTCTAACACAGCTATCGATGGTACTCTGCTTCATTCACAAGGCTTGTGTCAACACGTGGTATGGTTTTCACACACGCTGGGATCGACCCCTCCGATAAAACCAGGAAGTCTCCTTCCTGACAAATCGACCCTGGTGGGATTCGAACCTGGGTCTCATGGTGAATGCGAACGTTCTAGCCACTCGACCACGTTCCCATCTATGTAGCTGGTATAATACTCACCCACAATTTTATGGCGTTTGATGGATCAAACTTCATAGTTATTGTCTGTGATAAGTTTATTTATCTGTGTCTTGAGGATTCTGTATAGAGATAAAATTATTGATTTCTACATCGACACTGTTTATAACTACAGACACACTAACCCCGATTTTTAGCACATTTTATTCATAAATAGAGCAAATATTAAGCAATATATAGGTGTGTGTGTGTGTGTGTGTGTGTGTGTGTGTGTGTGTGTGAAGGACTCATCTCATTTACCAACGGTCCTGGGTACGACGTTAAACTGCATGCAACAGCAAGGCCTCTGATCAGGAGGTTTTCAGGAAGCGTGGAACCACCTCTTAATTGCTGGTGTTCCCAGGTCCACCCTGACCCGGGGTGGTAGCACCTGTTGGGGTCCCAGCTATGGGCAAATAGTGAACTTCCAGGTCTTTTACAAACTTCCATTGAAAAACAATATTACCAGCTATACTTTTTTGAAAAACAATATTACCAACTATACTTTTTTGAAAAAAAAAGAAGAAAAAGAAAAGAAAAACTTTTTCAGCATTAAATGGCCCAACGAAGGTCGATATGCTGGTTAAACAAACAAACTATCATTTACCAACTCCAAAGTTTCGCGTAACAACGCTCAGCAGGGTCAGAGGATCTGATAACTCTATTGATTTATTACCAGATGTCTTATTTATACTTCGCAAATCAAACGCTAATCTTAGACACCAAAATTAAAATTTGAAATACTCAGCACGCTAGAGTTCATTTACTATGTGACATTTAAATATTTAGAAGCATTTAAGATGTTTGATTTCTTTTATTCATGCTTTTGTTTATTGTTACTTGTTTTTTTATATAATTTCGTCGTCATAGAATATGAAATAAGCAGAATACATACAACAATCGCGTAATTCTGAAAATAAACATACATGCACAGACATATATATTTAAATATTTTAAAAGGTGTACGGAATTTTATAATTGTGATTAAAACAAACATATTCAAACAACAGGGAAGAATAGCAAATGTTTACCGTTGGTAATATCGAAAAGCAGGTAAATTAACAAAGGAACAAAAACAAAAGCAAAGCTGTTTAACTAGTTTCCCGTTCCTTTCTTATTAGAAATCAAAGCGACTAAAGTCAATAACACCAAAGACCTGATGAATAATAATAAATATATGAACATCAAATGCCAATTATACTTAAGCCTAATAACCACTCCTTCTGCTTAAAGAGAGATGGCTGGAAAGTCTTAATATAAATTGATATTAAACGTGAAAATCAAAATGAACCTCACTCAGTACCAAGGAAATATCTTAATTATAGGACCCGGCACATTGAGTTATTTAATAAATGGTCAGCTATCGCCGACCCAGATGATTTAACTCACCGATGCCAATTGCCCAAATTGCCTTTCTTAATATTGACTGGACGTGTTGATTAATCCTTCCTTACAACCTCAAGCCCGTTCTACCTATATAGTCAGCGTCATTCTGACATTTAAAATGGTAAATTAAGGAACTCATATGGTGGGTAGGTAGAACAACCTTTTGGATCGATCTTAACATTGGTTGGACAGTAAATATTACACATTGATTAGCAGACAGATAACAGCATTTTACTCTTGCAGAAATTTACTTAGCAAATCTAGCACTCACATCACAAATCCACAATATCCACAAATAGACGGCAGGACACTTCTGGATGTCGGGGGAGTGGAGCTAATCAATTTAGGTTTGATAGACTGCCACACTTTTTCACGAATGCTAGTCTCCACAATATCAAGCGGGTGTACATTTTTACCCAAACTTTTCAAATTTTGAATTTAATTTTGTCTTTGAGAAAATTATTAGGGCCCGATGGACCATGGACTTAATAACGTTTATCTTTTGCTGTCTTGGACAGAAATAATTCCAACGGGTATACAAACGAGTGAGCATTTTTCCGGTATACTGACGTAAGAAACAATGAATCCGACTTGTGCACGATGTCATCCAAAAAGGATAGAGCACCTTTGTTCTATATTTCATGCATAAATTTCAAAGATGGGTGTAATTCACTTAGCACTTGAGGAAATAACCCAGCCTCAATCTCACTATCAAACACAGAAAGTACCGTCGTCATATCGAAAATAACAGTTGGGTCTTTTAATACGAGCAAGTAAATCTTACTCTTAAAAGCCAAAAAGGATATTGGCTATCGTCGGGCTCAGTGGAATACCCATAGAGATCTCATTTATTTGTTTATACATAATCATATCAAAACTAAATTCCACTGACATGTCCCATTAGACATCGGCAGTCTGTTTACCTGTGTCCATCAACAAGAGACCATTGACATTTCCGCTGACGCTTTGGGTCATTGTCATTTGTTCCGTACCCCTCTCACATTCCTGAAGCTGTCTTTATTGAGTTGATGAAATTCGCTGCTACTATGCAGTATTAAAGGTTTTGATATTTTACAAGTACAGGGTACGGTAGAAATACCTTTTGCATAATGGTAGGACATTAGTTGCTATGTTGTCTTCATCTAGTTAATATCTTATCAAAATATGGGAGGTATTTCTGCCGCATTCTGTACAATGAAATTAGGGTTGGGCTGGGTTTATTTTGTTTGACGGTATATCAACCTCAATGGGTCATTTGATGCTGACAAGATTTTTAGAATAGATTCGTTTGTTTAGCAGCATATCAACTCCTTATGGGTCATTTAATGCCAAAATTTATTTTTCTTGGGAGCATTATTAATTTCTTTTACAAAAATGTTAAGCAATGTCTAGTCTGGTCAGTACCTAGATGGGTGACCGTTTGATGACAATATGACATTGCCTCAGAATGATGATTTTCAGTTCGTTTGTTTAGCGGCATATCAACTTCTTATGGGTCATTTAATGCCGAAATTTAATTTTCTTGGGAGCATTAGTAATTTCTTTTTCAAAAATGTATTGCTCGTAATATTTTTTTACAAAATGTGTTGTTGGTAATATTTTTACTATAAAAATCTATTTCCTTACTTTCATAGTGTTTTGACTCCAATTTGGCATTAACTATTTGCCCATAGCTGTAACGCTAACAGGTACTACAAACCCGGGTTAGATTGAACCTGGAAACAACAGCAATTAAGAATTGGTTCCACGCTCCTCAAAACCTCCCGATCAGAGGCGTTGCTGCCGGATGTAGTTTATCGTCATACCCAGGGACGATGCAATTCGGAAAATACCATCCAGACATAGATGCTAAAAATAAATAGATTATGGTATTTTACATGTCAAATTTAGAATAGAATAAAATTATATTTTTCCTACCTTATCAGAGATGAGCGATCTATTTATTGATTGTCACTATTTTTTTTACATCTTTTATTCACCATTGAATAATTATGGAGTTTTATCTATCAAGTTTAACATAACGTAAAATTCTCTTTCAACTACGTTACCAGAAGAATTCATTACATACTAATAGGCAATTCGCTTTACCAAAATAATAAAAACACTTTACTTGAAGTTTTTCAGCAGTAGTAGCAACAACAATAAAGAACAGCATATGTAACTATAATAGAAAAATGATATAATCAAGCTGTTAGATTTCCATACTATCAGAAACAAATTTTTGGAAGGAAATACTCATCAATATTAGAAAGAGCTATAACACTTAGTGGAGTTGAGAAGTTAAATTTCCCGAGAAAGCTGTTTTACTAAAAACGATTGTATAAATTTCAACCAGCAGTCACACTAACTGTTCGGTTAATGAGGAATATTTTCTGTATTGAAACGCCTAATTTTAATTCGCATTGTTATTACCATTAAACTAGCGTAGACATAGGTCCAGTTGACATTTGAATGGTTCGTTTTTTACGGCTTATCAACCGTTTGCATGTTATTTAAAGCCAGAAAATATTTTTTTTAGAGTGTAAGAATTTTTGGGGAGATAATAATGATTTATTAATACGTCCTACTAATTAATCTATACCCGAGGAAGAGAATATGTGTATTCACATCTCTTCCAAAGGTATTTTTGCGTCAGTGAATAGAATGAACCCGACTGGAATTGGAACTTGTTTCTCCAATTTCCAATTCTCACCCACACATTCAAACTTCCAGTACCTATTATTCCCAAGCGGCCACCCATCTAGGTTCTGAGACAGACTCGACGTTGCTTGACTTCGGTGATCGTACGAGAACCTGTGTTTCAACAGGATATGGCTGTAATCCGAAACAGTCAGGAAAGAAAGAAACAACTATGTTTCTGTAGCCTCTCAGCCAGCAATCTTCATAGTTCATGGTTAAGGTCCACAACATTATACGAATGCCAGTATTTATCCGGCCTCTTCAATAAGGCATGATGTGACACAAGGACAATACAGTTGGCGTACTCTAAGCTCTATACATCAATTGTTACATTTAATCTACAACTTTTCATATATATAACTGCATAATAGCAAAGTGGTAGGAGAATGATGTTAGTCATAATTATTTATTCAGTTAATAAGCATATTTCTTGAAAACTTCTGTTGCTTGCTTTTATGATATCCTTAAGCTAAGGAGATTATTAAGAGGTATAAAAACTTCGTTATAAACAATGAAAAGAAAACTGTTACGTGATAGCTGTCCTACTTTATGGCAGCGAATGCTGGACAATCTCATCAAAGATGAAGAAGAGACTGGAAGCAGTAGAAATGTAGTTCTACAGGAGGATGCTGAGGATACCCTGGACCGAACATATAAGCAACGACGAGGTTTTATAGAAAATGGAAATAAAAAGTAAACTTATAAAATCAGGAAGAGACAGTTGAAATTTCTGAAACACGTAATAAGGATGGAGGGCTTGGAAAATCTGATACTCACAAGATGGATTGAGGGAAAGAAAGATGAAAGCAAGGCATAACATACTTGATAAGCTTGAGAAAATGGATGGCGGAACAGGGCTTAGGAGAAATAACGAAAATACATGATGTATTTAGGAATAGGAAACTGAGGAGAACCATGATCGCCTACGCCCTGAGAGGACACGACACATAAAGAGAGAGATTCCTTGTTGTGTTATTTAATGTCAACTTTTGTATAGGGCACCCAGTAAGAATCAAACTCAGTACTCAGTAGTAAATTTCAACCAGACCAACCCCATTAACTCTTACCTCACATCAAGACAACTATACCGTGAAATATTGTCATGGTATAAATGTGCGTGCGCGTGCAAGTCATAATGGTACAGCGTTAGTATTTTAGTGTTAGAAAATTGAATTTATCAATGACGACAAACCTGACTACAGGTATTTAGTAAGCTCACTTTTGTACATCACAAAACCTATTGTGAGAGATATGACTGTACTTCTCCAGTCTATCTAGTTGGATGGGCCTACTTGCTTTGAAAATCATAATTTGAAATGTTATATTTTTCCTGTGTTCGAACCCCGGCTATTGGTGTCGCCGATAAATAAGCAAATAAGTCACTAAGCAACTCCTGACGATGTCTAAAACATGTTCATACCGTTCTCCTTGTAAAAAAAAAAAAAAAAAAAATAGTGTTATGAAATTGACTGATTAATGTCGAGTCTCTTGTGCTTGCCATCTTCGCAAACTTACTTGACGCATCATCATCTTCTCTAAAATGATACCTGTTATATCCATCAGTGGCATTCTTGCAGAACATTTATTTCGGTTCTTTTATATCTACAACAAAAGCTGTCTCTTGATGGAAAGTCCATGAACTGATTCCTTACAAGCTGATGTCAAATAGAACTGACCAAAGCGTTAACTTAATGCAGATATCAAAAGCTTGTCTGACCACAAAACAAAAATCTCGCTGTCCGTACCCGCAGTCTCCATTATCAGGAAAGTTCTTCTGGGCGGTAAAAAGACGAGTAAGGATTTTGCGTTGGCGGAAGAATATGGTCTTTCAGAAAATGACAAACAACAGAAAAAGAGAGAGAAAAAGAGATAGAGAAAGAGAGACTTTGCAGAACACGTGAGGTTTCAGCTCTGATTCTGTCATTTGTAGAAGTGATATGGAAAATCAAAAGTAACTGACAAAGAACCTTGATTTATATATATGGGCAGAATGGACGAGCGAAAGCATTTTCTAAAGGGACAAGTGTAACGATTCCAAAATGGCTACGAGACAGACAGGCAACCAGATGGACACTGACAGAATCTGATATATAGATTGATGAAGATAGGCGTACAAAGATAGGTATCTTAGTATAATGGAGGAAGCGCCGGGATTCAATTTGGATATTAAGACAAATCAAGCAGTTGAACATTCACGAAACTCGACCGTCGTATAATGCATGTGGAAAACAAACTTCTTCACAGAACTTAGATATCTGCCGATTATTTTAGCAATTCCCAGCATTTGCAAGCTCGGAACTTATTAATCATTTCTCTTTATCCATCAAACCAACTTTACGAGCTATTTTAAGATTCTAACGTATCGTCGAATTTGAGAACATTTCATGCAAATGGCGGCCGATATTTTACGTCTTCGCCAAACGAACTGACAATTGTCTTAAATGCGTTGATAGATGTTACCCTCATTCAACAAATAACATTTTAAATTTCAGTAAATATTTATTTTGAATTTTGATAAAACGTAGTAAGTTACGAATAATGTGAGATACTGTGTAGAAGTGATGGGGACTGAATATTTCTTGGCTTAACACACGTATCTTAACAATATCTGATAATATAAAACCAGTACAGTGGTATTCCCTTTTTGGTCGGAACTAGAACATTTCAGTACGTTCTCATATATATATATATATATATATATATATATATATATATATATATATATATATATATGTGTGTGTGTGTACAAATTTGTGTAACGATTGAAAAATGCTTAGGAATATCTCCCCTACTCTCTCTCTCTCTCTCTCTATATATATATATATGTAATAAAGTATATTTTTAAGGTATTCTATATTTATGAGTGAAAGGGTTTAACATCAGAGATAGAGCATATATAAATATAAAAGTGGACATTGAGGTCAACACCCAGCGGCGACGAGATATATATATATATATATATATATATAAAAGTGAACATAGAAGTCAACACTTAGAGGCGACAGTCTGTTTCATGCTAGATGCAATCGTCAGGCCACGAGTTCTGTTATTTTTCTCGGCTATTTATATATACGGGTCAGTGGTGCTATTTATTTAGGTTAAATTATTTTGTTTGTTTTTATTTATTTTTATTTTTTATTCTTTTGTTTTTATTTTTTGTCTTATATATTTATTTATTTTATTTTTATTTTATTCGGTGTTTATTTATTAACGTAGTAAAAATTTGTTTATATCGCTTATTTGATAGTTTTGTTTTGGTTCATGAAGATAATTAATTTATTTATTTACTTATTTGTTTATTTTTTCTATTTTTTCCGTTTTCACTTTTTGAGTAACGTAGAAAAAATTTGTTTTCACGTCTGCATTTTGAGATGACCTCGGATCTTTTATTTAATAATTTAGTTTGTTCTGGGAAGGTAATGATAGCTATTTTTCCTCCAAGCAAAGTTTGCAAGTTTTTGATTGGTTGTTGTAGGCTGATGATCTTTTCCTTATTTTCCAAGATATTTTTGGTGTGATGTGCGTTTTGTTTTTAATTTCCCAGATATACTTAGAAAGCATTGTGCTGTTCGCATATTTACTATTTGTGAAAGATGTTTTGTGTACATAATTTCTTTGTTTCCAGGGTCATTCAGTTACTCCTATGTATATACTTTTTCTTTATTATCTGGTGATTTTATCGTGGCTTGGTATATTGCATTGTTTTGTAAACAATTAACGTTAAAGGGACATATATATATATATATATATATATATATATATATATATATATATATATATATATATATATATAATAGCTGGCCACTCGTATTTGAGGACACCCGTCTACTAGGGCGGCTAGCCAATCCATATTGCAGACGCTCGCTCCGGGCTAAAGTGTATATATATATATATAAGTCCCGGGTTCGAATCTCACCAGGGTCGATTTGTCAGGAGTGAAACTTCCTCATGTTATCTGACTCGATGGGGTCGATCCTACCGTGGTGCACCTTTGGAAAGTGCCTGAAAACCATAACACGGTTTGAACCAAGCCTTGTGAGTGAAATTGGGTAGACGAAACACTTGGGGGACCGTCGATAGCTGTGCTAGCACAAAGTCACAAGTCATCCTGGCCGAGGGCTTGAGCGTGCTGGACTTGTTCAAATTGTTGGTCACGCTAGATAACACGATCTTTCCTAGAAACTATAACGAAGGTCTACTCAGCATAGTTGCTGTATAAACCACATGTGGGCTCTGTGGGTGTTGAATAAACACAAATACGCCTGGGCAAGCGTCTGCAATAGGGATTGGCTAGCCGCCCTAGTAGTGATCATTGAGCGTGAACGCAATCGCCGTCGCGGGTGTTGACTTCAACGTCTACTTTTATATTTACATATGCTCTATCCTTGATATTGAGCACTTTAGCCCATAAATATAGAATAACTTAAAACTATTTTATCATATATAAGAAGTTTAAACAAAAGACCATATGAACACAGAAGAGACATTTTAAATAAACAACGCACAAAACGCATTGTATGTTCACCGTAACGAAACAGACTATAATTCTGGCATAAAAATGCGTTCTAATTAAAAGAGAAAATAATTCACAAAGAAGAAAACGCTTCGAAAGTGCTTTAATCGCTAGTTTAGCCATTGTAAATTTACGTCCAGGTTCTTAGAACGTTTCACTATTATTGATAGATTTTCTGTTATCACAATGTGGGATATTTAATATAAAAAATGATGGCAAGAAAAAGAATATAGATAAATTTGGTTAGATTGCAAAAATTATTTTATAAAAATTCTATCAAAAAAATTTTGAAACTGCCAGCGCCTCTTGTTCATACGCAGGTGTAGTCATAACAACTCAATTCGGTGAAGTCTTAACGAATGAAACGCGTAAAAAATAAACTTTTTCCATTTTGCCTTACAGTTTCCTCCATACTTTTCTTGATATATAAAAATATATATCGTTATTTCATATATATATATATATATATATATATATATATATATATATAACAATTTAATAACTAATGTAACAATTTATAATAAATATTTATTGCTCTACTCATTGAGCCCTTTTTAAATTAATGTTATGAACGTTGGAATGTTATTCTTTGCGTTCTTTTACATCACTGCCATTTCAAGAAAGACATTCGGATTACTAACACAAAAATAGAGAATGTCTCATATCGAGAATATTTAACTTTGAAAAACATAAAGAAAAAATTGATTATTTTTAATAATATGTGGAAATCTCCACCCTTTACCTGAAGACGGTCGCGAGACCAGAAACACGTGTTTTAAAATTATGAAAAATAAAGGGTAATATTTTTTTTTTAAATCCACATTACAACCAAAAACGTTTGCGGTACCTCTCTTCTTTTTAATATACACACACTTTTCTCTCGTTGGAACCAGTATAACCTCTTCCTTTTATATATATATATATATATATATATATATATATATATATATATATATATATATATATATACTTTTAATGTTTTAAAAATCAAGTTTCTTTATTACATGCGACAATATAATTAAATTTACGATTAAAAACTTTACATTACCCGTGCATAAAATATAACCAATACAATTTTTTTAATCATTTCACACCACGCAAGGCAGTGAAGCCTCTCAGACACATGGGGTTAGTGAATATGAAAGAATAGAAAATAAAGAGAGAAACATTAATGGGCGAGAAGACTAGAAGCGTAATCAAGAAGATAGTAGATAACGATTGACATTGCAGTTGGGTGGAAATCATGGAGCCGGAAGAGTTCCGTAACCGTGAACCCCGAGAAAAGAAACAGTTATCATAGAACTTACAGTTAAATCTAGCCAATTCATCTGGGAACTGATGAGACGTTCTTAATCATTCTGTGAGCAGTTTCAGCAGCTGGGAGTCTGCGATTAAAATAATGTCTCAAAATAGCCAGAGCCACAATATTTATTTTTTTATTTTAAGACTTGTTTAATTTCCGACTTATGATCAGCAATATTATTCGTCCTGATTTAAACTTTTGAAGATCGAAGTTGGCTGGAAAGCATGGAGCCGGAAAAGTGTTCCACAAGTAAGAAGTGTGGGAAAAGAAACTGTTAGCATAGAAGTTACAGCTACATCTAGCTAATTCAATTGTAAATTGATGAGACTTTGTTTCCACTCTAATACAGTGCTTAAATTCATAAAGTCTAGGTACCATAGCAAAGGGCTCTTCAGAACAATTACCATGAAAGTATTTATAGAAAAAGGCACAAGGAAGCTACATTACAAAATTACTCAAATTTGCCCGTCATTTTTCGATAGTAGGGGTCTTGTTAACTTTCTTTAATTATTTTTAAATATTTTTTTATACTTTTAATCACTTTAAAAGCAGAATTCTTTCAATTGTACAGATCTAGATTAGCCATACTTTAAATATAGTTAACCAATGAAATAACAAAATTACTTAATATTCATGCCATTTCTGATGGTCGTGTTGGCTTTTTTAGGATATTTTTTTTTTACTTTTAATCATATAAAAAGTAGAATTCTTTCTTACATACGCAAATAAAGTCAATTTTATAGACACTCCCCAGAATAGCTACGCAGAAAATGTAACCAATGTAATTGCAAAATGATTTGAATATAGCCGTCATTTTTTAGGTTAGGAGTTGTGTTAGCTTTCTTCGAATATTTTTGCTTTCAGTGAGCTAAAAAAAGCATCAGCATTACTTACATGTAAAAAGAGCAGAGTCCACTTTCTGTGGCAATAATTGTTACGCTACCCAGTGTTTCTCAACCTTTTTAAGCAACGGCACACCGAGGCGCAAATGAAAGTATCACAGCACCCTTAGCCAAATTTTTAAAGGGTATATATTTAAATGTTATGAAATAAAACCATCAGTCAGTCAGTTGTGTGTCATGCGTGATACACGCTTAGGCGATCATGTATCTTTCGATACATGACTGACGAGGCAGATTTTTTCCCGCAGTAGATTACCATTTCTTTCTGCGGTAGACCAGTTACCATCCAAGGTTATAGAACCCGGTCTGTCCTGCGATTTACCCATAGCTGGTGGGAGAAGAAGAGGATTCATACCTCATGAGATCATAGCTTTTCAAAAAATACACACACAAATATGAACATACTTTATTTCAATATTCCTATTCAACTATTTGTGCAACTTATTTAGTGTGAAAGTACTAACGCTGTACTATTACGACTTCCGCACACCCACCCACACATATATTGATACCGTGACACTATTTCGCAGTGCACTTCAGAGGATCGTGCGGCAAACTAGTGTGCCGCGGCACTCACTGCGCTGGTCGCACCTGTCCGCCTGTTGTCAAAATACTTAAAGTCAGTTTTTAGCCTGCTGTTGAGTGATTATTTGCAAATGAATCGTGTGAGATGATTGATGATGTATTGCGTTTGTTCCTCATAGGGAAACCATTTAGTGTCGACCTACTGTAGCGCCATCTGGTACAATCTAGTCTCGAGAATAACATTGAAAACAAAAATCCCTATTTGATGTTCAAGCAGGATGGACGTAACTAAATATCATTTTGTGGCAATTGTAACTTGTAAAAATAAGGCTAAAATATGCTCTCGTTTCTTCATGCAATCAATCATTTAAGTGCCATCACGTGATACACGCTCGGGCGATCATGTCTCTTTCGATTCATGACTGATGAAGCGGGGGAATTTCCCGCAGTAGGTTGCAGTTTCTTTCTGCAGTAGACTTGCTGCCAACCAAGGCTATAGGACCCAGTATGTCCTGCTATTCAATCCATAGTTGGGGGGTCGAATTCATTTTTGCGCCTAAGTGAATATAACGAACTTAACTGGAATTCGAACTCGGCTCCCCGATTTCTCAGACCGAGTCGATATCCATTACACCACAACGCACATGCAATAAACAATGTTTAAAGCCTACAAGAAACCAGCCTCTTTGTGACGCAAATGAAGAAGATGTGTTTTAGTTTTTTTGTACTTAATTAAAAGAGGAGGGAAAACATTACACCAAAATCGGAAGGTGCCTTGGAATAGCAAAAGTTGCCTTCCAAAAAATAAGTAAAGTATTAAGAAACAGGAAAATATCGTGAGAAACAAAGAAACTGTTCTACGCTCATTGCCGTGACACGTGGTGGGTGGTATTCCTGCATTCTAGATTTGTTCTATTAAATTTAAATAGAACATTGCACTAAATGCACTAATTATGACTATAACCGTTTTTTTACATAATACATTAATTACACACGACTGAGAATGACTGATGGGAGTCGAAAGCTCGGACAAAACCATTATAAAAGTATATACACTATTTACATTGTTGGGATTGTTGTCTTCATCTTTATTGTCATATTCACGATGCTTCGGTCGTTGTACGCTTTGGTCTTCTTCAGGTGGTATACGTTGGGATTTCGTATTGAACCCTTTATTTCGTCCTTTGGGGTAGATTGATAATAAATGTAAATAGTGTAAATAGTTACAATACCTCATCTCAGAAATACAAACATTATAAAAGTTTTGTAAACTTCATACCGTTTTTTGCGAAAGATCATAGACAAAGTCTATGGACACAAAATATCTCTCCTCTTTAATAAGATATTTTTAAAGGAAAAATTGATGCATAATTACACTAAATATATATGATGGACTCTCCAGCGTATAAGAAGCCCAGTTCCTTAGAACCTAACAGACAGACTACTCCCTCGTTCTGGGGAGGTCTTGGTTGACGGGGTCAATTCCTTAATAATAATGTCTTCCTCTCTTTCTTCTCTCATCTTCACCCGGCCGCTGATTGTTTGTTGTTTTTAGTTCGGAGATAAAAGAGAGAACTTCAACAAAGGAATTTTAACTTAACTATTATTTTATTAACCACGTCGAGGATACATCTTCTAACTAGCCAGTCGGGTTGCTCTTTCACCCCCACTGGGAACAAGTTTCCAGACACGAAAATACCATGTCTACATTGTATGACATGAAAAACTTAACTCCCTTTCTATATCTAACATTCCCACGTTAGCTTCAGCCAATTACAATCAACTTTGTTTTCCTGTATCTGGCCTCAAACGTCAAAATGAGGAAGTCAAAGCAGAATACAATTCTCTGAAAAAGAGTATTCTGCTAAACTATTATTTAACACCCGCACACATGATTTGATTATAGTGGTAAGGGCTTGTGTAGGACCAACCTCACTTTACGGAAGAACCAAATACAGAGAACTGGTGTACGTATGTGTCACAAGGTCTCGAAACGACTCACCTCTGGTTTTAAATTCAGAATTGTCTTACTTTTAGACTGTTTGCCAGCCAAGGCTAAAGAGCGCAATCTGCCCTATTATTTAACCCATAGGTTGGGTAGATGAAGAAATGGATTCACAAGGGTATTATTTGTGTATAAGAAATAGACTTGAACGCGAACCCGACTCTTTGATGTTTCTGAGACGTTGTCTATTGCACCGCGTGTCTCTCTCTCTATGTATGTATGTAAGTAAATATTCTCAAGTAGAGTGTATATACAGAAGAGACAAAAAGAATAAAAAGTGACAAAACAAGACTATACTTAGCCGACGCGTTTTGTCCTCTGAGGAAGTTTATCAGAGGACGAAAAGAGCCGGCTAAGTATAGTTTTTCCACTTGTCTCTTTTTATTCACACACACACACACATACATACATACATACATACATACATACATACATACATACATATATATATATATATATATATATATATATATATATGTGTGTATATATATATATATATATATATATATATATATATATATATATATATAAACGAACACACTGCTGTCTTGCTTATGGACTTTGTAAATTTATGTACGTCTTTATCAGCATGAATAATTTGTGTGACTTTATTATCTTCTTTAGTATAATTTAGGAGATATGGTAAACAAAGATAACAGCTGGTTGAAATATGAAACTGTTTGGTCACAAGTTATCGTAATTCTGTTTTTTTTTTACTTTCACTCTTTTAATAACAAATCACGAGCCGATAGCATTGCATCATTTCAACAGATTTAGACTTATTTATTCTTTTCAAGGTCAGTATTCAAGTTTTCTCCTTCGACGCTTGATGTTTACTTTGTAGGGAAAAGGGCGATAACATTGTTGTTGATTTATAATAATTTATATTTTATTTCCACTCAATAGCCACTAGAATAATTAGTAACATAAGCGTTACCGTCCACCAACTGTTAGAATAATACAATAGACCTACCCATAAAGCACCACTGACCAACATATATAAGTAGTCGACCCAAAACGTAACACACATGGCCTATCATACTCTCTATCCCTGATATTGAGCACTTTAACCTATAAATATAGTATACCTTAAAACTATATTTTTATCATATATATATATATATATATATATATTTGTGTGTGAATAAAAAAAGAGAGGAGGAAAAGCTATTCTTAACCGACGCGTTTCGTTCTCTGAGGGATTTTATCATGGTAAATAAATCGTACATTGTCTTGATAAAGTCCCTCAGAGGACGAAACGCGTCGGCTAAGAATAGCTTTTCCTCTTTTCTTTTTTTATTCATTTTGTCTCCTCTACAGATACACTCTATCTGAGAATATTCACACACACACACACACACACACACACACACACACACACACACCTTAGATTAGACTGGTTCAAGTCCACAAGTATGAAGCAGTCAGTGAGGATGTAATTTATGATGCTATTGTCTACAATAGTATCTTGTTTAGCACTAATACAGATAGATAAATTCATTTAGACCGTCCCAAACGTATGAACAAGAAATGGTCAGTATACGTAGTACCCTGCAATGTAACAACTACTCCTGGGTACATGGCAGCAGCTCCGACAAACTGGGATAGAAGGGTACAAGAGGATAACAACACCCAGAAAACAGCTTCGGTTTGCCTACCCCGTGTGAAGGGATTATCGGAGAAAATACAAAAGATCTGTGGTTCATATAACATCAGGACGGCCTTCAAAAGTGGTTCGACACTTCCTAGATACCTGTTTCGAGTAAAACCCCCAATAGAGGAGAACATGGCTAAGAACTGTGTTTATGCCATCCCGTGCAGCTGTGGTAAGAAATCTAAAGGCGAAACAGGCCGCCCACTTAAGAACATCGTAAAGCCGTAATACGAGGAATAAGATTTGACACGATCACGTTCTATCAACAAATGTTGAAAATACCATGTTCAGAACTTTTGAGAAACGATGAAATTTTAATGGGAACAACAACTACAAAAAGAAACTACTTATCAGAAAGAGACAGATGGGGGACATGTAACAAGGAAAGAAGGCCTAGAGAATTTAAAACTATTTCATAATATATATGTAGATTGGAAGAATATTTTTAGAAGATAATAATAGTTTAGCGATACAAGTTTTACTAATTAACCCATAGCTTTTCTCAAGGGTATTTACGCGTAAGTATAAAGAACCAACGGGAATTGTAACTTGGCTTTCCGATTAACAATTCCGAGCCATTATCCATTGCACCAGCCGCACATCCAAGGTTACAGTATGTGATTCTCTCAAAAGGTCCTGACCAGGCTCCACATTGCTTAACTTCAGTGATCGTACGGGAACAGGTGTTTCAACGTGACGTGGCCGCAAACCCTATTTCAAACGAGCTCCATTAAATCTGAAAATAAATCTTATATCTTTATTTTTTAGATTTAACAGGGACCCAAGACTAGAAGGCTCTTGAGGCTGAAAAGATACAAGGTTCCATGAATCGTGCTTGGTTGCCTTTGTTTAGCAGCAGATTAGCCCGTATGGTTGATTTAATAGCGAAATCAAAAGATGAAAATTCAAGCTTTATAATTAATTCAAGAGAACAACTTTATTTCATTATTAAATTATAATTACTTAGCTGCTTTTTTTTTCAAATAATCTTACAAAATCAAACGAGGAATGAAAACTTTTTCTTGCTTAGAAGAAATAATATTAATCATAGCAATTGTTCGATTTTTGTCAATGCATGCCATATTTTTAATTTTACTGTAAAATGTACTGATAGTCATTTTGCGATAAAATGTGTTGTTGGTAATTTCACTACAAAAATGAATTGTTGGTAATTTTTTATAAAAATATATTGCTGGTATTTTTGTTATAAAAATGTATTTTTTAGTGATTGTGGTGTAATGGATATCGGCTCAAATTCCAGTCGAGTTCGTTAGATTCATTTACGCACAAATACCCTTGGGAAAGGTATGAATCCATCTCATCTGCCCCCAGCTATGGGTTGAATTGCAGGACAAACTGGGTTCTTTAGCCTTGGTTGGCAACCAGTCAACCGCAGAAAGAAATAGCAACCTACTGCCTCGTCATTCATGTAATGAAATATATATGATCGCCCAAGCGTGTATCACATTTGGCACTTAACTGACTGAGTTGTTCCTAGTGATTTTTGTTTGTGGAGGAGGCATGAAGTGACATGAATCAATTGGAAATGGGCTGGAGATTATCCCATCTTACAAAGGATGATGATGATACCAACATTTTCTTGATTCAACTCTGGCAGACGTTACCAAATAAAAGCAAAGACCTCTAACTTAAACATGGTCGATAATAATGAACTAACCAGCAGGGCGTGATCGCAACAAAATAGAATTTTGTAAAAATTCATTTGATCAAAATATTTTATTTATTTCGCCTTCTTTTCTTGTCTTTTCTAAAGCTCTTTCCCCAGGAAAAATTGTGCTCACGTCAAAAGTTGCCCAAATCAAACTGATACAAATTCTTAAAAAGATAACGATGTAAAAATGGAATGGATGATATGAAAATTGAAAAGGAAAATCAGAATTTTCTTCTGATTCTTAATCAACTTGAATAATTTATAGGTGTTTCCGTTACCTGATAAATAGTCGCAAAAACGCCTGCCTGTTATTGCTCGAAAAGATGTCGTCTTAATAAATTGCATACCCAAAAGGTTTTCCTTTTCGTTGATTTTCTGCAGATCTTTCAACCGGTGTGTTCTCTTATTCTCGCCCAATTCTTTGAAATCGGTTGATTCAAAATAATATAAATCGTATGAATTCTCGTCCTGGGTAAGATGATTAATTACATCCGGCAACAAGGTCTCTTATCGGGAGATTAACGGTTTGAGAATGTGGCACCACCTCTTAATTGCTGCTGTTCCATTGTTCACTTTAACCCGGGTGGTAACACCTGTTAGGAGCCAAGCTATGGGCACATAGTGACCCCGCCAGCAAACAGAAATTAGTATATTTTTATAATAAAATCATCAGCAATGCATGTTTGTAGTGAAATTACCTGCAATAACTTTTAAAAATACCAACAATACGTTTTATCTACAAATTACATTTCTAAAAAGATACACGTTTTTCCTGGATGTATAAAATTATGTACAAAGTATCTGCAGTTGAAAGCTTAAAATTGCGTTCAAAATATTTAGATTTCGGCATTAAATAACCCATAGAGATGTTGATATGCTGCTAAACAGAATCAATCAAATGAAACCCTCAAGCGAAACCATGCCGCTGGTAATTTTTGCTGAGTTTTTCTTTAAAAAAACATTAATAAAAATTACTAATATGTTGTTCTTGATATATCTGGCGCATAGCTTAATTTGAACCATCGTTCTCATCTTCGTTGTTATCTACACATCGTCTCCGAGACGAATAGGTATACACGGAGACATCGATAAGCAAACCAAGTGAGATTGCATATGAACGCTGATATGATGTAATGTTATTCTCTATCTTTACATGAGTCAAATCATACCACAAAATGGAGGATTGCTTTTTAATATTACGCGTAATTGCCTTCAAATTTCTTTCATTACTTTGTCAATTATTATTCATTATTATTAGGATTTCTTTCATCTTATTTCCATTGAGTTTTATCCCAGGTTATATTTCCACAACCAATGGTAAGACGCTTGGATCAGAAATAAAGGCTATGCAATCTGACTACAGAATTTCAAATTAGACAGCTTTTATTTTTTTATTTTTCTTGAACGTCCGAAACGTCATCATATTATTTGTTTACGTACATTAGAATCAGGAGCAATAGTTTTTATTTCCTTTGATGAAGCACTGTCAATTATTTTTTATGGGTATTTCTTTCACCTTATTTCTTTTGCTTACTTAGGCAATAAGAGAAAACAAGGAAGCTATATACATAAACTTGAATGCCTGTAACCGATAGTTTTTATGGCCTAAGTGGTAAAACCCAGATGCGAAGTCTTCTGGAAAATCATGTTGCAGGCATTTTCTTTATTCCCGTTTCACACTGCAGACTAATGATATTAAAACGACAGCTACAATAAAAAGAAATAGAAATACGATGTCAGAAATATTAGTCCAAAAATCGTCAATATAATAACGAGCAGGAATACGTTGAGATTCTTAAAAACAATTTCTAAAAGTAATTTTTAACGTTCCTGTGTCTTTATATTCTCTGATGTAAAATTATAACGTTTCCTGTATTCATCCACCTCTACCTCTCAATATATATATATATATATATATATATATATATATATATTATGAAATGGACGAAGTCCGACTATTATTTTAAGACATTTTTATGTTTATACATTCTTTTTATAAACATAAAAATATCTTAAAATAATTGTCGGACTTTGTCCATTTCATAATGTGTGGCGTCATTTGTTTACATTTGGATACGCATTGAGCAGGTATGAATGTACACGAGAGATTCATGGAAGATTGTAGTTTAAAAGCAGTAAAATCGACCTTGCTAGCCGAACGGTCTTCTATGGCACAATTGGTTGAGGCACGTCAGGCTATATGACGGTTCCGTATAGGATACAGGTTCGATTCCTGTCGGAGGACGAATATTTTCTATGAAAATTTCTCGGACATTCAGGCCGGTAAATGTTATTAATACTGTTTATTATAAACAGAGCATTTACTTATTTGTATCTATAAAAAGAATGTATAAACATAAACATTTCTTTTTATATATATAATATATATATATATATATATGAGTGAAAGATCAAATGCAAATCGGAATCCGACAGGATGATAAAAAAAGATCAAATACGAAATGTATATCAATGGAACATGTTTCACTTTTATTAAAACTTTATCAGACATTGAGAGAAAACAGACAAAAAGACAGAAACTTTGGTATTTTCAGTTTTGTTTGGGTCACTTCTCATTGGCCAGTCATGTATCACGTGCATTAAAACCGTAGAAAATTCTTTGTGTATGTAAGTTTGTAAAGATTCTTGTATGTCTAAGCGGGCATCAGATGGTAATGTGTATTCGGAAATTTCAGTCTTTTTGTCTATTTTCTCTCAATCTCTGGTGAAGCTTTAATAAAAGTGAAACATATTAGATTGATATACGTTTCGTATTTGGTCTTTATCTTATCATATACATACATACGTACATACATACATATATATATATATATATATATATATATATATATATATATATATATATATATATAGGATAATGATTTATAAATTCAAGAACAGTTTTGAAAGAAAAGGTGTATGACAAATTGTAAAACGGTTTTGTGATGCATTTCATGTTAGTAATACATTAGAGTGGGTTTGTTTATGTTGTGACTACACATATGCATAAATGAGAGATGCTGGAAGTTTCAAAATTTTGTAAAAGATTTTTAAAACTTTTTTTTCAATCGAGCAAAATTCATCTGTATTGTTTTTCTTTTCATCTTTGTTATTAAATATACGACATTGTAATAACAATATATATATATATATATATATATATATATATATGCACAGATATAAATTTATGCATATATATTACCTATTCTCTGTGATAGTTTTATATTGTGCAGTACTATATAATATATTGATTTTTTTGCATTAGAAAATGTTGAAAAATAACCTTTTTAATGAAATAGATTTTTAATGGACTTTTGCCATTACCAGAATCCTCGCCCTCCATTAAAGTAAGGGCGTTACCATATATATATATATATATATATATATATATATATATATATATATATGTGTGTGTGTGCAGGTATGCAGAAAAATAGGAAAGAACACGTTAGGTAAATAATCTGTAGTTCCTTAGCATTTTTGCTTTTATTATTAAAAAGACAGTGCTCCATACAGAAGTAGAGCTTATATTATAATATTTTAAAAAAAAATATGATTCCTTCGCTACATAAGAGTTTTCATGTTTCAAAAGCGAGATCCGAGACCCTCAATATAATTTTTGAAATTAAGTTGAATTAAGGTGTCTGGTCTCGTCCTCGCTTTTGAAACATGAGAACTCTTATGTAACGAAGGAATCATATTTTTTTTAAATATTATATATATATATATATATATATATCAAGCAATTTTATTTGAATAATCAAGATATTATGTCTATTTATTTTATATTTATTCCTCTCAAATTCATGGATCAACTTCCTTGCGCCTTTACAAAACTGAGTAAGAAAGATGCCATAGTTTTGGTTATTTCATTTATTTTTCCGATGGAATGTACTTGTAAAAAATAAATGAAATAACCAAAACTACTACTGTGTGTGTGTGATAAAACCATTATTAGTTTGAAGAAATTCCTTCTGGGCACAAAACGCATTACTTTGGAGTTTTTTTCTTTCCTTGTGCCATTCTATTACTCACAGTTGGTCCATCATATCTTCCAAGACTTGATATTTCTTGATCTCTACAAAAACTGAAATTTGTTTTGGGAAGATGGTGATAATGATGATAGAAATAAAAATTCCATTTAATTTCAATTAATAATAACAAAACAGAAAAAAATACTCTTCAATTTTTTTTCAGTTAAATTCATTTTTTTGCTGAAATAGTTCCAAATGATGACTTCCTGATTTATTGGAACTGTCAAAATACCTTGCTCGGTAGATTCTTCTTGTCGAGACTCTGCAATTCTTTTCTAATATTTAAAAACTAGTTAGCAGATTTCAGGCACGGTTGACAGGATGGGAGTAGGGTCATTTGAAGAGGGTGGGAGATGCAGTTTGTTGTCAAGCAATTCAGTTATTGACAATGAAAAATGAACTGGTTAATCAAACTATGGCTCCTGGGAGAAGAAGTTTCAGAGGAAAAGTTTCAATTTTTTTTCTTGCCGTAACTTGTATTTAAAAATAAAAACGAACTCTAAAAGAACTTCCTTAACACCTTCAGTACCGACATTTATTTCTTGACTAACTTAAAATCGGGCGGCATTTCAGCTCGCTTCTGCGGAGGGCTTTTAATTGGGCCTTCATTACAATAGGTAAGGAGGAGTAGATGCGATAGGAAACAATAAACTACAGAAGAACTCAAAATTGATCGCTGCATTTAAGTATTGCATTAATATTTAAGCTTATCTTTTAAAAGTTCAACGATAATTACTCTGCCACTATTCAGTTTAAATGCAATTTGGTGTACGTAGGTCCTTACTTTTTATACAAACAATTATTTTTGTTTCATGGGTGACTTTCACTGGATTTCGTAATTAATTTCGATTATTCGCAAATTTATTTCCAAGTTATAAAAACTGTTATCGTATAAAATAATTTGTCGTAAAAACTCATATAAAAAATCACCGAAAACAATCGCAGTAATGAAAACTTGGAATCCCAAATTTCAGGATTGCGGGTTCGGATCCGGCCTGGAATGTTTTTAATTTGCTCATAGAGTAGAGTCGCCTGAATCCTAAATGGTATGGTATGTTGGGCTACGGCCAACAGTAAAGTTGAAAATGTGTGACACAGTGACACACTGACATTCCCATTTATTATAGATTTATGTTGGACAGAACATAGGGATCACTCAGTGACTATATATTATTAGTGAGTGCAGTGTGTGGAGAACAAAATGAAGACAAGGTGAGAATTTCAAAAAGAGGGCCGTTACTGTATAAGACTGAAGAGGAAGTTACATTTTGGCAAATGACCAAAATTCCAACGAATGCACAGTAGTGAACGACTTGAAAGGCGGGAAATAAATAATTCTAAGCTTATTTTCTTTCTTTTAACACGAACGCACATTTATATATTACTTTTAATATTAAGTTTGGTGCGTCTCATTAAAAAAAAACAAAAAAAAACAAAGTTCAAGCACATGCGTAACTGTGTATGATAAACCGATCATCAGACGCTTAAATTTGAAGTTTCATTGTCCATACGTAAATAAATGTGAACAATGGAACTGACCAATACACGTGATCGGCGACCCCTCAAAGAGGAGTAGCCCGAGGCGGCCTTCACCCACGAAAAAAAAAGGGTCATAAATGTTCATTGAATAAAATAAAATCCTCATATATACATTTTCTTTTTTTTTCAAACTCAGAAGCTAAACTGGCTCAACAAAAACATGTCCATGTGTCTGCACATACTAACAAAAGCTCCGTTTTTTTTTGTTTTTTTTTTTGTTTTTTTTTTTGTTTTTTTTTGTTGAGGAGTCTTTCCTGCTTTGTAAAATTTTCCTGCAAGCCAAGACCACAAAATTTAGCCGTTGCTTTGCGAGCCTGAGACTTTTATACCTGTCCAACTTATTTACCGACTGGGTGACCCAAGCCTGATTTGGGGTCCCGGACAGTGCTTTGTGACCCTCGCTGTCTTATCATTACTTGCTTTTTTTCTATCTACATTTATATACGTTACAAATTAAACTAAGCACAACTGACTATTAAGGATGGAAAAATTTAATGTCATTCTGTTGAGAAAGAGCTTTTAGGGTGGACAATAATTCATCACTTAGACGAACGCGGAGGCTCTCTTGAATTCTGTCGATACTGGAAAGTGAAGACTTGGTAGCTCATATATGGCAGCAGTACTCCATTTTCGTCATGATCTGATTCTTGTAAAGGTAGAGAATAAATGGAGGTACTTACTGAAGCGGTACAATGGGATCAACTATTTTCCCACTATCTTCAGCGAGGGATCGTATGTATGAGTTCCACTTGAAGTCTGGGTTGGGTTGCTCAACTTATGTTTTAATGGTGTGTCTGTTATAATTTCGAGTATATATTTATAGTACATATAGTATTTATTTATCAAATTTCAATTTATATAGATTTCCATAAATATTCATAATACACATTTAATAATCAGTACAATGCCTTGGATACACTTTTATTTATATAGAAGTTGTAATAAATGAAAGTCAGTCAATAACATTAGTCATTTATTTTATATTTTATTCAGTTATTATATGAATAAGAAGGTTTGACGCACAGTCAAGACTAGTATATTTCATGATCCTGCATTAGTCATTACTATTACCGAATAGTAATTCATTTCGTCTCTCTTCTCTATCTCTGTTCTTGACCCTAATCTTCTTTCTGTATTTATCTCCCTCAAGAGAGAGGGATTTACTTCAGTCAGTGCAAGCCTTGTGAACTTTGGTATAATCTCTTGTTACTGAAGATGCGTCTGTATTTTTCGCTTAAGTATGGTGGTATAACGGTTGGTCCTTTTTATTAAAGTGGTGGTAACAGTAGCGATAGTAGCAGTGTCAAGGGGATTCAGGTATCAGACCTGATCTCTAAATTGAGCTGAGTTGAATTTCACTTAAAAGTTGATCTTTGTTCCTAAAGGATTAATTTCAGTGAAGAGATAACCCCTTAAAAGATTTTTGAAATTAATGCTCGGGGATTTTGCTATTCGACTTTTAAGATTAATCTTAGCCGTATAGTACTTTATATACGCATCAACACACACCTACACAATGTATGTTTGTGTGTCCGTCAATGTTTCAGCAGACAAAATTCGCGAGTCAATGTCCCCATAGATACATATCTGTATATCCTTCTTTATAACTGTGTTTTTGTTGTTGTTTGTGTTGCCTTTTTGCGTGATTTAATAATTTTTTTGTTGTTGTTAATATGGACATAAGTTTTTGTAGTTTGATGTGTTTAAGCCTTTCCCTTACGTAGACGTGTATACACGTTCTTACCGAAAGTGTTTCATCAGACACGGACGAATAAAAGACGTCCAAAGCATAACGTTCAAAAACCAACTACAGACGTTGTTTGTATGCCGATCTTAATTCTTTTTATGTCCTTCTGAACTTGAATCGAGTTCAGTTGTCGACTCCTACGTCTGGTAGAGGTGTTAGACACAAATAGGGTTCTTCAAGGTGCCTCAGTTCTTTAGTTTCTAGAAAAACAAATAAAAAATTCGTCTGAAAATGAAACGTTTTTCACAAAATAATCAGTGGGGAAGGGGTTAATTAAATCAGTCAAGTCAGAAGAACAGGTTTAATTTCAAGAAAGAAAAAAAAGTTTTATTATACAAAATCTGTAGACCAGATTTTTAAAATAAAACGTTTTCTCTCATTCCATCAGTTGTCCTAATATTTGTTCTTTATATTTTGGGATAAAGTTAAATTAAGCAAAAACCCCAACTGTGTAAAAATAAAGATAATAGTATAAATTAAAAAAAACTAAGTAATTTAAGTGTCTGTCTATATTTTTGAGGTGAGGTATTGTAATTATTTACACTATTTACATTGTTCGGACTGCTGTTCTCATCTTCGTTGCCATATTCACTACGTTTCGGCCGTTGTACGTCCGACCTTCTTCAGGTAATTGGAATTTCGAATTGAACCCTTTATTTCGTCCACCGGGGTAGATAGTCCTCAAAGGACACATGCCCCGGCGGATAAAAGCGTTGGTTGAATCCAGTGACTTGACCCAACAAAACTGGGAGAGATGAGTTAAAGTGAGGTAACTGATACTAAGACATCCGGAAGAGGCATGGCACGTGGAACTAGAGCAATATACCCCCACCCCGGTGGAATTATGTTCAATACAGAAAGCATTGCTCAAATCATTAATATTTACCTATTAAAGCCATTGATACAAAAATGAATATTTATATTAATAAGCTCTGGACATTGTATTTAATTATAATAATATGTAATATATATTATACCTATAATAATATATGAAATATAGTACACCTATAAAAATATATAATAATAATAATAATTATGTATGTATGTATGTATGTATGTATGTATGTATGTATGTATGTAAGTATGTGTTCTTTTTGAGGAGATATAAAAGTTGTCATATGTGCTCCAGTTCGACCAGATACATACCTGGGGGAAAGTTAGAAAACCAGTCGCTCAAAATAGGATAAAATATTAAAAACAAAGGTAAAGATGTTATTTACATTAATGTCCCGCTTAGTTTTTGACAAATTTGTTGGCTTCACGATCTAAAAAAAAAAAAATTCATTTGCTACTTCCGAAAATAGATTTTGGCATAGATTATATATTTTGGCTATTCTTCGTGTTTGAAAACATTGAAAAGATAATGTTTAGTAATTGTAAAACCGATAATATTCTCTTTAAGTTTAGCACAGGGGTTGGTGAGAAGTTCCAGGGGGGGGGTCGATGATAGTCAAGAAGTTGAATGGCGGTCGGTGTGCGAATGACACTGAGCTAAATTTTAGTTACTGTACGTGTGTGTTATATTCTTCGGGTCAGATGGGAAAAAAAGTCACTGAGCCCGACGATCAACAAAACCAAAAGCCATAGTTTCGTCTATCCAAGTAGCTTGTAACTTAATGCTACATTGGGCATTGCTTGCTCTTTCTTAGTTGTGTTCTGGGGAGGGGGGTAAATGCTGAACATGATGCTGCTCTGGGGGAGGGGAATTTTTAACCTGATCCAAATTTTTCGTACATTTTAGTTAACATTTTTTAACATAATTGCCAACATCAGTGTGAGTTTTAAGGTACAAAGATATTTTCAATGGGGATCACCGAAGAAGGAAGAATAACAAAAGGGGGTCTCTGGTCGAAAAAGTTCGACGACCCTGGTTTAGGACGGAAAATCAGTTGTAAGAAGAGTGAGTGGATAATCAGTAAGTTGAAATTTGATATTAGAAACAATAAGAATGAGGATGCTAATCTGAGTAATTGTGGCATTGTAACATAAACACAAGAGAAAAACCTTTTTATTTTGTGTGTATTCAATATTTTTGTTTTCAAACAATAGTACGCAGGGAATTTTTACACATGTAATATATATATAGTCAATAAATGAATAAAATGTTCAATCGACGGATGTCTCGACCGACTTCAGCGCTTCCCGGAACAACGCTCATCAGGTTCAGTGGATCCGATAAATCCATTGATTTATTTCCAGATATCACAAGAAACGATAATAATAGACGCCGAATTTGAATATTTATATTAGGTTGGTGCAAAAATAATGTCGTTTTTTGACGTTCAACTTCATGTGAGAAAACGACATTATTTTTTCACCAACCTAATACTATATCTGAGTTCGGTAAGAACATGACAGTATTTGAATATTCGTAAGAAAGATATTATGATTATATGAGATTAAAATGTTCAATTTTTAACAAATAATTTCGACGTTACAAAAAATATTGGAATAGTAACTAAACTCAGCTAATTAACCAACGATCACGTAATATGATATCTGGTAATAATTCAATAGATTTATCGGACCCCATGTTCCCGATGAGAATTGTTTGACGAAACTTTTAAGTCGCTCGAGAGATGTCGATCAAACTAATATTTATTGTCACTCTGCTTTTCCACTGGGCACTTTCGTGACAGAAATTCTGCTTGCTTTGAAATACGTTAAATGATAGCAATTTTGGCGTATTTTAATAGGTGATATTGATTTATATTATACATAGATACACACATTTCAGATTGTTAAAATCTATCTCTCTATTAATCGATATATATATATATATATATATATATATAATGCATTCTGAAGAAGTAAATTATTTATCCAACAGATTTTATCATTTTAATAGTTATTTTTAATGGATACTTATATCTGAGTCGACGCTCCATTTATTTATTAAGCAGTATATTTATTTATTTTCGTCCACTGAACTTGAATATTCAAGTAATCTTATTAAAGAAAAATGAGAGCACATCTTTTTCTTTAATAAGATTTCTCAAATATTCAGTCCGACAGACGAAAGTAAATACATATACTGTTTAATAAATAAATGGAACGTCTGCTTAGATATGAATATCCACTAAGAATGGTGTTTAAAGTTAAATATATTGAGAAAGAAAATTAAAGGCCGATAAAAGAATGGACACATATAGACAGACTGTCAGTTGGTATTTTGCCGGATTAGTTATAAGTAAAGAAACTCGTTTTTTTAATGCTGTGTCTCTTCGGGACATTAACTATGTATTGCTATGAAATTTTGAGAAGATAGCGTAGGGACTTCTCGATACGTTCACAGTTTGGAATTCATAGTTTTTCGTTTCTCAGCACATAGGTGATCATGGCTCTCCACTGATCCCTTTTCCTTTATTATTTTTGTAATACCCGTTTGTATGAGAGACTTTGTAAATCACAGATACAATAATAGTAACGCCTTCGGAAAATCTTCGGTCAGACGCCGCTAATTCCCATATATATATATATATATATATATATATATATATATATATATATATATACTTTACCCGTCACGTGATTTAATTATTTCGAGATGAGGTCGACTGTGCTTGCTCTCTGACGGTCCGTGTTCAAACCCAAGTGTCGGCAACGACATTTTATTCCTATATGACAATTATCTTTGAATTACCATGATTTCTTGGGAAGCGATAGTGTGTGTGTGTAGGAGGGCTACCTGATACCAATCACAGTTTGGAATTCAAAGACTTCCTTTTATTCAGGACATAGGCGATCATGGCTCTCCACAGATTCCTTTTCCTTTATTATCTAGTTTTTGGGAAAGAGAGTCTAGGTGCTTCCTGATACCTTCACAGTTTCGAATTCAGAGTTTTCTTTTTCCTCAAAACATCACTGATCATGGTTCTCCACAGATTCCTTTTATTTATTATTGCCATGTCTTCTTGGCAAAGATAGTGTAGGGGCTTCCTGATACCTTCGTTTAAATTCAGTTTTTCCTTCTCTTAGATTGATTGCCATCCCTGGTTAGCGAGCGCAATCTACTCCATTATTTAATCTAGCTATGGGTTAAATTACGTAAAATGAGAAATTTACAGCTGAAATTTCTAAGTCACATCATGAGGAAAGGAATCTTGGAAATTTAGCATTCGCAGAAAACACTGAATACCGGAAATTCAGAAGGAAAGAGTGAGTAACCTACCTAATGAGTTTGGGTGAATGGATGGCAGAGTGGGTACAAAATGGGATGATAATATCAAACGTTGCTTAGAGCTTCAAGGAAAAGGAATTTGTGGAGAATTAAGATTGCTCGCGTCTTGAAGAGACACGGTACAAAAAATAACAAAGCTGTCTTTCACAGTAAAGATCATATTTGATAGGACATGACGTGCTTTTGTTGGTACTTTTAATAAATTGTGATAGTCAAAATGTGGTAGCATTCACAGTGACGTAGAACTTTTGAATTTACCTGAAATAGTTTTAATTAAAAAATGAATTTAATTTAAATGAATTAAAACAAGAAAATGAATTTATTTTAACAGTCGAAAAGAACATTTTTTTAAAATTTTATTTTCGTGAAATATTCGTATATTTTTTACAGCAGTCATTAATTTTTGCTATTTTAGGCTTTAGATTAAATAATTTTTAGTAAAATAAAATATCCTGGTGTAATGGATAGCGGCTCGGATTGAGGAATTGGAGTCGAATCCATTATATTCACTTACATGGGTAGGTACCTCCACTTTTTTGGCATAAATTTTCGATACCTAAAGTTTAAAATTAAATTTATAAAATGAAAAATCTTTCTTGAAGATTAAATTTTAGCTTTAATTGAAAGCTCAATAATTAAATTTATCATTTCCATTAAGCAAAATATTCTGCTGTATTTCAGATAGAAATTATATAGATTGGAATGTCACATTTAATTTTGATTTCTTAAAATTTTCTTAAAAGCGGCCATTTTTTTAATTTTAAGAAATTTGTAAATAAAACAAATTTTTCTATTTTAAAATTATTTAAAAAAATAAATAGATATTTCTGACACGTTATTTTAGTATTATTAGAAAATTTAAAGTTAAATTAATCTGATTTGAAATAAATATTACTTCTAGCATAAAAAAATCATATACAACCAATTATTAACGATTGATCCTGTTCATCTGATCCAACGTTTAATGGACTACTGATTGACGAAGCGATGACAGCTAGTATGGATGACCCAATTGTCAGAAATCTAAATGAACGCATTTTTTTGGTTTTTAACTACCTAGTAATTTTTACAAATGAACATATTTTCTGCAATTATTTAATATTTTATTGACTTTTATTTACCTTTCGAAGATGCAAAAATAAAAAAATTTAAAATACAATAAAATTTTCTTCAATTAATTTTATAATTTAATAACAAATGAAATACCATGATTATTCAATGGAAATATGTCCCACACTAATGTAAATATATAAAATAAACATATTTAGTGAAATAGTAATTGAAAAAGTAAAACTTAATATAAGCTTTTAACTTTTAAAGCAGAATGGAAACTTTGAAAACCTGTGAAACGTAACTGAAGCGACCTAATAAAGGAACAAAACTTTTAGATCATAATAATGGCAATTTCAGTCTATCATACATGAAAATAAGGAACGTATTAAGTAAAAAAATACAAAATAAAAAATTATTCTTAAAATAGAATAACTCAACTAAGTTGATTAATCTTTTCAATTTTGGATTTGTAAATTTTGTTTCCACTTAATTACTATATCACATCCAGGAAATAGCCCAATACAGAATTTTACATGATTTTAAACTATTATAAATTATTATGATTAAAATTTAAAGAAAAATGAAAAAATTCATTATTCATCAGAAAAATTTTCTTTCTTCAGACAATAATGTCCTTAATATAACTTATTTACAAAAGCAATTAAAAGCTTTTCTAATTAAATGTCATAGTTTTATTGGATTCATTATTTTTATTTTTCAATTCAGAGCAGATTTTCATTTAGAATAGTTCAAATTTGAAAAAAAAAGTAGGTGATTTACAATCTCTAAGGACTCCTACTTTTGGCCAAAATGTTTTCAGGAAATAGAAAGGTTTTGTGCGAAATTTCATGAAATTAAGTGTGTTGGGGGTGGAGGCATATTTAAAAAATATTTTTTACCAAAATTTTCTAAAAAGAACATTTCAAAAATAATTTCATTCATTTGTGAATAAGTTCTGAAAATTTCATTAAAAACAGACAATTATTTCATTTTTACAAGAATTTCCAAATAAATGTGTTTTCAACGGAAAAAAGCACAAAAACGCCAATGTTATATAGGAACCGCGATTAACGTAAACAAAAGAAGATTTTAACCAAAATTTCGAGCGTGTTAGAAAGGATTCAAAAAATTTCAAAAAATAATTAAAAAATACTTTGGTCTTTCATCTTAATAATAACATAAACATTTTGACGATAAAACTTTATTTCTATTAAGTTTGTGGCCTTTTTCATTACGCTATCTGTTTTCCCGCGAAAAAGCGGAGGTGCCTACCCTTGGGAAAGGTATGAATCCTCCTCTTCTCCCCACCAGCTATGGATAAATAGCAGAACAGACCAGGTTCTATAGCCTTGGGTGGCAACTGGTCTACCGTAGAAAGAAATATCAACCTATAGAAAAAGTCTACCTTGTCAGTCATGTATCGAAAGATACATGATCGCCTACGCTTAACGCGCTTGGTTTATCATGAAGATTTATTTTAAACCACAAACTCTGAAACTTATTTCATACGCGAATTCTTTTTTAATTAGCTGAAATGTTTGGTGGATCTCTCCTTCACAGTTGCTATAAACAAATGTGGCAAAGAAGATTTATTGAAATTTGTCTTTCGTCATCAGTTAACAGAAACAAATGAAAAGCAAAACAGATTGTCAAAAACTACAATATATTCAATATCTATGTACCATAGAGCTGTTTGATTTGCATAGAAATTTATTTCTATTATAGGACAGAGTTAGTATACTACTTCTTCTTGTTCGATGTGCTGTGTCCGTTCAGGATGTGGGCGATCATGGCTCTCCACAACTTCCTATCCTTTGTAGCTATTAGTAAATTTTTTTTGCTATTTTCTCACCCCCCTGTTCTGCTATCCAGTTATACATGCTTATTAAGTAGGTTATTCGCCAATTTCCTCTTTCCTTCAGTATATTTTGTGAGTGTCAAATTCTCTCAGCCGGCTTTCCTCATTGTACCCTTGAAATTCCAATTTTCTCTTTCTGATTCCAAATATAACTGTCCTTTTTGTTACTATTTCCCGAAAACTTCTTCATTACTCACATATTCAATCCATGGAATTCTCAGCATCTTTCAATAGAATCGTATTCCTGTTGCCTGAAGTCTCTTCTTCATCGGTGATGAGATTGTCCAGCATTTACTGCTATATAGAAACAGTTCAGTACTTTGTCTATATTTCTGTAAATATTTACACTATTCGGTCTATTGTTCTAATCTTTATTGTCATATTCACGACGTTTCGGTTCAGAATTCCAACCCGGCCTCCCAACTAAGACAGGATGTGACCCAAGGTCGATTTTCATGTGGGGAACCCATACACAGACGAATGAGCCAAGGACAAAATCGTCCAGGCCCCGTGACCATTGTCACACAGGCATCGATATTACACCGACCCCCAGCTGCTCTTAGTGCAATGAAGGAGGTGCTGTCGTAGAGTTGGAATCCCCGGTACCGAGTGCTTTGTCCCATCTAAAATGAGGAGAACAGTTTACCCCACTTCCAGAATGCATCCTCCAATAATATAAAGGGTTTCCTAGTAGTTCTTTTTCTTCTTTTCTTAATGATGTTCTGTAATCAAAGAATGAAGGACTTTCTGTCTGATAGATAAAAGTGAATTAACTATTCAAAGTTCAAACCCTGTCAAACATTACTCACATCAGCGAAATTTTGAAGCCACTTTTTTTTTTTAATTTTACGTTATTTCTTTTTTTGTTAATTCTCTAATCCATAATGAAAAATCCAGGACTGGCAATGACGAAATAAAAAAATACACGTTAGAAATTTGTATAGTTATTTTTATTCTATTGGAAATGTTAACCCCACTCTCCCCACCTGTTTGGGTCGGGCTCACTTTTCACTTCGTAGTTTCTTTTTTTGTTTAGTTTTCGAAATTAAAAAAAAAAGACTAGGACAATAAATGTTAAAAAAAAGCACAAAAATACTGTTTACTAAAGTTTTATTGCTTTTAAGTTAGTATTTCTTTTGTTTTTTAAATAATAAAACCAACAAATAAAAAATGTCTATGTTTACAAAAAAAGTGTTAATTATAGGACCACTTAAAGCACCTTGGGTCGGCTTGACATCTACAACGTTGTTGTTGTCATGGTAACTTCATTAATGACTAAACCTGGTTGTGTTCGATTTTTCCAAATTTGTTTTTTTTTTTATTTCGATTTTTTTGGTTTTATTTTATTCCATTTTATCCCCCTTCCCTAACATTTTTAAGAAGTAATTAAGGTTTAATCTAGTTACTCAGTTAGGATTTGTGTACAAAAAAATCGCCCATTTACAATTGCGAGTCGTCGGCAGATTACATTCACTAACAAGATTTGACCAAACGAA
The DNA here is from genome assembly GCA_964036315.1 of Acanthosepion esculentum. Classification (NCBI taxonomy): domain Eukaryota; kingdom Metazoa; phylum Mollusca; class Cephalopoda; order Sepiida; family Sepiidae; genus Acanthosepion; species Acanthosepion esculentum. Next base: position 4,684,165 of record OZ038501.1, on the reverse strand, counting down.
CAGAAGTGCTGTTCTTACCTACACACCCGGTTTAAAGGATCCTCGATCTTGGATCTCCTATCCTCTCTCATTCAGGTCTAATTAAAGACTCAAATTTTATCGGTAGGAAGCTTCTTTTTTCTTTTTAATTGAACTCTCAGATTCATCTCTTACGGTAGATGTTTCACTGTTGGGGATTGTCTTTGATTTTCTGGATTCTACTGTATCCAAGTTCTTTTCAAACTTTGCTAAAGTTAAAATTTTGTGAGATTTCTTTGAAATTATTTTCTCCGACTCCCCACCTCCAGATGTGGTGCTTATTCGCTAAGCCACGCCTTATTATTTTTCAAAATAATTTTCTCCTTGGCACGATTGTGTTGTTCCACGTTTATTAATTTTATCTACGAAAAAAGAAACGACGAACACACCATCTCAACAGCCAAACCAGCGGAAGAGGGCAGCACCAGTCGGGCTGGCGTAACCAATGCGGACCTTGACAGACCAAGCATGCGACAAGCCAATGTAACCAGGTTTGCCAGGTCACGCCTGTCTCAATTCTCTTTGAGCCACGAGAGGGGCACTTCTCGCCAAGTGTGTGGGCTTCTCTGTCGCGCAGAGTTGTTAACCATGACCAGATTCACACGAATGGCCTCGTCAAATCTCTCTTTGATTCACGGCCATCTCCGCCACTGCCAAGGGGGCGGGGAGGAGGGATAGGGAGAGAGGGTGACGATCGCGATGCTCGATTACGAGCGGCTGTCGACGACGACAAAAAAAAAATTCGTCGGAACGTTTATTTAAAACGGCACGCTTTTTTTTTATATGTTGAAAAATGTTCACCGGTGCGACTATTCTAGACGGCCCTTCAGTCAGTTATGTGCCATGCGTGATACACGCGTAGGCGATCATGTATCATTTGATATTTGACTGACGAGGCAGATTTTGTCTCCGCAGTAGGTTGCCATTTCTTTCTGCGGTAGACCAGTTGCCGTCCAAGGCGATAGAACCTGCTATTTACCCATAGCATTAAGAAGAAGGTATTAGCACGTAAGTAAATGTAATGGATTCGACTGGAATTCGAACTCGGCTCCGATTCCTCAATCCGAGCCGCTATCTATTACTCCAGAGAGTAAAGAGTAAATCCGGACAAACATTTTTGAATCAACGACACACGATACTTTCTGAAGTTGACCCCAGTACCCAGACACGATTGATGCTGTGGCTAACTTCGGTACTGAAATTGACGAGTTTTAAATTCGCGAAGCATAACAACACGAAAATCGTGTCGCTTCATCTTTGCCTCGATTGTTTATAAGAAACAGAAAGTTAATGTAATCAAAAGGTTCAAAAGAAATATCTGGAAAAAATGGTATTTGGGGGTACCCCCCACCAAATACCATTTTTCCAGATTTTTTCAGAAACTACATAATTCCTACTACCATGCTATATTTTTACAAAAATCAGATCAAACCAATAATGCAGTATTTGCTGCCATATCTGGGTTGGCACTACTCAGTCCCCACTGTCTAGCCTTGACAGAGGTCAAAAACTACGACACCGCCTTGTGGGTGATATATTAATTTCCATCTTGCAATCCCAAACTCAGAGACGAAACGTTTCTAACCTCTATCGTTATTACTATAGCAAATGTTCATTAACGAGCTTCATGCCTTGGTTACACAGCTTACGGTCAAATCACACTGAAAATACCACTTCTCATTCAATCACGGATGCTCAGCAGTGTCGAGACCAGTCAGCAGGACTTAGATGGGAGGCCGTTTGGGAACACCGGGTCATGTTAGCAACTTCCTACGATCCAAAATGTATTTTAGTTTTAATAACTTACAAAGAGTTGATAAGCCGAAAAAACGAGTCATTTAGTCTTTAGTTCTACCAGCTCAGACCTTCACAGCTAGGACACCGCCATGTCATATTCGTGGCGTCAAATCATCCCTACACTCTTTGTATTCAATTAGTAAGGAGTAAGTTCCACTCGGACAGCTTCTTCCCAAGAACTGCTGCTTTGTGGAACAGACTCATGAGACAATGCCTCTACGACCACTACAATCTTAATCTCTTCAAGTATAGGCTTCTTACACTTTCCTCCCCCTTCCTTACCTCGCAGTAATTCTCTATGTCGAGTAAAAAGTTAAAAAAAAGAAACAGATGCAGTGCTTTAAAATGAGATATAGATGGACTTTTTATACCAAATACAAGTGCCGGCAAAATTAAATAATTCCCTTCAATTCCTCTCATATGGAAACGATGTTTATTTAGTAAGCTTCTTATTTTTTTACACAATTTTCTCTAAGACACATGTAATTTGTTCTACATTTATTAAACTTTTACAAAAATCTCCCAGTGGAATGTTTATTTCACCCAGAATGCTTATTCGAACTTACTCCACATTACGGGTTTACAGCCATATAGCGTTGAACACACCTTTTCCCGTACTGTCACCGAAGTTAAGCAACGTTGAGCTTGGTCTGTACCTAAACTAGTGACCGCTTTGGAATACCAGGTGCTATAAGCTTGGATGTGCTGGTGGTGTAATGGATAACGGCTCGGGATTGTTAATCGGAGAGCCGAGTTCCAATTTTAGTTGGGTTCACTTTGTACACTTACTCGCAAATACCCTTGGGAAAGATATGAATCCACCTCTTCCTCCCAGCTATGGGTTAATTAATAAGACTTGTATCACTAAAATCATTATGATCTAAAAATAAAAGTCTTACAATCTAAAAATATTTTCTGGCTTTAAATAACCTGCAAAGTGTTGGTAAACCGTAGAAAACGAACCAATCAATCAACCCACAGTACGAATAGTCAGTGAGACGAAACACACGCCGAAGTACCCCATTGGATTACCGTTCAAATATTATCAGTTTGCTGCTGCAACGAAATACATTCAGCTAGAGTTTGAACTTATTTTATTTGCTATTTGTTTCTCACTATTTACATTATTCGGACTATTGTCCTCATCTTTGTCGCCATATTTATTACAACGTTTCGGCCATTGTACGCTCCGGCCTTTTTCAGGTGGTTGGAATGTCGAACTGAACCCTTTATTTCGCTCACTGGGGTAGACTGTTCTAGTTCCACGTGCCATGTTTAATGGATGTCAGTTATCAGTTATCTCCTGTTAATTCCCCTCTCCAATTTCTCCACTACCTTAACCGGGTATTGAACTCACACTCTTTGGGTCCTGTCACTGGATCTAACTAACCACCTGAAGATGGCCGGAGCGTACAACGGCCGAAACGTTGTAATAAATATGACGACAAAGATGAGGACAATAGTCCAAATAATGTAAATAGTGTACATAATACCTCATCTCAGAAATATAGACAGATACTATTTGTTTCTCCTCTAAAAAAATATGCTTATTTTGTTAGTAAGACTTACATTAATTCCTGACCAATAACGATCTCTTATTAATTCATTTACATGATACATTTAAGCCTATTCTATCAGTAGCACTTGCATTAAATTCAATTACAAACTCTCCTAATTGTTTTCCGTACACAACCTATAAAGTAAATGCTGAAATTTGCTTACACAACATTGCAAAATTTGGCAGTTCAATTTTCAAATTCTGCTTTTAAGCTCGAATTTTGGTAATTTCCATTCATTTATTCACAGCTATGTGAATATTTTTTCATATTTTACATCAAGTCGAACGCTTATCAAAAGTGGGCTATTACAGATTCTTCTGTGAGATGAATCTAAAATATCCTCTTTTTAGTCTTTAGATATAAATCCTTCTGGCAGAAAATTGATGAGTATTACGTGATCACTTCTCTGAATTAATAAGCCGGACTCTTGGAAATTCCACGGGTGTTGACAACGAAGAGGCTTTGTTATTTCATGCATCTTGTTCTCTCATTCTTTTCTGTATCTTCTCATTTTCTCTCTTATGTTTTCCAATTTTCGATGCCTGTTCATAGTTATATCTAAATTTTATGCAAGCGTGGATTAGTTTCATATACGAAAAAGAAATAAGGAATATAAAACTCTAAATTTTGTAAAGAATTTTAATGAATTGTATTTTTGAGGCCTTTCCATATCTCTTTCCTTTTCCATCTTTCAGTCATTGTCTCTTGATATGAAGCAAGCAAGACTATATCTTGATGTCTTGCTTTCATTATCATCCCTTAAAATTATATGTTTTCATGTCATCTGGTTTTCTTTTCCTTTTCTCTTTCTTTCCACCTACCATTCCACCTTGACGCTTTCACCTTCTTCCACTCCTTTGTTTTTCCCAATTCTTCCCGCTTAATATTATTATGTATGTTTCTCGGTCAGAAAGCGTAATTGATTTCAGCTCAGGAGATTTCCTGATTCTGGGTAGAAAAGCATAATGACTGTATATACAAACAGCAGAATTGGGTTCAGAAAAGCTAGGGATCGGGCATATAATACATTAAGATAGAAAATGTAATAATTTTATGTTTTATAAACTTTATATAAAAATTTATGTCATGAATTTACATAAAAGCAAGCAGAATAATAACTTAGATTGGAAAGTCTGGGGATCGAGCAGATACTGCACTCTGATCTTTGGTAGAAAAGTGTAAGAGTTTTATATACAAACAAGCTGAATAATAGTTGAGATAAAGAAAGGCTGGTGATCGACATATTTGATCCCAAGCATAAAAATATAATGACTTTATATACAAACACGCAGGATAATAGTTTTGGTCAGAAGGGCCGTCGATCAGACAGATATTACACTCTGATCCTCGGTAGAAAAATGTAATAGTCGTACATACAAACATACAAGTCTAAAAATATTCGTAGTGTCTTCACAAGATAAATGTCCTGTGGGTATTTAGACACATGCTGTTTTAGTAATTGCAGTCTCACTTTATATGAAATTGTTAAAGTGAATGAGAATTTTAACGTATTTACATGACAAATCCTGTTCATGATACTCTAAATTACGTAAACAGGAAATTAAAGGACTGCTTTGAAAATAATCGTTAAGATAAAAGTCCTAGAACAAGTGTTTTATATCACATACCGACTGCTTGTAGAATTTTGAATATAATTCTGTTCATAATTTGTAGTGAAATAATTGTATTTTTATTCTTCTTGTGCCTCAATCAACATTGCCAAATATTAAAATCACTGATTTTGTTTCTGGGACTATATTTTCTCAGTGGCTTATTGCTTTCTAAATTTTTCTGTGACGGCATTTTTATTTGCTGTGTTAACCTCGTCGAATTCTGGGTTTAAATTGTAATTAGAATAATTTCGGCTAATTAAGGTCCATGACTCAGAGGTGGAATTGTTTGGGAATTCTATTGTTAACTCTGCGATTCTTTCAGATTTGT